>CANSZD010001567.1:0-244964 GCA_947648045.1 Beta corolliflora | reverse complement strand
TTCGGAGTCTTACGCATCATGGTCAAAAGAGGCTGACCCAGGTGGGGCACTTTGGTCTCTCTTGTCTCATACGGCACCGTCCGGTGGACTCCTCCATGTCAGAGCTACTTGGCGGGATTATTGCTTTTCGTCTTAGACGGGCCGTTTGCTTGACGCGCGCCGGACTGCACGAGGTAAGGCTGAATTAGATCGACTTTCTCGGCCAAAACTCTGAAAATATATGTACTCGGCCGGAAAAGTGACTCACAGAATGTCTTCGAGAAGTATCGGTTAAAGTGAAGCAGGCTCATCTGGTCGGCTAGGATTATTTGACGAAGATGATTCCATTTTTGATTTTCTAAGAAAAATAAAGAATGCAGAAGAATGAAAAAATCAAGAAACGTGCACCTTGAAACTGTCCCAGTGATCCAGTGAAGAATCTTTGAAAGCATTGGGCCACGATCCTTTTTCTCTACAGAAAGTCGTAGCTTCTCTCTGCAAGAAAATTTATTCAAAGTGGTAAATGATTCTATGTATTCACACTGGTTATTTATAGAGGAATAAGAAACTGCAGCCAGGTCAGGCCTGGCCGAGAGCTCTAACGGTCGAATATGGCCAGGTAGAACCTCGAAGAGCGCGTCTCTTCATTTGAGAATTAAAACACCCCAGAGTAATGGGCCCCTTACTTGAGTCGGATGGGCGAAACGGTAAAAGCCGCACCCAGGGGCAAATGTTGTGGTTGAACATCTGCGGCTCTTTCAGAACACTTGGGCTCATCGAGTCGTGCACGTCCCACATGAGTGAAAAGGAAGAAAAGCCTTGAAAAACTCTGTGTTTGCAAATACAGTTAAAGGTTTTAAGTTACGCTGACATTCGGGAGCGGAATAGTGCCAGATGGGCCGAAGGAGAGTGGTTAATAGACATCCACCGGTCATGAAAGTGCACTTGCGTGTCATGATGCGATTCTCAATGTCAGTCACTATTATGGAGTCGATTTGAGGTTAGGCTGTCAAGATCCTTTATCAGTAATACTCCGAGAAATCGGAGAAAAAGGCATTGTCCTGAGAGAAACGGTCTGAAAGTTACTCTGTCATTACTCTCTCACTTTCTCTCTCTAGAATTACTTCCCTGCCGACAAACACGATATCGACTTAAGCCGGAGGGGAGCCACCACAGTAAGCTCAGGGTGGGTCCACTTTTTTGCGGAGTTAGGAGCGAAGCTCGAGGGCACGGAGCCCAGTTTGATTAGGGGCATTGTTCCCTTTGTGAGCGTCAGAAAAACATCCGAGGGATTCTTGTTTACTTGCTTCATTAAGAAAGCACCATCTGTCGACTTACTGATAGTGAAGGGTTATTAAAAACAATGCCTTGTTGAGAATAGTCGAAAGAGCATGGTGATTTGGCGGAAACTTTCCACTTGGATGAAATTTCAATACATGTAGTCATCTTTTTCTTGAGAGGAGTGATATTTCCATGGAAAGTATTTTTTTGTTGCATCAACATGTTGAAAGAAACTTCTAACTAGACTTGCGCCGAACTGAGAATGAATGTATAAAATCTTGAACTTTCCGAACCGTGAATGTGCGAAGAGGGATATTAGCACTTGCACGAAACACTCCGCTTCAACCCGACCAGGCGAGAAAGAACGAAGCATATTTCCATTACCAAGCTTCCAAGCAGCACCTTTTAGTGATAATTTTTCGGCACCTTGTAACCCATGGAAGCCCCATGATAATATCATCTTGATGAAGCGAGAATATCTATTTAAATCTCCCAAGTATTTTGACAACTTTTTCCAATCCATAACGAAGGGCCAAAACCCTATAGTGCATGTTGGTGATGGGGTTTTCAATTTATGTTCTTAAAATATTATTTTAAATTAAAGATTAGCTTTAGTTAAAGTATTTGGATATATCGTCGATGCGGGCTGGCCCAAGTTCATTACAAAGCAACAAAAATAAAGGAATTATTTCTTTTCCATCACAACACCGCAACTCCATGCCCTCATTCATCATATTCGAAACCCCGACGACATCTTCGATCTCGGCCTCGACCCGCCCACCTCCTACGCCTTCGAAACCCACAAGTACATCGGCTACACCCTCCTCCCCCCTCGGTTGCGCGCCGCCACCTACTACTCATTCCACTATCCCCCGTGAATGCCAAACACAAAAAGCCCACCTTTTACGCTACACCCCTCTCCTCGACCGACCTCCACATCTTTACGCACCTAGAGCGGGACCCACCTCTTACAACAACACATGATATTAGGAGAAAATGGAGGAGAAAGAGAAGAGACAAGCCGACAAGAAAGGAGAAGAAAGAATCGCAAGGTTTGATTTTGTTGTTGCTTCTTCTATCCTCGGTATATTCATCTACAAAGCTTTTATCTTGCAACAAATATCCGATATAATACATTAAAAATCCGAGATAATACATCGAATAGCTAAGATGAGACATTGAATATCTAATTTAATACTACTAGGAATATTACGGATAATAAAAATATGATAATATCTTTATGATATATTATTATCTTAGGGAAATATTATCTTAGGAATATTTTCAATAAATATTTGATTAGTAGTAGGAATAAGATATGTTTTAGAGATTGTGTCCTAATAGGAGTCCTTTTGTACTCCTATATAGATTGTACACATAGTTCATTATTGAACACACATCAAGATAATATAAACTCTTATTATTTTCTCCCTCTCAAACACTTAACATTATTATAAATATTATGGATAATAAAGATATGATAATATCTTTATGATATATTATTATCTTAAGGAAATATTATATTAGGAATATTTCCAATAAATATTTATTGGAAATATTCCTAATATAATATTTCCCTAAGATAATAATATATATATCATATGTTTATTATACGTAATATTCTTAATAAATACATTGAATATTTGATACAATATTTGAAGTAAAAAACTTATATGAACCTAGTCCACACTAATTTAATGTGGATTTAATGCTAATTCATGTGATTTATGAAAAAAAATTCACTATATAAAAAAAATAGATATAAAAGATAGGGAAAATTCCTCAGGTACCCCTGAGGTTTGTCGTAATTCCCAAATTACCCCTCACATTTGGGGAATTCCTCGAATACCCCCGAGGTTTGTGTTTGGCTTCAAAATACCCCTTACTTTCGACAAAACCCTAACGCCGTTAACTTTTTTCTCTCTCTCTCTCTTCGGTTTTCTCTCTTTCTCCCACCATCCCTCCATTGATGAACCTCCAAACCTCCAAAGTGTTCTCTTTCCTCCCACCTCCATGCCTTTCTCCTTCATCCCAATCTTCATCTTCCATCGTCCATCGATTCTTCGTCCATCGATTTGAATTGTTGATGATTCGATGTACTTTGCGAACCACCAACACACGACCACCACTAAAGGTGGCAGCACCACCAACGAATCTGCAGGGGAAAGGGAGAATAACGCGACGAAGGCACTGGAGTGGTAGACGCAACGGCACCGACGGTAGACACACGCGAACGGAGGAGGAGAATCCGAGTAGCACGCGCAGCCTGGCGGTGGGCTGCAGGGAGCGGCGGGAGAAGAGGAGAGAAAGAAGCGACACCAAGGGGAGCAACGACGCGGAAGAGGAAGAATCTCCGACGAGTAGCACAGCTCGGCGAGCTCGGTGGTCGGCGAAAATGGAAGCGAGAGGAGGAGGAGAAAAGAGAGGCTGCGAGGGAAGATTATTTTTGAATTAATTTAACAAACTAAATCTGATTTTATTTTGTTAATTTAACAAACTACTCGAAAATTCAAGAAAAATAATAATGGAGGATGGTGGGAGGAGAGAGAGAAAATTATGAGGTTTAGAATGTCACAAATGGAGGATGGTGGGAGGAGAGAGAAAGTTTGGAGGTTCATCAATGGAGGATGGTGGGAGGAAAGAGAGAAAACTGAAGAGAGAGAGAGAAAAAAAAGTTAACGGCGTTAGGGTTAGTCAAGAGTAAGGGTATTTTGAAGACAAACACAAACCTCGGAGTATGCGAAATTCCCAAATGTGAAGAGTAGTTTGGAATTGGGTACTTTGAGGAATTTTCCTTAAAAAATAAGTAGATATAAATTGTAAAGTTTGACTATGTGGAAAAAAAGGTTCTTATGTCACAAAGTGAAAATATCATTATGATAAACTAATGTAAGATATAGTGACTATATTTAAAAAAACGATCACTACTGGTAGATCGTAACCGCACAAATGTAATTTAAGATTTTAAAAGGTTCTTATATGAAAAAAAAGAATCATTATGTTAAATAAGTCGACTTTGCCCATATAATATTAGTGTGGGCTAGAGTCCACGCAAGACTAAGTCCCCGCATTCTTTTGGACTTATTTTCGCCCGCTCGATTCGGTTTTATAATGGCCAGTTCGGTTCGGTTCGGTTAATTTTGGTTTAGTTGGGCTTCGATCCCAAAAAGAACCGGGGCTTTACTCTACTTTGAATATGTTATATCGTACGGAATATCTCGATTTCAAACATTCAATTGTGTAGGTTAGGTAACGAAAAATTATGTCAAATATTCAAATTTTTATATTAGATAATCAAAGTTTCAAATTATATATACAAAGTTTTCTATCAGATTTTCAAATATCTACTCGTCGATCATAAGTTATGATTAGACAATTTTACACACCATCTTCTCTAAGTTTTATTATTTTGTACTACAAAATAAATTTATCATATTAGAATTTGTTTGTCATCAAATTTATATGTTTTGGTAGTATTACATGTGCTTTAGTTTTATTGTAGACTCCTATCAATTAGAACGAGAGTATTGAAAGTGGTTTAGTAAAAGAGCAACTAAAAACTTTGATAGTTTACTAGTCAAGAACATATTTTTGACACATTTTATGAGAAATTAACTCAACTTATATTTGAGCATTTAGCTAATGGAGAAGCTGCTGAGCACTACAACATTATCATGTCACTTAGGGAAATTTAGTGCTTTGATTTTAAGTATGACAGACGCCATATTGCTTATGTATGACTTCATAACGAGGAAAATATAATCGAATGTGCATCGCAATTCTATTTTAAGCTAGTGTAAGTCTGTAAGTCCTTGATCGTGTTGATCTAGTTATCTAATCGTGTGTTTCAACTTTCGCATTTGTTAGTCGGTAATGATTTTGGAGCGGAGGAAGTATTAGATAGAGTAACAGAAAGCCATAGTGCGATTTGGCAACAAACAGAGAAATTCAACAAGATACCAATTTCAAATAAAAACAACTTATAGTACTATTCCATAATTGATACGTAGCTTCTTACAAAATGTCACAAACTAAACAGAAGTACATAATCAAAGATTGATAGTATATAACATCAGACAAATGCATGGATTCATAATTTTAAGCAGAGATATCAATAGACTTGACCTCAGGCTTCTTCACCTCCATTTTTGGAACAGTGACTGTTAAAACACCGTTCTCCATACTCGCCTTAATCTCATCCATCTTCGCATTCTCCGGCAGCCTAAACCTTCTCAAGAACTTTCCAGAACTCCGCTCAAAACGATGCCACTTGTCGTTCTTCTCTTCTTGTTCCCTGCTTCTCTCTCCGCTGACCTGGAGCACTTTACCGTCTTCCACCTCAACTTTGACTTCCTCCTTCTTTAACCCGGGTACATCAGCTTTGAATATATGGGCCTCCGGAGTCTCTTTCCAGTCCATTCGGGCATTCACAAATGCTCCGGTTTCGCCACCAGAGGAGAGAGATTGAGAGGTTTCGTTGAAGGGGAAACCCTGAAATGGGTCCCACAAATCTAGGGAGAATGGGTCGAAGATGTTGCTTCTTCGGTTTTCCAAGAATCTTGGAATCAGCGACATTCTTTGATTGTTTTTTTTTTCTGGGTTTGGAATTGCAGGTTTTTTCACACTTTCGATGAGAATGGAAAAATGGGAGGAGTTCGATATTTATAGATGAAACTTTAAAGCATGGGAGAGTTTCAGAGTTCTGGATTATTCTTGAGAATTTCTCTTCTACTTCTTGAAAAGACGAGAAGGAAACAGAGAGGTTAGAAGATTTCAGGAATTTCAAGAATGGTCTTGTATATTCTAGGAACTTCGTATCGTGAAGGGTTGGAGTTGGAGTTGGAGTTGGAGTTGGAGATTAACAGAAATACAAGTTGGGCTTCTGCTCTGGGCTACTCATAAGTACTTCTCTTGTTGGACTATCCAATGACTATACTAACTAATTGTTCTTTTTTTTTGGGGTTCTATAATCAAAATCTTAAGTTTGTTCAAACTTAAGGTTTCATCAAGATTCCGTATTAAAATTGATGAACACTTAATTTGAATTATGGTAAAGATGATTAGGAAAGTGTTACTTCAATGGAACACGTACATGAGGGGTGAATTGTACTTTGGAACTTTTAGCAAAGTTTCTCGGAATTTTAAAGCTATAAAGAAACATGATATGAGAGGCAAAGAAATATAAAAGGAAAAATTGACGGGAGAGGTATGAGCTTTTAACTTTATGATAATTTTTAAAAGGTCGAACTATTGATATACTTCGTGCAAGTCCCAACTATGGGGGTATTAACTTTTATTGGCTGGATGACTTGCAAATTGTTCAGCAGGTTATTTTTTGCGTGGGACCTGTAGAATTTCTTCTACTTTACTTCCACTCTCCAGCTTACTCTTCTCTCTCTTAAAAATTTGCAGTTTTTTCCTTTTTAATTATCTTGATTAATTTCAAACACCATTATTTTCTCACCTTCGATTTTACTTTTCCTTTCATTTAGAGTATTAGGATGATTTTCTCACCACTAATTTCGAGCAATAATGATGTTGTTTTATACAAATACAAAGAACAAGGAGTGTATAATACATAATTGTTATTTCCTAGCAACGCTAGAGCGCGCGGTGAGCCGACTACATCAAAGCATCATCGGCGGGCGCTGCGTGGGGTAGCGAACGGACAAATCCACAGATCATAGGAGAGAGAAACACGGGGGTAATGTCGCAGCTCCGGAAACCAAATGAACGGCGGCAACCAAATGAACGGCGTGCGGCAATGAAGGGACATACCCACGTGTCTGGGCTGTTGCTTGGTTAATTTTCGCTTACCTTCGTTTCTGGGGTCTTCCTCTGTATTTCCTTTCTTTTGATCTTCTATGGAAATTCTTCTCATATACCTCTCTGATTTTCCTTCTTCCATTGCTGGTTTAAGTAGTCAATAGTGAAGAAAAACAGAGTTTCTTGAATTGGCGTGGAATCTCCTGCGGTTAAAACTTCTAATCCATACATTTTTCCTCGGTCCAACCGGGTCTCCTTCTACTCATCATTGAAATTGGCGTCGAATCTCCTGCGATTTTGTAATGGCAGAGTTGTTTCCTTTTCGGTAGGTCTCGCGGGAATCCTATGCCAACAATTAATTATTGGGATAATTTGGGAAGAAACCCCAATTTTTCGATTAAACCTCTTTTCAATTTCTTCAAATTTGTTTACCCCATTTATTGTAAATTAATTGGGATAATTTGGGAAGAAACCCCAGTTTTAGAAACAGACATGAAGGAGAAGAAAACATAAAAAAGAACATAAAGGAGAAGAAGAGAAACAGAGGAGAAAACTGAAAAATAGGGGTTACGTGAACTTTTAATGAGTCACGTTACTCATTACCTGTTGCGACGGGGTTCTGAAACCTACAAGGTCCTTTTAAAGTTACAACCCCCCAAAGTTAGGACCTCCACATGTTAATCAATAGTTGGGATCTTTTAAAAATGTTCGCCCATGGTTGAGACCTCTAGTGTCAATTTTTCCAATATAAAATTGAGGAAACTTCTTGAACCTTATCAAGAAGGGAAAACCTCAAAAACTATATTATTGCAATAACTCTATTACAATCACTCTCTACAACTTGAGTTTCTCTCGAACTCCAGTTCCCACAGTAATCCCCTTTGATTACTGGAACTCTTCTCTCTCTTACTTTTACTCCGAAACCTTCACTCACTGACTTAGCTCTAAGTCTTTACAAGAGTCACTCAACCCTTGAACCCCAAATTACAACTCAATTTGTGAAACACACTAGAAAATATATTGAACTTAGATATTTAAAGAAATTTGGAACACTTATTGAATGCAACTGGCTTTTTATGAAAACTCTTAAGATTTAGAATTAGACAATGTATTTTCAGTTGGTAGTTTGAAATGAGAAAGACTTCTCCTTTTATAGTGAAGCCTACTCATGTTAGTTCCACTTATTCCTCAACTAAGTGTGAAGCAGTAACCCACGTAGAATTATTTTCCCACGTTCACACTACTTGAGGAACAAGCAAAGACATTTTCAAAACCCACTAACAGTAAGTGGTTTTGTGGTTGAGAAATATAAGGAAAGACTTTAGGAAATTCATTTTTACTGGTTCAATAATCAAAAAGGATTTTTATTTAGAAAAATAAAAACCGTTTTATTTATTTACAACATTTCCTAAAAACTCTCAGTTAAATATTTTTCAAAATCACTTGTTGCATTTAATAAGTTCCATCTAGTCCCCTAAAACTAAGCAATATAAAATACTTACATAAATCCTAAGTACAAACTCTTGAACTTAATCTTTATGTCTTCTCTTTAAATCTTCAACTCTGAAGATCCATGCGTCCCAGCTCAGGAACAGCAGATAGTTCCTTGAGGAACTGTGATCAGGAACTTGAATCATAAAACATCAATTTGTGGATTAAATCTTATTGTTGTGTTTATATTACTTTGTCTTGATTATATGTGCCACGCCATCCATGATTCCAACTCTGGAACTCGCTTAGACAACCAAGTTCCTACTCCGGAACTAAAACACTAATTATCAAAACAATCCAATATGTCAGGAAGTTTGCAAAGCAGTCATCATCCAAAACTAAGGGTCAACAGAAAGTCATCTTTTAATATTGTACGTATTTGAGGATGATATTCAACATGCTTGTTTTCCCCAAAATATCTATGAACAACTGTTCATTGATGTCTCTCGTTAGGTTATGCAATGGTTGAACTTCTATTAAGAGCATGTTTTGTTCAAGTCATGAAATGGAAAGGAAATGGAATAAAATAACAAGTTTGTTACTTTTATTGGGTGCTTGGTTCAAATTTTGGAACGATAATGGAAAGGAAAGTAGGAAACTGTTACCACCGACAAATGGATTTTGTTACTTGAGGGGGAAAGGAAAGTAACAACTTAGGAAAATACATTACCACCAAGTAATGGTAATGGATTGAGGAGAGGTTGAACCAAACAAGATAAAACGGACTAGTTATTTAATTCCATTTCTTAAAGCCCAAAAATGTTGAACAAATTGAACATGCTCTAAAGGAGTTCCACGGCTTAGTAAACCAATGAAATCTCAAAAGTTAATTAAGTAACCCGATTAAAAATGTTTGTAAGACTGTACTCTTAACTTGTTTGGATTAGATTATTAAATAGAAGATGAGCTCACACTCCCTTCGTTCCTTAATGATGAATGCACATTATATATATATATATATATATATATATATATATATATATATATATATATATATATATATATATATATATATATATATATATATATATATATATATATATATATATATATATATATATATATATATATATATATATATAAGCCCTCCCTATGTCTTGAGAAATTATAATTTTCATTTATTAATTTTTTTAATTTAAAATTATAACACCAAACATTACTTGGTTTAGTGGTTAAGACTTTAGTATATAAGCTTGAGGTCATGGGATCAAATCTTACAAATCAAGCAAGACTCCACATAACTATATTTTTTCCTATATATGAAAACTTTAGAAGATTTTATACTGTTCTAAATAGTGCCAAAATTCTAATTAGAAACAGAGGGAGTATATATTTTGGTCATATTTATTAAAAGTTGATCCCAAATCTCCACATATATTCTTTTTGATCCGTGATAGAAGAATAACTCTTAACTTTTGAAATTAATATTAGATTTTTGCAATTTCCTCAAATATATATGACAAAGTACAAATTTACATGAAATACTATTTCTACAAAAAATACCGCTCAAAATAAAAAGAGGAAAGTGTTGCACCAATCCACAATTGGACCTTGCAATTAAAGCCATGTAGACATGTAGTCCATGACATTTGTCTGATACCCAACTTTAAACCGGCTATAAGCCTATAACCACATAAGATATAGGGGTTGTTTGTAGCAATCGATTATGTTGAACTTTAATTCGGTTTAGTTGGGCTTGTTTGGTAGTCTTGAAGCGTTGGCTATATGTATTGGCTTTTTAAGTTGGTAGCATTTTAAGCCATTGTTTGCAAAAGTGTTTGGCAAAAATTAATTGTGGTTGTTGAGTACAGTTTATTAGAGAGTTTGTGGGCCAACAAGCCCAATCCAAAAAGCCTACCTCAGGCCGACTTTTCATTTTCGCAAAACGCCGCTCTTTTCACCAACCAAAAAGCCAATAACCAAACACTTTTTTTGTTTGTTTGGCCAAATCAAAGTTCCAAAAAAAACCAAAAGCGAATTTACCAAACACGTAGCATAAAATTGCGGTGTAGAGAATGGTGAAGTTTAGTTTAACAAATGTAACCCATTTTACTTGACAGGCCCATTCATCAGTTTAGACGATTTTAGCCTTTAAGGCTAAGCTTCCACAGATGTGGGTTTCCTATATTGACATCGAACGAACAGACGAACAGTATATCCAATTCTCCGCCTTTTCTGCTCCTTCCAAAACCAAGGAGAGAGAAAGAAGGTGAGAGAAAACTAAAGTTCATCTTTTTTTCTCACCGGCGGCAGTCTCTACTTTATTTCTAGGGTTTTATTAAACCTTCATCCATACTTTTCTTCCGACATTTGCAGCTAATAATTTCAAATTAGGTAAGCTTTAACTTTGACTTTCCATTTTTTGCATCGCATTTCTTTGTTAATTACTCCAGAATTCTTGGTATATATATCCTCTGATTAGTTTTTAATTCAGCTTCCTGCTGTAATTTTCTTTCATTTTGCTAAAATATATTGTTTTTTTTAATTAAAAAAATTTCCTCCTTTTTGTCAGGTAGTTGATTTCTGCCTTTAAACTTCCAGGTATACGTGTTGCAATTGTTGAAGAGAAATTGATGAATTGACGTTTGTGTTGATATAAAAAAATGTATTGATTACTATTGTGGAGACTTGGTAGCATTGTTAGGTTTTGACTTTTGCTATTGGGGACTCTTTTGGTAAGGGAATGATTTGGGTTTCAAGGGTTTAAAATGCAATTGGTGTCTCTGTGGAAGCTGAATACTGCTTGTGGTTCGTCCCTTCGAAGAGTTTTGATCGGACGGGTTAAATCGAGGGAGCAGGGGAATTTGGTTGCACATTTATGCTTTGAGAGTCAAGTTGTTAATCAGAGTTGTAATTCTGTGAGGTTTTATAGTAGTCATTGGATAAATCAGTATTTGGTTAACCCAACTGCCGCGTCTCTCTGTTGTCGTGTTATAAGGAATCCGATGGCAGCTTCAGGGTCCCAAAGTGTTGCTGGAGATGTGTGTGTTGATACCTTGTTTATGGGGTGTGGTAATTTGAGTGACATTGCGAAGCCTGCTGCTGTTTTCTTTGGTGATAAAAGTGTTAATAGTTGTCGAAAATCTAGTATTAGTTTGGCAAATCGAGATCCCCCTTTTATGCGTCTAGTCTTCCCTGGTTTAGCCTACAGGAGTTGGGATTCCAGATCGTTTCTTGGAAAATGCTTGAGGCATTACCGTGCATCATCTTCTGCCAGTTGTTCTGATGGAGCTGCTGCTGATGTTCCATTTGACTTCGCTCCTAGGGATGTGCCGCTTGAAAATCCTGCAGATACATCTGCCTGGTAAGCCCTCCCCTTCTCCAAATATTTTCTGTTCGAAATGGTTTCAAGTATACTTGCTTTGGTTGGTAAATTGTGCTGTTACAGTATCTATGAACGACCGACTATTATGAGCTGAAATGATCTAGCGACTTTAAATGAGTTACAAATTTGAAAGATGTGCAGAACCAATTTTAGCTATTGAGTTGGGTGAATTGCCAAGAGTTCCGACATAATGTACCAATAATATCTTTGTAAATTTTGTGGGGGAGCTTTTGTCTTAATAAAATGCCCTACTTTATGCTCTGTCTATTCATATAATTTTTAAGGGTAACAGCTATTTGCACTACATTTGTAAATAGTAACAGGTAAATTGAGAGTAGAGGAAATGTTTCACCATTCTCTCTTACTTTTAGATGGAAACTTATATATTTTAGTGCATGGGTGCTTAGTAGGAGGTAGCCGAATTATTGCATATTAACTACTTTATAAATCCGAGAAAATCTATAAATATGTTATTTCATTAGACACATACGGCACTTCTAAGAAAAGTCCTGATGTTTGAAACTTCTGATTTGGGAAGGTGACGGGCTGACAAGTTCTATATAGTGATCAACTTTGCTTTCATTCACTGCAGTAAACAAGTAGTCCAAAGAACCTTAAAGCTTCATTCAGGATCATGTTATCCGCCACATCCCGACAAGGTAGAAACTGGAGGAGAAGATGCTCACTTCATATGTGATAATAAACAAGTGATTGGTGGTGCAGATGGTGTTGGTGGTTGGGCAGATGTTGGTGTTGATGCTGGAGTTTATGCTCGACTACTCATGTCTAATTCTATGACAGCTATACTGGAGGATTCCAAGGATGGAGTGGACCCGGCAAAAATATTGGAGAAAGCTCATGCTGACACTACAGTTATAGGTTCCTCAACAGCTTGCATAATTGCTCTCACAAAGCAGGTTGGTACTTTTGCTTATCTTATCTGATGATAGTGAATACAATAATATTGACGTTTTTAAAAAAGTTTTGTTATTAAAAACTCAAGATCTTGCAGCTCTTTTGGGCAGGCCTGTTTTTTGTTCTTTGTTTGGATAATTCTGTTGACTTAGACTGACCGCCTTAGTTTTGTCCTTGATGTTTGAGAAGCCATATTTCTCTCTAACTCTAGTTTTAAATGAAAAGACAGACTAAATGAAATATAGTTTTCCCCATATATGTTGTAGTCTTTATATCATACTGTTGGGGGATTATCAATGAGTGTCCACGTAATTTTATAATTTATATGAAACATAGAACCATAATTGCACACCATGTTATGTGTAGGCAATAAATCCAAGAATATATTAGGAGGTACATGTGTTCGCTGATTTATGCCTTTATCTGTGCCTAATTGGCTCCAGTAACTCAGATTTAAGCTTGGTCACATGCCTCAAGCTGTCAGCTCTGTGCATTTCTTTTGGATTACTTGAGATAATGTCTTCCATTGTTCAGGACTACTAAATGATGTTGCGTCTTCTCATTAAGTAGAAAATTCATTGTAAAGTTTACCAAGTGACTGCTTTTGGCAGGGGATCCATGCTATTAATCTGGGAGATAGTGGATTCATAGTAATCCGGGATGGAAGTACAGTTTTTCGGTCCCCTGTGCAGCAGTATGGTTTCAATTTTCCGTATCAGTTGGCAAGTGGCACTGGAGGTGATTTACCCAGTTCTGGTCAGGTACATCTTCTGCTGTTAGCTTTCATGGTCTTTTCTACTATCTGCATCCTATGATGACTTCTGTATTCAAGGTTGGAATCACTTTTGAATTCATTTGATTTTGTGCTTTTGATATATACATGGGCAATAGTGCAGAGGCTTGTGATAAAGTTCTCTGCAACTTTTCACTTCCTTGCCGACATTCGAGCACTGTTGTTTATCCTCTAGTCTCAATATGCTTTGTTTGAAATCATTTGTATTCTCCAAAATCCGGGGAAAAGGCATGGAATGTGAAAATAATAGAGTAATTAGTTATTGTAATATCACCTCTCCTGAATCCAGATGTAAATTCAAGGCTGGGGATGGAGGGAGTGCTTTCATGACTTTTACGATTTTTAGTCCAAATGACCTAAATCGCTCCTCTATTGCCGTAACCACCCCTGAATATAAAATACGGTTTTAAAGTATTTTTGTCTATTCAAATCTACCCTTTTAACAATTTTCATTCAAAGCTATTGTTTTTTCGCGCAAGTCTGAGCTTGGTTGGACAAAACATTCTATGAAAGAAACATTTTCCAAGGAAAATAATATTATAAGTTGGTTTTTCTTTGTTTGGTTCCGTACAAGAAAACTTAAGTGAAAAATAAGAGATGAAAATGGTAAGGGGAGGATAGACTTCCAATTCCAACTCTGCATGTGATTTAAAAGATTTTTGCCGCAAGCGAGCTTAATCCCTGACTCTAAGAAGGATCAAAATACTTTAAAACAGGGTATGCCCGTGTCTATCTGATGTGCTAGGTAAATTTGCCACTGCATTTGTCTCTCCTCATGCTCACCACCATAGCCTCCGCCACACCAATACCCTCGCCTCTTCCTTTCTATTCACCACCCAAACCCCATAACCATCACCAAACCCCCCAACACCCCCCCTCCCCCTTCCCCCTTCCACTGTTGCTATCTTTATGGTCGCCGTGGCAAGCAGAGGCATAACAAAGGACATGAGGACAAGAGGTGGTAGTGTTGCTGCTGTTGACAGATAGAGGGAGTTGTTATATAAGCAATATATCCAAGATTGCTTCATTTTCGAGAAACATGGTAGAGTTTTCAGTGGCATCTTTGGCCATGGTACATCGGCAACAACAGAGGAAGGAAAGGGGAAGGCACTAGGGTTGTGATGGGGCTGCTTGTTGTGGTCACGTTTGTTGTCAGTGAGGGGCTCGGATGGTGGGTGGTTGTGGTGGACTGGTGGGTGACTGAAGAATGGAAGGATTCAATGGGGCCAGGGGTAGTTGTGGTGGGGGTGAGAAGTGAGAACAGAGGGAAGCTTGGATGGGGGAAAAGAGAGATTAGGGTGGCTTCATGTGGCAGTGGGTTAGGGGTTAAAAGTGACGATCATTACAAGAAATGTGAGGGAGTGGCGGAGTCGACCAAATAGTAGCTACGTGTAATTTTCAGGGTGGGTTTAGAAAGAGAGATCTATGTAGGTTGGACTCCAAAATATTTAATGTGCGCTGTGTCTAAGTATTTGAAAATACTACTACGTAGTTACCATGAGCTTTTCAAGAATGGTGCAATTTTGCATCCTAACAAATCATACATCTGAGATTCTATATAATTGGGCCAATGTCCTGCTCAGGATTTAAGCCTTTATCAAAAAATAAAAATCAATTATAGCTAAATCAAGTTGTGAGAAGCCAAATACTGGCAAAACCGATTCTGGACCCTCCTAAGTGATTTTAGGTCAAGATCTGATACCCAACTAGTCGGTATCCAGTAGACCCTGAATTAATGATCTGAACCAAACTTGGTTTTTCTTTTGATGCAATATGCTCTTTGTTGCGGAGCTCGTGAACATTCTTTTTCCCTCATTTTAGTTTAAAGTCGTTGAATTAACATACTTATCCACCAAGTGCTACATTCCATATATCAGATGAAGTGACGTAATTTTCTATATGTGGCAGGTCTTCACATTTCCTGTTGCTTCAGGAGATGTTGTAGTTGCTGGTACTGATGGATTATTTGACAACTTGTATGACAATGAGATCACTGCTTTGGTTGTCCAAGCTAAGAGATCGGGTCTGGAGCCTCAGGCAACAGCGCGAAACATAGCTTCTCTAGCACAACAAAGAGCTCAGGATCGTCATCGACAGTCACCATTTGCTGCAGCTGCACATGATGCTGGGTTTCGTTATATAGGAGGAAAGCTGGACGACATCACTGTTGTTGTATCTTATATCACTGGTGAGGATAATCAGTGAGTTGTACCTTTTGATTGTTTTTATTTTATTTTTCTTGCTCACTAGAATGCGATCAATATAATGGTTAAATTAACATTGGTTTTGCATCATGTGCCCGATTTTGCTTCTAAATTGTGTATCCGCTTCCAATTCTCCTTTCCTTTCATCGTTGCGTTTTTTTAAAGCAAAGGATCTCTGATTGTGCACTATGTTTGCATAATACTTCTAAAGAAAAGGGTAGGGAAGGTGAGTGGAGGAGAAAATTTTCTACTACTTTTCTTTTGTTGAGATAGGTTTTCTTTCTAATTAGGTTTTGTTTTAATTTGAAAATTATAAATGTTCTAATTTAATCTGTAAAACTAAATTACACAATAGCAACGAGGGAGGAAGTGGCCTTTGCTTCCAACCTGGTTTCTCATGGTCCTAACTTGGTATCACCAAATTTCAGAAAGTTAGAATAAAGTATATGACTATGCTTTATTTAACTATTTCAATTCTGTTACTCTCACAATATAAGCATTTGCTCTTTTCAACCTATATTTGCTAAACTCAACTTAATTTTGTTTTCTCTAAAATAAAGCTCTTTATTTTGCTTTAACTTAACTTAGTTTTGTTGACTTTACTTTTTTTTTTTGTGAACTATACTTATATTTCGCTTAACTTTGACTTTGATTGGCTAAACTTATTTTTGTTGAACTTAACTTATATTTGCTTAACTTACTTTTACTGAATCTAACTTATCTTAGCTGATGTTAATTTAATTATGCTAAAACTTGTTTTAATAAGTCCAGGAAAACTGGAAAACACATCCTAAGTCATTTAGATGAAATAAACAAATACTCTAAATATTGGAAATGTGGGAGATGGGAAGTTTAAGAGGCTTTGTCATCGCAAGCCTGTAATTACATAATTGAGAAATGCGATTACAACTGTTCTTTGGGTGACTTGGTTTGTCTTTGCCAGATCTAACACCTTACATATTAGGCAACATTGAAACAAAACGCAAACATGCATATATATTGTCAAGGTAACTAGCTACACTTGGCATGATGATAGGTAGGCAGCTCCAAGCACCAGCTCAAAACTTATTCGAGCATTGAAGCTACTAGCTAACTTCTGATACCTTCGTCGTACGTCTGAGAAATCTCCTTCCTTCTTCTCTGCTGCCTCCTTCACTTTCATACCTCTCTCGTCTTCTCCTTGCTGCTTCTTCCGCTTGTCTTTCCCATTCCCTTCTTCTTTCTTCTTCCTCTCTTCTTGCTATTTCTTGCTCGGTTTCTTCGTCTTCCCCTCTTCCTTTCTCCTCTCTTCTTCTCCATTCTTCTTCTTCGCGTCTCCTCTCTTCTTCTTGACGTCTCTTTTCTTTTTGCCTAGCTGCTTCTTCCTCTTGTTCTTGTCTTTGCCTTTCCTCTTCTTCCCTCCGTTGTTGCTCCTCTCGTTCCTCCCTCTCTTCTTCTTGTCTTTGCCTTTTCTCTTCTCGCCTTCGTTGTTGTTCCTCTCGCTCCCTCCTCTCTTCTTCTTGACTCCTTTGTTCTTCCTCTTGTTCTTTCTCCTCTTCTTCTCTCCTCCTTTCTTCTTCCTCCTCCTGCTGTTTTTCCTCTTCTCTTCTCCTCCTTTGTTCTTCCTCTTCCTCATGCCTTCTCTGCTCTTCCTCCTCTCTTTGCCTCTCTTCTTCTTCTTCTTCTTCTTCTTCTTCTTCTTCTTCACGCTTTCTCTGTTCTTCCCTCCTCTCTGTGCCTCTCCTCTTCTTCTTGCCTTCTCTGTTCTTCCTCCTCTCTTCGCCTCTCTTCTCTTCTTCACGCTTTCTCTGTTCTTCCTCCTCTCTGTGCCTCTCTTCTTCTTCTTGCCTTCTCTGTTCTTCCTCTTCTTCTTCTCTTTGAATTTCTTCTCTTCTTCTTCTTCACGTTTTCGCCGTTCTTCTTTCTCACGCTCCTCTTCTTCCCTCCTCTGCTCTTCCTCTTCTCGCTTCCTCCTTTCCTCCTCCTCCCTTCTCCTGGCCGCCTCTTCTTCCTTCCTCCTTTCTTCCTCTTCTTGCCTTTCCTTTTCAATCTCATCTTCCATCAGCATTTCCTGTTCTTCAGCACAAGAAGTACAGTCCAATATGATTGCTTCCTCTTGAGCACCGAGCAGCTGCTCAATTGTTGTGTTTGACACATTAAAGGAGGCACCTAAAATAGGTTTGCTAAGTGTCTGTAGCACCGAAGCCTTTCCTATTAGGAACTGAGGATGGTTATTCTTCGTTGTGGTGCTGAACCCCATGAAAACAAGTGAACCATTGTTGAAAGATGTTTGCGCCATTGGATGAAACCTTGGGACAGTGTAAACATCACCTTCCTCGATTCTAAACCTCGAGTTTTTGCATTCTTTGTTTGTTAGTGTACTTGGACAAACCACACGAACCATTCCTTCTCCTTCCAAGACTACTGAAACCTCCGTGGCCATGGGGTTCCAGTGAGGCCCCATCATTGAGCCCTGGATTTCACAACAACAATTTTGTCAAATATGGAAAGCTTCAAGTTTTCTCTGGTGAAGAAATTCAAGTTTTTTGCAACGTTTTGTGGTCTACAGTAAGTGATACTTCCTCCAGCTTTTCAGTTATTACACTTCCCTATTTGGATGTTTTAAAATAGATGCAACATAATGACACAATTCTTTTGGTATCTGCGTTCTCTTTCTCTCTCCTGTCATGGACACTTTGTCATATCTCTCTTTTGTCTTATCACATTGGTCTCCTAAAAGACAAGGTTACAATTTTGAGGATTTGGTACCATTAGTAAATGTCTTGTGTATGAAGATATTTGTATTTTTTTTCACGCAAGGAAATATTAAATTCAGACTTATGCGACAAAAAAAGGTCGTGAAAGCTCACTAGTGAGATACCACATTTAAAAGCTCATTTACTCTGCAATTTAGACAAAAATGGAATTGTGAGGCTGGCATCTTGGGTAGAACAGGTGAAATTTTGGTAGGTAAATTAACGCCTTAGATGGCAAAAGAATCTTTGTATGCCCTTGAAGATAGTGCATCCCACTATGTTGCTACTACAAAACGGAGTTCATACTCTTTATTCTAACTATCAAAGAGGTTGAGCTTATGCTGATTTAACTAGGAAAAGTTTGGTAGAGGCTCACCTTTGTTAGGTTCACCATGAAGACACCGATATGGGAACCATGTAATGCATCTAAATTGTGCTTGGTGACCACGGTGCTCCATCCGTTGCAGTTCTTGAAATCTGGGTCTTCCTTGAAGAAATTGAATGTCTTAGTCTGTTTCTTTTTGTTCTCAGAGACTTGCTTACTGTCTCTCTGGATTCCTAGAAAAGCATTGATAAATAGAAGCTCCTGCTGCCAGAAATTCTTCCTTTTGGGTTCTGCATGTACTATTGCTGGTGTATCAATTGCACTTGTTAATTCTTCTATTACTTCTTCAGGTACCTGCAGTAGAATATTATCGTAGTAGTGTTAGTAAGATGAGAGAGAAATGAGGGTATTGTTAAACATTTACAAAGATATGGTTCTTCCTCTTGTAAGATGAGAATAAAATGAGCAACCTGGAAAGCAGCCTGAAGAACGCGTTTATCAAAACCTCGAACAAGGTCATTGATGCTCGAGTATGGTCCAATTGATGGCCCCTATATGATGGGAAAAAATTGAATGATACTTTAATTTCAACGGAGAAAAATAGGAAAAGGAAATAGAAAAAAGCTTAGCTGAAGATAAAATCAAATCCCACATACCTGTAGTTGCTCTGCCTCTGGATTGGCAAAAATAGCTATAATTCTGAGTCTTGGCCTTTCAGCTTCTAAACTGCTATGAATGTAGAAGAGGGTACCAGACCTGAGTCTGTAGACATCTCCGCGCTGCAAGTTAACTTTATATTTTTCATCGCTATTGGTCCAGCTTATCTTTCCACCTCCTGCAAGAGGTACAAGATTTTGTATTAGCCATTGCTAAAGTTGAACTTGAGAGGTTACACAAATTTAAGCTCAATTATGTGCTGATGCCAAGACTTGACTTGAGCTTAATTTGTTTAACTTAAATTGAATTTAAAACATTTCCCTTAACTTATTTGCTTGATCTTTAACCTAGAGAAGCGTAAAAATTCATTCGAGTCCAAATCCGGTTCAATCCATTAGAGAAGCCTAAAAATGACATACTCATGAGCCTTTTATCGCAAAAGTACCATATATGTACAACTTTATCATAGATTTGACTCATTGCTATGTGTTTAATTGCTAAAATTTATTCCAAGAATAACTCCACTCATCCCTGTTGCGCACCTTAGTTAGTCCCTAAAAATAGCTCCATCTCTTATGTACTCCCTCTGTCTTATTTATTTGCTACATTGTCGTGGGCACAAATATTTAGAGAGAAGAAAAAGTGTGGTAAGGACCATAACTTTTATAGGAAAACGACAAATATTTGTTATAGGTAGAAAGATAACAAAAATACCAGAAAATATTGGTATTTTTTTGTGGGTCATGGTTATATGGTTATCCAATAAAGAAATGTAGCATGTGAAAAGGAGACATCAATTAAAGGAAAATATAACAATAAAAAAAAACTATCTATTTATTAAAAATGTAGCTAAGTAAAAAGAAAGGAAGGGAGTAGGTGATGTGATTCGACAAGGCCATAATCACTCTCTACTTTTTCTCTTACCCCCACACAAATTACAAATTACAAATTACAAATTACATCTGTCTTCTGAATCACAGCACTGCACAAAAACATGTTTGAACAAGGAAATTAAGGAAGTCAATTGAACTAATCTAAGATACAAAGTACATTGAAGTAAATAATACTCCAATAAACATGTAATGCAAAATTTCCAAACATGGAATAACATAACGAACTTACTCAAAAAAAATTCTAAAACAACTGTAGTCTATTTCTTTTCTGAAATGTACAAGAGAATATGATGATAATTGAGAAATACCTGTTTGAACATAGAAGACCATGTCAGCATGAAGAAGAACAGGAAGAAAAAGTGAGTTGGGCTCCAAGGTTATGAACTGAAGGTGGTAATTGTGCTGCCCCATTCCGGTACCGTCGTCGATGTCGACTGCCGATATCTCACCGAATTCCGTCGCAACAACTGGCATCCTTTCTTCCTTCTTCACCAGCTTCCCCACTGTCCCTGTGCTCCCACTACTCACTGATGTATCCTCATGAAAATTCAAACTTCCAGAAACACACTTCATTAGTAGCAGTAATTGTAAACTAAAGAAGAGAAAAACACACCAAAATGATTTCATATCGCCTGATTTCTTCCCCATTCCTTTGAAAAAACAGTAAACACAATGTCACTGAGAGTAGATAAAAGAGGGTGGAGATTTTTTTGTTATAGATTGTACAAGAATAAGAAGAGAGAGATAAAAGAGAAGTTGAAAATGCATGCAGATGACACACGTAGCTGTTGAAAGTGGAACGTGGCAAGTGAAATACTCTTTATCAGTTGAGAGTTTTTTTGGTTGTATATACTACGTACTACTGTTGTCTGTTTTTTCTAATTTTGAGGATGAACTTTTTTTTTATAAATAAAAAATGAGTACTGAAATTGTTTTGTTATCGGATTCAAAATAGCTATTTGTTAAGGTTTGGAGAATTTAGAGAAAACTCCTCAACTGATTTCATTAAACATTAGAGTATATATACAACCTAATAGGAAACCATATTATACTAGAATTCCTAACAACGTTGTAGATAGGAATACATACTGAACTACTGAACTAACTGAACTAGACTCCTTATTAACATAATATTCCAATACTCCCCCTCAAGTTGGAGCATGAATATCACAAATGCCTAACTTGCGGAGTAGAAAACCAAACCGACCTCGTCCAAGGCTTTTGTCAAAATATCTCGCTAACCGATGACCCGTAGGAACATAGGAAGTAGACAAATTATCGAATTCAATTCATCACGAACAAAATGACAATCTACCTCAATATGCTTCGTACGATCATGAAAGACTCGGATTCTTTGAAATATGAATAGCAGATTGACTATCTGAATACAAACGCATAGGCTTAGGATGCAAAACACTAAGATAAAACAACAAATACTTCAACCACTTCAACTCACATGTGGTAACAACCATAGCCCTATACTCAACCTCTGCAGATGAACGAACAACAGTAGGTTGTTTCTTAGTCTTCCAGGAGACAAGAGAACGACCCAAAAACACCAAATAACCAGTAACAGAACGACGAGTCAAAGGACAAGCAGCCTAATCACTATCACAAAAAGCAGTAAGTTGCATATTACCCAAAAGGCACAACACAATGCCTTGTCGTGGACTTCCTTTTAGATAACGCAAAACACAAAGAGCAGCATCCCAATGACAAACATGTGGTGCAACAAGAAATTGAGATAAAGTATGCACAACATAACTCAATTCAGGACGAGTAATGTACATATAGACCAGCGACCAACAAGGCGCCGATATCCCGCCGTGGTGCGCAAATAGTGACCCTTCGGCGGAGCGAGACGATGATTCCGCTTCATAGGCATGTCAATAGGTTTACAACCCAACATGCCTGCTTCAGTTAACACATCTAACGCATATTTGCATTGTGACAGAAAAATTCCATCCTTGCTCCGAGCAACCTCAATACCTAAGAAATATTTCAATACACCCAAATCCTTCATATGAAAACATGAACTCAAATATTTCTTAAAGTGAACAACATCATCACTTGAGTTCCCTGCAATAATCAAATCATCAATATATTGTAACACCCCGATCCTCAATACCAGTATTACAAACCATAATACAATATTCTCATGATTTGGCTCGAAATTTCGACAGAGTTTCCTCTAAAATATTGGACAACCCAAAATGGAAAATAATTAAAACCTGTTTACAAACTCAATAAAATATAATATTCTCAATCTCAAAACCTAATCCGTCGATGCTTTCGCGGAAACAACCTCAAGAGGGAATCAAACCCAATGAAACTAATCAGTATTACAAACCAATCTAAGAAATCTTGAATCAAAACCTCAACAAGAATAATATAACCAATACATATTTAAACCCAAGGATAATCTACATTTGAAAGTCTTCGAATAGAAAGTTCCTCTATGAATTTCCGTCTCACCTTAAACCTCGCGAATCCAATAAGAAACCTGCTCTAGTATCAACTGCTCACCATATACAAAGTATATGGGTCATCACAGGTTCAACCCCATAAGGGAAAGAACAACAACCACAAACAAAAACAAATACAACACACGTCAGCAAAAGCTGAGTGCCAACACTCCACATTAATTAATCAACAACAAAAATTAAGGAAGCATATTTGGACAACAAACACTAATTCTTTAAATCTATACGTATGAGTAACTCGCCTTTCAATAATCAAGTATAAAACAAAGAACAAATCTCATATTATCAGATCCATAGATTAGTCTTATATTTTATTAACTTTCTGAATTAAGAGTCAAGTTCTTTTATTTTCATAATCATTCAACAACAAGCCATATCACATTGGTAAACCCGGGAGACCCTGCCAGTTTACTAATTCTGATATGCCAACTCCAACATCAATTCATAAACCTAAGTAGATCTGGGAGACCCTGCCAATCTACTATATAAGTGATAGACCCGGGAGACCCTGCCAGTCATATCAAATGTAAACCCGGGAGACCCTGCCGGTTTACTAATCCAATGGCCATAAAATAACCTCTAGTGTGCACAACCCCCCAACTCTAGCTTTTCTATGGTGACCCGGAGCCCCCGCGACCACGCTAAAGTTAGGGACGGTTCGAAAATCTTGCCACATACGACGAATATCAATGAATAAAACTTGGTGGATCCGAGAGCCCATGCCAATTGACCAATTAACAATGATAGGCCCGGGAGCCCCTGCCAGCCATATCATAATATCTTCCCTATTCCGACGAAGATAAAAGAAATAAACCACCAATTCTCTAATAGGTATTTCATATAATCATTCACTTTATGATAGTAATGAATTTTAAGAAATCAACAACAAGGTTACACTCTTTCTTTCAAAATGATCCAATAATCAGCGATTTTTCTAAATATTGACCAAATCAACAATACTCTCAAGGTTCAAGAATCACATAGCGAATCCATTTCTCTAATGATATTATAGTTCATGCTATGTATTTCACTCCAAATCAATGATATATAAGTTCATAACCGTTTCAAGTAAAATAGAAAATAACTAAGTCAGAATTCAATCCACTTAGTTTTATGTCCACCTTGACAAGTATATTAGTTAATAGGACTCATGCATAGTATCATCATTATGAGTAATATAACTCAAACAATTTTCATAATCATCGGACCATGTACAAAATCCCGAAATTGAACTGAAACTATCATCCTCCAATATAATTCAAGAGAAATAAGAACTAAGAACTATTGACTCTAGAAAAGATTTCATGTTTTAACCCCAAATTAGCTGATATAGGAAATTCTGAAAATTTACACAAGCAACCATAATCACTCCACATCTTAGGTAACTTCTAATAATCCAACTTTGACAATAATGCTTTGCTATAGCCCCATAGTTATAACAAATTTCACAAGTCTGCACGAATTAGGTGTCAAGGAAACTAGGATATGACTCAATTTGTCATAAAAGATGAATTGATATATTTATTGATTATTGAATGCGTCGGGACTGACGGGGCTCGAACCCGCAACTTCCGCCTTGACGGGCGGTACTCTAACCAATTGAACTACAATCCCCGGAACTCAAGTAGACAAAAGATCGACCGCTTAGGACGCACTAAGTTTAAGACGCACTAATTGACGCAAATTATTAAACCGAACAGTGGTCAGAAGACCAATTTGCATGGGACGAAAAGACTGCATGTCACGCAACAGATGTGCGCGGCACGCGGGCTTTGCGTTTGGCGCAGGAGTGTTGCGCTAGGCGCAACTTAATGCGTTTGGCGCAATGCTCTGCGACATGCATATTGGTAATTTGACGAATGTTCAAGCGAAAAACGACGACGCTTTTAGACGCGAATTGTATTATTTTTAGGCGCAATACATATCAACATGTTAATAAAATATGATCGAGCAAAAATTGCAATCACATATAAATGTCAAGTAACATGGATGCAAAAGTTCTCAACCTAAAGTCCAGTTCTACATTCAACTATCGGGTCGCTTAGGTTAAGGCCGAAAAGCGGTCCATGACTAAGAGATTGATCCCATGTTTCGACCCCGCTTAAAGAGGTGGCCACGTGTAAGACGCACCCGGCCTCAAGTCAGGAACAAGAAAACAATGCCATAGTTGGGTAGGTTTGCTTATGACTAAGATCCAACACTATCGCCCAGGAAGCTTTTTGGAAGGACAAAGCGCAAACCCCCCCGGGGTGACCTCACACATAGAACATGTGTTAATGAGGCAAGATAGATTGTTCTTATGGTGGTTAATAGCCATGCACATGCAAAACAATATATTATTCTAAGGCATAAAAATAAGAGTTAATCATATTTTTCAAGTTTCACCCACTCTATCAATTCAAATCATGGATTTTAGAATTGAGAGAGATATTGAAAGAGATTAAAAATTCTCACTATTTCTTAGATGCATGGACCCAATTCAATTCGAAGGATCTTTCATTCACATTTTTTTCCACCAAGAACGTTTTTAAAACTCTTTGACCTCCGAATTTGGAGTATCCTACTTTCACGCAATTCACAAGGTTCAACAAGCAATCGATATGAACATTTAGGTGCTCAAACTATCAACCATAATCCATAACCAAACTTAATCTCCTCGAGGCAAAGGCATTTCACACTTTAAACATACAACACTCGATCAAAACCTTCATTGTAGTTCACGGTACTTTCTAAACTTAACCATCTAAATACCCATAGAAATTCAATTAATGAAAATTCAATACTTTAAACCCAAAAATCCTGAATTTTAACAAAATTTTCTCTGAGTAGTCCCATGAACGTAAGACATAAATAAGTACTCTACTCATAAACCCAATTCCACCAATGGTGTATGCTCGAATCTCCAATTCACCATCCAAATCAAACTCATCAAGACATTTATGATACCACAAAGAGATAACTGTCAGCTAACCATAAACAAAATTTACATTAAGCCTCATAATTAATCAACAATTGGCTTTGCTCACCATAATACCTCGGTCATAAAGGTGTAGGAGTTTTAATACATAGCTATAAACTTCATTAGCTCATCATCTAATTGAAATAGCTCAAGATATGACAAAATAACTTATGAATTAATAAATTAACTCTGAATTATAATAACTAATTATTTAGGCCAATTGCATGCACAACTAGAATCGATTAGCTAATAAAACCCAATCATTCAAAGCTAATTCAACTTAAAACAATTCAATTAAACAACATAAACTGAAAAGAAGGAAGGAGGTGAAGTGGGTCGCGATCAAGCAACAGCACCACACAACAGCGGTAGCGGTGGCGGTGGAAAAGCAAACAACAGCCGCGACAGCACCGCCAATTCGCAACAACACCAACAACAGCAAATCGAGCAGAGGAGAGAGAAAGGCAGAGAACAGCACCGCTAGCTTGCGGCGGCGAGAAGCTCCGGTGAAGGTGGGAAACGGTGGAGGCGGCAGCACGCCGGCGAGCCAATGAAGAAGTACGAAGAGAGAGAAAGAAAATCAAGGGTTTGGGGTTTTTGAGAAATGAAAACCCGAGATAGGAAGAAGTTCTAAGACTCCCCTTAGAACCGACTGGAGTCTTAGAATTTTGGTTTTTTTTTTTTTTTTTTTTTTACCATAATCCAAATATTTACACAACATAATTTAGTAGCTTACTTCTATAAATTCTTACAAATATGCTAATACTAACATATAACTATATCCAATTAAACCCCAAATTATTCAAACGTATAAATAAAATACAACATCGACACCAGTAAAATAACATAAGATCATTAGTAAATATAAAAGTCATATTCCAACTTAAATATTATAAGAATATTCCGTATATAATTTTGACTAATAATGATGATTAAAACACTTTTAAAAATTTGGGTTGTTACACATATACAAGAACATGAAGAGAAACATGTCCCTGAATGAAACTGAACAAAGAATAATCTGCAGCAGACTGTTTAAAACCATACGACTCAATGCGTGAGAGAGCTTTGCAAACCACCTGCCTAGCTAGGTGCCTGTTTCAAACCATACAACGATTTTCTCAACCTACAAACCTTCCATGGAGGAGCACCACGATACCCAGGAGGAAGTTTCATATAAACTTCTTCATGCAAATCACCATATAAGAAAGCATTATGGACATCCATCTGATGTAATTCCCAATTAAGAGAAACATCAACAGCTAAAAATAAACGAACAATACCCATTTTCGCAACAGGAGCAAAAGTTTCATTATAATCTACACCTTCAACCTGGCGATTGCCATGAACAACTAATCTACCTTTCAACCTCACAAGTTGAAGTGTATTTAATACGATACACCCAACCACTACTAATAGCCTTCTTACTTGGAGGAAGATCCTCCAAACTCCAAGTACCACTACGTTCAAGAGCAGCAAGCTCCTCCTCCATGGCCTTGCGCCACCCAGGCTGTTTCACAGCTTCCTGAAAACCTGAAAACTTTGAGGCTCCATACCCTTAGTAACAGCTGCCAGAGAGCCTCTATGTTTAACAGAAAAATTATTACAATTAACATAACAAGCTATATCAAAGGGCGTACTCGAAGAACGATACGAACGAAGACGGAGTAGACGGTTTGGAGTCCGTATTTTCACACACCACGAGTATGAGTCACAAAATCTCGAAGCTTACAAGATTGAACTTTAGTACGATGACCACGCCCTAACAAGGCACCGTACGAAGACGACGAACTCCCCTCAAATCAAGAGGCGTGGAGGTGTAGCGTAAAACGTCACCAATACGCACATGAGTCGGAGAACCATCACCAACAATGCCGGGTGGGGCTTGGAGTTGTGGTGACAGGATCATCCATAACCACTCCAACACCGTCAGGTGCACACACGACACCATCATCACCAATAGGCAGCCCATAGCCACCATCATCAAACAAATCATCCGCCCAAAGTGACAATTGAGAAAAATATAGATCCCACTTGTTTTTGTGCCACATCCGAAAGAACAAGAGGGATAGGGAAATTGATCCTCAAAAATGTTACATCCCGACTCACAAAAATTTCAGAAGTTTCAAGATCATAAAGCCGCCACCCTTTCTTACCAAACGGATACCCAAGAACCAAACAACGACGAGATCTAGAATCAAACTTATCCTTCACACGAGAACGATTAACAACATAGCATAGACACCCGAACACACGAATGGCATCATAAGAGGGTGTAACACCAAACAAACATTCATAAGGGGTTTTTCCTTTTAAGACAGAAGTAGGGGTAAGATTTATGAGATGAACGGCCGTAAGAACACACTCCCCCAAAATGATTTTGATAATTTAGCCTGAAACCTAAGAGCACGAGCTACATTAAGGATGTGTCGATGTTTACGCTCCACCCTACCATTTTGTTGTGCAGTATCAACACAAGATGTCTGATGAATAATACCTTTATTGTTAAAGAAAGAGGCAAGACTTAGAAACTCCTGTCCATTATCACTCCGAATCACCTTAATTTTCTTATTAAACTGAGTTTTAAGTACCATAACATAGAAGTCTTGCAACAATTGTTTTGCTTCATATTTTCCAATCATCAAATAAACCCATGTAGCACGGGAATAATCATCAACAATAGTAAGAAAATAACGAGCATTATTAGTGGACACAATGCGATTAGGGCCCCAAATATGACAATGAACTAAATCAAAAATTTATGTAGCTTTATTAATACTTATAGGAAAACTATTTCTAGGTTGTTTACCCTTAAAACAAATGTGACAATCAAGAGAACAACCCTTATTAGAATGTTTACTACTAGATACACCAGGAAAAGAAGAAATAGCTTGCATCTTTGGTCACAGCAATGCTGAAAGCATTTATACTCAATGGAGAAAATGGGGAAGGAAGTATAGATCAAAGAAGAGACAACAAATCTGTTATGCTAGTTTATCTGCTACTGTTTATTTTGTATGGAAGGCAAGGAACCATGCTTTCTGGCAGGGGGCGGTGTCAGACTTTCTTATTCAACAGATCAAAAATGCAGTTTGTGTGAGAGCTAGGAGTAAAATTAATAGAAAATGGAGTGAGGCGGATTTAGTTTGGTTTGATTCCACTGTAATGTAGTTTGATTACGGGTGGGTTGCGTGGTCGTTTTGTTTTTGTTGTTTTAGTATGGTCGGGTGATGGTGTGTGTTGTTCTTGCTTTTTAGTGAGGTTGTAATGGTTGTTTTTGGTGGTTCTTCCCTCGATTTTGGTAATATATCTCTTACATTTTACCAAAAAAAAGTTTGCATAGAGGGGTGACCTAAACGCCGATGCCATAGTATACTCAAATCCGGAGCCTGAACGGTATTAGCTTGCAAACTACGAGCACGAACAGGTGTGAAAATATAGACTCCATCAAACCGCGTCCCCGCTCCAATCAGGTTCTTCATCGAACAAGTGCGGTCCTGTATGACACAAAACTTGTCGGTAAAAGTAACAAATAATTTATGATGCTCTAAAAGTCATGGAAACGAATAATAAACCGCAAGTAAGAGCTGGAATATAAAGAACATGAGCCAATACAAAACCATCCGACAAGATAACTTTTCCTTCCTTAGTTGCAGTAGTTTGTTTACCATTAGGCAAACCAATAGGAGATGAAATAGACACCAAATCCGAAAACAACTCCAAATTACCAGACATATGATTTGATGCGCCACTATCAATGATCCAATCACTAGAATAAAACATACCCGAAAAGCTTTGTGAAGTTGCAGACACCTTTGAAGACTTTAAAGTGGCAAGCAATTGTGACCATTGAGCATCAGTTAAGGTCGGCACACTAGTACGATCGTCATCCCCAACATCTTGAGAGCTTCCAGTACGAGAGCTCCCCACACTACCAACAAAGTTACCACGAGACCCACGACCTCCTTGTCGACCACCACGGCCACCACGGCCTGACTGACCACTTCAACCACCACGAGTACCACTACCTTCAGACCACCCAACAATCTCATAACATGATTCCTTCTCATGTCCACGACGCCCACAGTGAGTACATTGGCGAGGAGAATCCCCGACCGAAACCGAAGAAGAACGGGTGGAGGACACACCCGAGGCAGCAAAACCAACCGAGTCGGGGAACGGTGATTCATGAGCTTCAAAGAACAGTTTTAGTTGTCTCTCATCGAGACAATTTTAGCATAGGCGGCATTGAGAGAAGGGAGGGGTTCCATCATAAGTAAAGCAGAAACAACAGTACCGAATTTCTTACTGTCTAAACCAATGCAAAATTGATGAAGTAACTCAGTTTCTTGGAGTTGAACATAAGCAGCAGCAGTCGAGCAAGTGCAAGCAGGAAGCTTGCAATAACTTAATAATTCATCCTGCAGACGCCGTAATTCACCGTAATACACATGCCGTCCACGTTGTTGACAATCTCGAATTTGGTTTTTTAATTCAAGAATACGGGGTCCGTTACCAAGAGAATATCGATCCCGTAAATCATCCCATAAAGACTTAACATGATCAGGAAAACGCATTGTAGAACGAACAGATACATCCAAAGTATTAAAAATCCAAGCAACAAGCATAGAGTTTACAATACCCCATTGAGCGTAGTCGGGAGATTTAGAATCGGGTTCTTGAATTGTACCGTCAATGAAACCAAGTTTGTTTTTTGCACGTAGATTATTGCGAAGAGATCTGGACCACTCTTCGTAATTGTCTCCCTTGAGAAGAATCGGGCTGATGACGGCACCAGTGCCTTCAATTGGGTGAAGGTAGTACTCGGTGAAAGGCTCATAACGCGAGCCATTGGGCGTACCCTTAGCAGCAGCCTTCGATCATGGCGTAAGATGGCCACGCCATGAACGTAAAACAAAGAACGAGGAAGGAAAAGACGGTAACAATAGGTCACAAGATCTAAAAAAAAAGCCCTAAATTAGAGAGGTTGTGATACCATCTTAAGGTTTGGAGAATTTAGAGAAAACTCCTCAACTGATTTCATCAAACATTAGAGTATATATACAACCTAATAGGAAACCATATTATACTAGAATGCCTAACAACGTTGCAGATAGGAATACATACTGAACTACTGAACTAACTGAACTAGACTCCTTATTAACATAATATTCCAATACTATTCGATCGGGCAATGCTGCATGTTTTTATATTTTAAGTATCTTTTATGTTTTATTTAACATTTGTCAATTTTGCTGGATTTGAATGGTGTTGGTGACTTGTTTGACGTGGTGTTGAATCTCATAAGAAAAGAGTGGAGTTCGATCAGAGCAATTTAGAAGTGTGTATTTGACAAAATTGATAAGTTCTTTTCTTACATAAGGTTACTAGTTCAAATCTAGAACAATCAGGTGAAAGGAAAAAGACATTTACATGAATGTATAAGAACTCAATAGTATAGAAAGAAATGGAGAGCAAAGAAAGGAAGGAAATGGGAGGGGATAAGTTCCCTTTTTTTGGATAAAAGATTGGGAAAAGGAAGGGGAGGGAAAGGGAATGAATGATCAATCTTTCCTTTTTCTTTGATAATCATCCCCCCAAAATTGGAGAAGTTTGGAGGGAAAATGGAGCTCTATCTTCCTCCTTTCCCCTCCCCTTCCTTTCCCTTCTATATTGTGAGTGTAACTGAATGAGACATGTGATTGGATGTCATGTATGGCAAACGGTTTATTAAATATAGGGTAGATGTGAATTCAAGCTTCTCTTGATTGGATGCAAGTAATTATTTATCAGCTTTAGTGATATGGGCCGGGTAATAACCGTTGTATTGATTGAGAGTTGTGATTACATGCTCCTTTGAACTTGGGCTTTTGTTGGTTTATCACTCCCTAATGAGTTTCTCTCTTGTGAGATTTTGAATAATAGTGACCATTATCTTCCATCTCTTTAAGATTAAGAATTTCTTCTTAACAATAGGTGTCACCTAAGGTCATCTTCATTTTATGAGTTAATCAAGTCGAAATAAAATTCGATATATATGATGCAATTTTTGAATTATAGTCCATATGTAATTTGAATTTCAACTAAGTTCAAAGCGATCTAGTACAATCTTGAGCTTATTACTTCATATTTATTCCGTGATCCGAATTTTTAAAGCTTTTCATTAGGTTGAATGGATTCTTCTAATAAATAGACTAAAAATCGTCAAGCAAAGATAATAGAATTTACAAAACACGTTATTTGGTCTATTAACTTGAAACTTGCGTTTGGTGGCGTGGACTCGTGCTAACCCCCTATCCCGCTCAGCCTTGCTCGACTCTCAAAGCTCATCTTGGCCTATTATTTTTGTAGTGGGCTCAAATAGCTTAATTTTATTTTAGGGTTTGGACTCGGTTCGAATCAAACCCGTGGGCCGTGCATAATAAGTCGCGTCTATATTTCCCATTTCTACTAATTACAAAGTTTTCTTTGACAGTTGTAGACACATAATCGTGTCTCCCCATTTAAGGGTCCAATGATGAAATATACCGCGGTCTTAGTTGGCTTGGCCCAATGGAGGGGCAGTCCGAATAACCAGGCAATGTGTATTAAAATAATATTAAAAGCCCAATTAATCATTCATGATGATTAATTGTAAGTTCAACCCGTGAATTGTTTTTTAAGTCCATTTTAAAAGCCTAACTTAATATTTATTGTTTTAATAAATATTTTCTTAATATTTATTATTTTTATAAATATCTTCTTAATATTTATTGTTTTAATAAATATTTTCTTAAAAGCTTTTATTATTATCTTTTACCCATAAATTATTTAATCCGGAAAATTCTATCTCCGGATTTTTAGGGATAAAAATGGCATCTTGAAAGCACGCATAGAATATAAAACGAATATTCTTGAATATGCGCCGAACGCGGCGGGTGCACTCAGCGCGCCACGTGCGTCCAACACATTGGCCAAATCGCGTCAGGCGCGCCAATGAGCGCCTGACACGTGGAATTGTGACTCACACAGAGTCCTGCGCCTGGCGCAAGTCCTGTGTGAGACGCAAGTTAAAGTTTTATCTTTTTTGAAAACGCGTTTCCACGTGCAATGTTTTAACTGGACGGGCCACGTCAGGCAGGCCAATCTGCGCCTGAGGCGTGTCCTCGCGCCTGCCACGTAGGCATGCGCCAGGCGCAGGGCTTACGTGGAGCGCACACTTTGTTTTGCCTATAAATACGGACTGATTTCCCGAATCAAGGACGGCTTCGAATTATTAATTTTACGCGCACATATACTCTCGAATACTCCGAAACATACTTCGAATATAAAACACTCAAACACTTTTAATTTTCGAAATCAATTATTGTTCCCGATCCTATTATATTCCTGGTTTCAAGATTGCTTCGCCTGAAGGTCATTACGCTCTTCGATCTAAACCGCATAGGTATAATCCTGAGGGCCCTTGAATAATTATATTTATTTTATTGAAGTTACTAACCTTTTCTTGTCATGATGTAGATTCCTAATTAATAATCGCGTCCTTTGTAAATTCTAACCTCTTTTCTTTTATTTTCTGTATATAATATTCTTGATATCATGATTGTCCTGCATGCCTTTTTTGTCTCTCACATATTATTATGCTAAATAAGACCTAAAGAACTGTTCTAATTAATTCAGATAATTTGGACAACCTGTTAGGAACCTTGTAAAATGATTGTATAATAACTGATCACTAAATAATTAGTCTTTTGATGTGTTTCCTGAACCAACTTAGACTAATTATTTTAGGGTGCTTTAAAATATTGTTTGATTGTTCTTTTGCATAGAATCTGTTGTGAATCGTTATTTAGTAGAGACCAGCAAGGGCGATATAGTTCCTGACTATATTGTACCCTTACCCCCGAACTCAACTTTTGGTTCCTGACCATCTATGGAGTCATGACGGGGAAATCTACATTGGATAAGTCCCTAAGATGTCCCTTCCGTTTCAATATCCAATTAGGTTTATGATTCTTCCTCTAAAGAATTGTTGGCGACTTCAAAACATATTTTTAATAAAACCTTAACAATGGGGTAGTCAAATAAACGTGCTCACACCGCGTGTAGGCATTAAATGAATGAAAAATGCACGCCTACAATTTGGCGACTCCACTGGGGAGGATTTTTAAATTTTTTTTTTTTAAAATGAGTGGGTGAAACTTGAAAAATACGGTTCATTCTTTTTTTATGCCTTAGAATAATATACTGTTTTGCATGTGCATGGCTGTTGTTCAGCCACCATAAGGACAATCTACCTTGCCTCATTAACGCATGTTCTATGTGTGAGGTCACCCCCGGGGGGTTTGCGCTTTGTCCTCGCAAAAAGCTTCCTGAGCGATAGTGTTGGATCTTAGTCATAAGCAAACCTAGCCAACCATGGCATTGTTCTCTTGTTCCTGACTTGAGAACTGGAGTGCTTCTTACACGTGCCCACCTCTTTAAGCAGGGGTACGAAGCGTGGGATCAATCTCTTAGTCATGGACCCTTTTCAGCCTTAACCTAAAACTGACCATAGTTGAACGTAGATTTGGACTTTAGGTTGAGAACTTTGCATATTATCACCTTAATTGTGCATATTTGGGTGCTGCGTGTGTTTAATTGCTATATGTTGCGTAAATTTTTAGAACTAAAGTCATCAAGTGAATTTACGTTATTAAAAAAGCAAAAGCGGACTTTCGTATTGCTTGCGCGTCGCGCGGTAGGTATGCGAGTGGCGCAGCATGCCAGCATCGGACGCAAGCAATTCGCGCTCAGCGTCTCTTCCTTTCTGCGTCCAGCGCTTCAAGCTTGCGTGAGGCGTAGTGACCTGCGTCAAGCGCGACTTCCAGCTCAGCACAAATTGCGTCCTGCTTCTTGATGTATGCGTCTAGTGCATCTAACCCATTTGTTGTGCGCTAAATCTTAATTTAGTTTCGTTGCCAACTTCCTATTTTCCCCATCCTTTACCATACTATATCTCCTATCTTTTTCAAAATTCCATCCCATCTTCGATCTCTTATCGACTTCAAAAATTCTATCTCCACCTTTTTTAAAAAAAAAAAAATCTCTCCACCTTTTTCCTATCTATTTCAAAAATTTTATCTTCATCTTTTTCCAGAAACTATATCTCCCATCCTTTTTGAAATTTCATCCTCATTTTTTTTAAAAATCATTCTCCTATCTTTTTTAGAAATTTCATCCCATCTTCAATCTCCTATCTACTTCAATAATTTTATCTCCAACTTTATTTCAAAAAAAATATCCATCTTTTTTCCTATCACATATCTTTTTTTCACAAATTCATCTTTTTTCTCTATCCTATCTTTCTATGTATATTATCCATCCTTTATGTGCACATCATTCAGGATTCCTTTTAGTGTCCATCTTGTTGTAAAAGTCTCACCCGCTTAGGAATTCTAACTGCACTAGAAGTCCGTCTGACCAAAATGTCTAGATTCATCTAGTTTCATTCCATTGAGAGTTCTTCACCTCATCTAACTCCATCCATCATAGGAGTTTTAACCCTGTCTAAATTCACCCATCTAAGAAGTCTAGGGTCGTTAGAATTCTTGCCATCTTAGAAGTCTGTAATCCATAGAAATCCATGCATAATACGAGTCTAAAATTGTTAAAATTTTGTCCATCTTAGGAGTCCAAACCCGTTAGAGTTTCGCCCATATTAGGAATCCAAACCCATCAGAATTCCTTTAGTTTTAGGACTCTAGTTCCACTAGAGTCTCATGCACATTAGGAGTCTAGCATCCGTGAAAGTCCGTCGTCATTAGAAGTCTATCAAGTCTAGGAATTTAATGTTTATTAGAACTGCATCCATATTAGAATCATTTTGCATTGCATAGTCCATCATTTCTACATGCATAACTAGAGTTATTAGGCATTTAGGAGTCTCATTGCATCCATACTCTCCATTTCATCTCATGCATTCCGCATTTAGTAGTTATTAGCCTTTATAGGTTCGAACGCATAGATTGAGTCATGCATACATGCATTAGGTCTAGATGCATCCAAAAAAGTCATTCGTATATGCATTAGGTCTAGGTGCATCCAAAAATAATAATAAAAAAATCACCATGCATATAGGATATTCAGATTGTTCCTAGAAGCTCAACTTTTAAACAAACATACATTCTTTCATTCCATTTCTCTCTCTCCATCATCATTCCATTTCTAATCTCCTACTGGATGATCCATTGTAGGAAATATACAATATGTCAAGCTCACCTCAAGAACAAGTTGATGAGTTGCAGGGTACACTCGTCGATCTTGTAGCACGTGTTGCCAGACTAGAAGCACAGTACAAGGCACCAGCTAGTTTTACCGCAATCACGACTGACCGACAAAGGATCAATGAACTACATGACATCACACAACATAGTCCGTTGATAAACCCTTCCATCAAATCAATCCCTGAAAGCTCGTCTCGTTCTAGAGGAGGCGAAAGAATTATTAATGATTCACCTAACGCCCAAGCATCTACTGAGATACATTCCAGAATCACACCAACTCTTGCCATGCCTAGAAGAAAGCCTCAGGGGGAGTTCATATCTTTACACATGAGCTATGGTGCTATATTCAAGTATCTTCATTTCAGAAAATTGCTCTACCCTATAGGACCCACTCCAGATCCTAGGGAAGGCAGCAAAGGGCCAAATTGGGACAAAAATGCCTATTGCAAGTACCATAGAGGAAACGGACATAGAACTAACGATTGCCATAAGTTAAAGCACCTTATTCACCACATGATAAAAGAGGGAAGACTTCCAATTCTCTCAAACGAGGTCCCAAATAAGATAGAGGTCGCTGACATGGGTACAAGGGATCATTTAAAACCCCGACGGGTACAAACCCCACTAAAGATGACCTATACTCAAATCTTTCACTAACTCCGGGCTAAAGATGCAATTTCCCCAATTGGACCCCTAGAAGACCCACCTAAAGAAGAAAGAAATCCGATGTGGGATGAGGGCTCCTATTGCGAATATCATAGGGGGAAAGGTCACCCTACCGAAAGGTGTATGAGCCTTCAGGCGATTATCCAAGACATGATCAATGACAAAAGACTACAATTGCCATCCGATCCAGACTACAAAGACGCGCCCTAGTCCCAATAGCATATATTCATTAAAACACCAGGACTCGCCTAGGCCCAGTTGAAAAATATGCACCTCTTCTCTTTTCATTTAGAAAGAGACCTCATGAAGATTGAAGCAACGAAGCTGTCTTGTCACGCGACGTAGGAGTCTAGACTTAGGATTTCACTTTCTGTTCATCTCTTTTGTTTTTCCCAGTCTGATATAGGATTTCCCTTTCATTACATGTACTCATAACTTTCAAATAATAAATGAGTATTTCTTTTCTAACCTTGCACTAATGAGCATCGATGGAAATCACGATTGTCGCCTTAAAAGAAATGAATTTCTAATTCTCATGACTATTCTAATAAAGGCAATGAACAACTGGCATATATAAAAGAGGCATTCCCTCCCTTCACTATTCCTCCATGCATAACACCCCTCTCCCATTAACCTACCTCATGGGAAGTACATTTGACAACAATTCAATGTAAAGGGCAATTAAAAAAAAGAAGCAAAAGCAAAATATGACAAAAAGTAAAAAAAAAAGAAGTGCAAAAATATCGAATAAAAAAAAAAAAAAGATAAGCCCGTCAATAGCTTTGTCAACTGTACTTTCTTTTACCTTTAACTTTCAACCTAAACCTCCAACAAAAAGGCCTTGACCTCCATAGCCAAAAATCATTACAAGCCAAATCATACCTCTATAACAAACATTCTCATAAGCAACCGACAACCATGCACATTGCATCCCAATAAGCCTTAAAAGACAAACCCAAACCCGCTAGGTCGAAAACCCATAAGGGCGACTTAGGCAAAAGTCAGGGCATCTTCTCATTTATTAGCCTGAACTACGAATGGTCTGATTCTGCTAAAGATATGTAGGAAACCTCACCCTGAGGTCCGACCGCTTTAAACCAAACCAAACCTACATCATTATCCACCCTTGCCAAAGACCTCTTCCAGATCAATGCTTAATTCAATGCCTAATTCATTGCAAATTGCTTAAAAGCAAAATGCTCGGCCACCAATTAAAAAATATTAAGAGCTAAGACTGGCCTGATTCCATCATGGATACGTAGGCAACCTCTTTTGAGGCCCAACCATTTTTAATTCAAAACAAATTTTTAAGGCTCGCCTACGCCCATGAGAAAAGCGCGATCGCCCAAATCATGAATTTTCAATGCTCATCCCTACCCTTAGAACGAGACTGGGATTTGAACCGGCATCATTAGCCTACCTCATTGCGTGAGTCGATTCATTATGACTCCGCCTTTTCTTATTCTAATTACCTCCTTTTTCTAAGCCACATTATCGCTTCTAAGCCAACCTTAGCATAACCTTTCAACACTCAGCGTTATGACCGTGCCTCATCTTTTGAGTGTTCCTTTATCTTAGCCTTTCTTGTCTTCTCACCTTAGGAACCCTATATGGAATCTTCGGTCGAAACTTCTATTAAGCGTGACGAGATATCTTCAAAATCAAACAATCAAGCTGAGTACTTCATAAACTCCATCTTACTGGGGGCTTCATCACTGTTCAACACAAAAAATCATAGGCTCCAAGTATAGGCCTATTGTGATAAGGACTTCATTACGAATCCATGCATGAAATCTTGGGTTTTAAAGCCCACACTGATACAAGATTGAACCGATTGTATGGGCTCACTTAAGCCCTTGGCATACAAACCTCGAAGCATATACAACTTCATAGGCTCCATGTGTACCTTGACAAGGACTTCATTACGAGTCCATACAAAATATTGTGGGCTCTAGACCCATACGAGATTATAATTGTTTTATGGACTCGCTTAGGCCCGTAATAACTACAACACATTTCGAATCAAACATAACCTACATGGATCATCCTTGGGGGCTTCCCATATCTTCTTCTTTCAAAAAACAGTTTTCTAAACAAAAATTTGAGCTTCTAATGGAACGATCACATCATCCAATCATATCATCTGCATTAGTGTCATATCTCTGCATTAGTGTCACATCTCTGCATTTGCATTACATATCTGCATCATCCAATATTGGTGTCAAGCATCGCATCCGTCGTCCTTAGCCATAGGATTCTAGCGTCAATAATCGAGTCATACACACACACATGCACACAAATGCGCACACACGTATGCACACACGATAGCACCTTTAAGTCTAGAGTATTAAAGGTCACTCTTTATAGGTCAAGTCTATTCCTATCCATACACTAGCACCCACATCACGGGACACATGCATGTCCCCTAGTTGTTTGTCTGTATATCTGTGTGTTATTTGTATTCACAGGTACCTAATATTAGACGACTCTATACGAGTTATACTCTGCCAAGGTCCGCGGACCATTACAAATTAATTTCAAACGCCTACAATTTGGCGACTTCACTGATCATATAATGTTTGAACAAAACGCGCAATATATATCAACATACAAAATATACATCATAACAAAAGTGCACGGCACAGGTACACCAAAAGCATAGTAATGTAGAAATCTAAGATGAGGGCGGATCCTGCTCCCTCGAAGAGGAATCCTCCGCTCCTCGACCCGGCACCCCACTCGACTCACCAATATGATAGCCTATCCCAAGCCGCATGAAAGGATGCATAAAGGAGTCGGCCGCAGGGGGAGACATCTCGCGCATCCCAACATCTCGTTGTTGCATCTGCAACAACTGCATCTACTGCATCCGCATCTGCTCCATCCACATCGTAGAAGGCCCAGGGCATGGATCGGGCCTAGCACCCCCCATAAAATCCATACTGCCAACACCGAACTGTTCGGCAAACGGACTCATCGGAGGCCTCTCGGATGTCGACTCTCGAGGAGTATGAGTCGAGAGCCTGGACTGGGTCGATGTCCTCACCTCGAGACGAGGCCCACTCTCATGAGGACGACGCTGCACAAAATGTCACAAAGCATTAGCAAAACAAGTGCAACAAAGAAAAAACAGCGAAATCACAATATGTCGATCTACCTGGCTATGCACGTCGCTGCGGCGACAGGACATGCTCCTCTTCAGCTTGGCCATCCCATGCTTCAGCGAGTAAACCACTCGGAGAATCTGGACGACGGTCTCTCGAGGAACCTGGAAATAAACAGTGCATAAGTCACTACAAGCAAGATAGATAAATGAAAGTTCCTGACTTTCAACACTTACCGAGCTCACATGGGCCGGCATAGCACGAACAACGTGCTGCTCTGCCTCTTGGGCAACATCAATCATCTCCTCAACAGCCCGAATCTCCAGTATACCGAATTCTCAGATCCGGAACGAAAGAGATACGAGCCGCAACAGCCTCCTGGCAAAAGAAAGCAATAACATTCAACACTTTGATCATGTCAAAACAAACAAAAAACAAGCAAATTCAATGTGCATACCTCGTTGAACTTGACAGGAGGAGCCAAGCGAGGCAAGAGGGCAACCTGGTAATCGCGATCACGAAAAACAAAGTCGTGATAGCTCACCCGAAGCGTCGCCCCTCCCTCAATAGCCTGAACAAGAGCAGCCCTGTCCATCATAGTGACAGGGGGTCATGAGGCACCAATAATAGCCTCGTCCTGTCGTGTTGACATGTCACCCTCTCACCCGGATACCACACAGGGTATGACTCTCCGTAAAAAATGACCCTCTCACGGGTCAGAGTGCGAGCTCTATGAGCCCAATTAGGCATCTCCGGAAACGACGCCCAAGGATAAGAAGTAACCTGAAGAGCAAAGAAAGTTAACATTTGCTACATACACCAAAGGACAGGTTGATTCACTATGATTACCTTATCGTCCTTGACTCGCCGGATAGTGATGTTATGGTTTTATATAGAGTTTTAGGTGCATTTAGGTTGCATTTCTAGTTCATAATAGAGCATTTAGGTGCATATTTGCATGATTTACTCAAGTTTTGCTCTACTACTCCCCGTTTGCGTGTTTCGATGATTTTTAGGTTATTTTGATGCAAATTAATTATGATCATCTAAGATCAAGCCTATTAATCATTGAGGATGAAGATAGCTTGCACAAGGATCACAATGCATCCGTTTGGGACAATTTCGAGTTAGAATGAAGCAAAGAGTTAGTGAAAGAAGTGCCAATACTGACACTTGTTTACTATTTTGATCATAACTTTTGATAGAAAATTGATAATCAAGAAATTCCAGTTGGGTTGGAAACTAGACTTAAAGAGCTTTCCAATGATTAATTGATCCTTACCTTCGTATTTAGTTCTATCAATTGCTTAGTTCAGTAAAACAAACCATTTTTCATCTGATTTAGTTAGTATAATATTAGAGTTCAGATACAATAGTATAACTTTCTCCCTGTGGATTCGATCCTGACTTCCCTGACTACTTGTTAGTGGACCTTAGGTTATTTTTGATTAGGTGATACGACTTTAGCCTGTCAAATTTTGGCGTCGTTGCCGGGGAGACGGCTTATTACTATTATATCTGAACTGTTAATATTAGACTAATTGTATATATATATATATATATTTTTTGTTAATATTTTTTTTTATTTTTTTTATTTGGATGACGTCTATCTCTTTTCCCCAATTTGAACATGAAGTGTTTTGGAGATATAAGCTTAGATTTGAAAACTATCTTGGTCCCGACTATTTATTTGAACAATGGGAAATTGGTTTAGTGATCTATGAGGGTTTGAATGATGATACAAGGGTAGTTGTAGATTCCATGAGTGATGGTAAATTCATGGATATGAGAGTGATGGTAAATTCATGGATATGACACTTGAAGTGGGTTGTAATTTGTTTGAGCAATTAGCTAGGGAAACCTTTGAGTGGGAGAAGACAAGATATGTTACTCCAGCTCTAGAAAATTCATCTATCTATGATTCTCAAACTCTTACCTCTCCATCTGATTTTTGTTCTTGTTGTCACTCTTATGATCATGATATTTCTCTTTGTCCACATAATGAGTCATATATGCATGTCAATAACCCTATCCCTGAGTTTAATTTGTCTAATGCTCCATCTGAATCTGATAATATCAAAGATTTTCTTTATGATTTCATGAATGAATTAAATAAGGTTCAGGAGGATTATAAATTTGTTCAGGAGGATTATATGTTGCAACTAGCAAATATTGCAGAAAGTCAAAGATCAATAGCATCTAGACTAAAATCTATTAGCCAACCTATTGAGCAACATTTGTATTATGATGATGTGTTGGTTGAGAATGCTAGTTCATTAGAAGAAGGTTATCATTTGACTCTTGATGGTAGTTTAAATAAGGAAAAGATGGATATAATGGATGTTTTTGAGGAGGAAAAATCATTAGTTATAGAATTAATGATTGAAAAACTATTGGTTATTGAACTTTTGAATGAAAAATCCTTTGTTGACAAGCTTATTGATGAGAGTGAAGTTTTAAGTAAAGCATTTGAATATGCTGAAAGCGTACACAAATTCGATGTTGAGCCTAACCTGCATAACACTCATATCCTATTTTCACGGAAGCTTGATCTTGTACCTTCATCCCCTGTGTTATATCCTCCTTGTTTTCTTAAAGATCTATTGTCGCATGATAATTTTGACCAAGTAAATATTCATGTTCATCCTGTGAAACCTGAGGAATTGCAAGATAGTTGTACATTTTTTTCTTTTTCTTATGATTCTTTTTCTTGTGGTACCTCTAACCCCCTATTAGTGAATATAATTATGCTTGCTGTTAAGCAATATCGAGTGTTCAATAACATGTTTGCAGGGGAATTTGATAAGTTACCGAAGGCATTGGATTCTTCATAATGTAAAAAGTATTGCGGTCGTGCGGGACCCTAAAAAACCAGCGCTTATCGTGAGGCAACCCGACTTTCTAACCTTTAGATGTTATCTTTATTTCTACTTTATGACTACTTTGCTAACGTGTGTTCCAGTGACGCGCTCTTGGTTGTGGTGGCAGTGTCAAAACTGTTTGGCACACTCTATGTTCATTACCCACCTTTTCTGTGAGTTGTACCCATCCCTTTTTTTTTTTTGCTTTGTTGTTCTTCTCAGTGTTCACATTGAGGACAATGTAAAGTTCGGCTTGGGGAAGGATGTCACTTCGTGCATGTTAGTTGCATACTAGTTTAGATTTATTGCTTTAGTAGGATTGTTACATGGTTTGTACCGCTCATTAGGGGTGGGAGTTTACATGTAACGAAAAAAAAATGTACTGCTTTCTTAGTTGCATTAGAATTTTTTTTTTCATATTAGATTTCATATCATTTTAGTTTGCATCTATGGGACTATTGCTAACACTTTTTGAGAACCTTGTTGATATTTCACTACACTTCCTAAGCGTCATTCATCTTGTTCATGATTCTTCATAGCACCATTGTTTTGCAATTGATCGTTTGTGGTAAGATTGTTTGATCTCTCTCTGGCTCGATTTAACTTTACTGTGCAGACACCTAACCTAAGTGAGCTTATGTGCCTATAAACTGACGTATCTGTGTCAGTTATGTTCTTTCATGTGTGATTAGTTCCTTAGTTGTCGCATTGATCTTGACTTTGACTTGGTACTCATTGATATTTGATAGTGCATACATTTTGATATAATTGAGGCGTTTCATTTCATGATCTTAGCTCCAGAGTTATTCTTTTTTTTTTTCATATTATCCTTTCTCTAGCCCCGTTGAGCCTTCCTAACTATGTTTGATTAATTACCTATATTACAAGCCATTGGTCTCATTTGATTCTTGTCCTAAGCCTAGCTTGGGGGGGCGAGTATTAGTTTTGGTTTGGTTTGTATTGAATTGAAATGCTCTATTTCTGGTTTAGATGGATGGAAAATATGTTTAGTGAGCTTTGAAATTGAATTGAAAGTTTGAAAAAAAAAACAAAAAGAAAAAAAAGTGAAAAATGAAATGAAAAAGAAGTGAAAAAAAGAGATGAGAATAAAGTGAAATAAAAAGGGTTATTATTGAATTTCTTGAATGGAAAAAGTGTTGGTTATATTTTTTTTTGGAGATTGTTGGTTGTTGCGTGGAGTTGTGGTGACTTTTTATGGTCATGTTTTCTGCTATATGATGCTCCCCCTCATTGGGTTTTCCACCATAATTCCCAAATTATTCTCCATAACTTTAACCTCAGCCCCATTACAACCCTTAAAAGTGCTCTTGATCATTGTGTATTGTATTGTTGAGTATTAAGTGAGTTAAAAAGTCAAAGTTAAAGAGTACATGTTTCATCTGAGTCGACTTGATTTAGGTTGAGTGTCATCATTTATCCTTTAAACACATGAGAGATTTGAGCGCACATAACTATAGTGAGGTCTGTCAGGTTTGGTTAAATCTAGCTTGGGAGAGATGGTATGTGGTATGATTGGAGAGTCGGTTGCGATACATGACATGCTATGCGGCCTTGTTCGAGATAGTTTCGATTCTTCCTTTGTGTAGTGATTATATCTCTCGTGTTTTCAGTTGAGTGTTTGGCCATATTGTAGTCCCTTATTGTAGGTTGTCTATCTTTTCTAATGTTTATGTCTTATTGCTTGAGGACAAGCAAAGGTATAGCTTGGGGGAGTTTGATGTTATGGTTTTATATAGAGTTTTAGGTGCATTTAGGTTGCATTTCTAGTTCATATTAGAGCATTTAGGTGCATATTTGCATGATTTACTCAAGTTTTGCTCTACTACTCCCCGTTTGCGTGTTTCGATGAATTTTAGGTTATTTTGATGCAAATTAATTATGATAATCTAAGATCAAGCCTATTAATCATTGAGGATGAAGATAGCTTGCACAAGGATCACAATGCATCCGTTTGGGACAATTTCGAGTTAGAATGAAGCAAAGAGTTAGTGAAAGAAGTGCCAATACTGACACTTGTTTACTATTTTGATCATAGCTTTTGATAGAAAATTGATAATCAAGAAATTCCAGTTGGGTTGGAAACTAGACTTAAAGAGCTTTCCAATGATAGGTCACACGCCTCAAACGGACTTCTGGTTTACGAGATACAGCCTTCGCAAGTTGACGCAAAATCACAGTTTTCCCGCCCGATGGGATCGGGCGGTTTAGCCCGATCGGGCCCGATAACATATTCATCTGGCTGCGTTCTAGAGTTGAAAACAAGAGGAAAAAGACTCCCGCCCGATGGCATCGGGCGAGCTTGCCCGATCGGGCGGGTAGTCCGTCATATTTCCGAAATAAAGAGCCATCGGGCGAGTTGGCCCGATCGGGCGGTTGACCCGGCACGCGTATTTTAATGATTTCCGGGCTATTTTCGTATTACTTTTCCTTTATATTTTAGGTTTAGTATAAATACGAAAATTAAAACATTACTAAGACATCTTTTATTCAATCTTTTGTTTTAGCCATTATTTTTCTCATAGCTTCTCTCTAGTTATTACTTTTCATTCTAAATTCAAGATCAAACATTGAGATTGCTGGCAAGTTCAATATAGTTCTTTCATTTGGTAATCTTCTTCATTGTTTTCTCCATTATTGATTGCTTTCTCTATTATTGATTGGTTTGATTTCTTAATTATTTGCAATAGTTCAAAGTATGAATTTTTACATGGATTTTGTTATTGTTTTCTCAAGCATGAGTGAGTAGTTTTATTTCTAGGATTGTGGGGACCTATGTATGCAATGAGGGATTGATAGATTAGTATAGTTACCCTTTATTTCAATTGTTTCCTGAGATTGAATCGTTCATGCTAGATTTATGAATTAGGCCTGATTTGTATTTCTATTATCGCAATATTGAATCTGCTTCGAGAGGAGAGATTTCGTATAGGCTTTCAATCATTAGGCAGAGTGATCCTTGACCATGCGAGAGCGGCTAGGTGATCTTTGAGGGAGGTAATGTTCGAGAGAAATTACATGTGCCCTAGATAAATTGGCTTATTAGGTGGTTATTATTCGTCTCTGATTTCCCGAATTGTATGCATAGTGATCCATAGTCCTAGTTCTTTAATAATTGATCCTTACCTTCGTATATAGTTCTGTCAATTGCTTAGTTCAGTAAAACAAACCATTTTTCATCTGATTTAGTTAGTATAATATTAGAGTTCAGATACAATAGTATAACTTTCTCCCTGTGGATGCGATCCTGACTTCCCTGACTACTTGTTAGTGGACCTTAGGTTATTTTTGATTAGGTGATACGACTTTAGCCTGTCAGATAGCCTTCCGGACACTCTCCACAGCGCCGTATCGCGTCTTCCTGCACTCCGCCCAGGAAAGGCCGGCAGGAAATGTGGGATCACGAACCCTTTCCGGGGCCAATCCAGGAAAGTACTCATAAAACCAGATCTGTAACAATAAGATCACCTCAGTTCTGATCGAGATAGCGAGACAAAAGACAGGCGATATGTACAATCATACCTCCAAAAGTCTCCATGTACCAAAAAGAGAGACTGGCCCACCATCACTCCACTGCCAGATAGCAGTACGCATGTAATACAAAAGACTGCAATAGCCCAACTCGGCCCAGTCATAGGCCGACACCTGAGACAACTCCCTCAAAGGCTGCAGGTATCGCGTCGAGACGCGCGATCCCCTGTCAGTGCACAACAGGCCGCAGACAGCCAACCACAGCAGAATGCGTACCTTCAGCTCCTCATTAGTTCCCGGAAGGGTGAGTCCTTTAGCCTTTTTAGACTGAGGAGCATAAGACGCGTTTGGAGGAAGAATATCAGCAACCGGACCGATCAAACCTCGGACCACCGCCGACTTGAACGGCAACGAATCACCTATCGGCACTTGGGTGCCGGTAAAAGACATGCCGGAAATCAAAGAGAAATCCAACGGAGTAATGGTCAACTCCCCCACGACGCGTGTGAAAGGAGTTGGTGGTATCCCACCACCACTCCAACAAGCCTCGGACGACAACCTGGGAAGAGTGAACCTCTCCCATACTCTCATAAACATCGAGAAAAGGGGCTAGACCGCTCTGGTCAATGAGGACAGCTCGATCTCAGACCTTTCGAACTTTCCTGAGCCAGGCAAAGTCAAAAGTCCCAAAATGACGAGTAGTACCCTCGTCCTGCAAACGTAAGTACAATTAATAAAATGCCTAGGCTTTCATATAACATGAAGTCGACATAACACGGATACTTACGACGCCTGAGAGCGGGCGGTGTGAAATATGATGCTCCCGGATCAAAGTACGGGTGATCGGGAGTCCATCTCACGGCCTTCCACGCCCTCCCAGATCCTGAAGCTGCCCTACCCTCGTCCTCCCCGCTCGAATCTTCCGACGACATGCTAGTCGGATTGAACATCACAAATGAAACTAGGAATAAAAAAGTTCCCGACTATAAACTACCAGATTTCCTGAATCGGTAAATCCTATAAAACCGCTTCAAAGCGTCACCACTACATGAGATTCCCAGAATCCATATCACACAGCAAAATAGATTCATTGCCTAAAACATGATTTCTACCGGCAGAATCATCACACATTCAAAGTTCCCTAAGCATGTTTCTAGGTTCCAGACTTAGAAGCTACGCTAATCCTGATTCTGAGATTCATGATCCCAGAGTCATCACACATTCAAAGTTCCCTAAGCATGTTTCTAGGTTCCAGACTTAGAAGCTACGCTAATCCTGATTCTGAGATTCATGATCCAAGAATCATCACACATTCAAAGTTCCTAAGCATGTTTCTAGGTTCCAGACTTAGAAGCTACGCTAATCCTGATTCTGAGATTCATGATCCAAGAATCATCACACATTCAAGGTTCCCTAAACATATTTCTAAGTTTCGGATTTAGAAATTACATCAAGCAATATAATTCTAGATTCATGATCTAAAGAATTATTTAACAACGAACTCACATGAAACGAGTATCAAACTCGTGAAGAACAACAAAACTGCCCTGAAAACTCGCCAGAAAATTCGCCGGAAGCTCGCCGAAAACCGCCGGAGTTCACCGGAAACCCCGCCAACAAATGTAGCTTGAACTCGCGGAACGACGTACTTCGCCTAACCTGAAACAAAAGGCGGCCGCCCGAAAAAAAAAGGGGCAAATCGTGAGAAATAAAAAAAAGGGGGCGAAACAAAACCGAACAAGCAAGAAGAGATAGGAAAATGTACCCGAATTCTTGGAAAATCGGGCCGGAAAACGGCCTGGAATAGGGGTCGAAGTTGTAGAAAATTTCGCACCCCGAGCTCTTCGAAAATCGCTCAAAAACGCCCAAAAACATCGCAAAAGTAACAATCAAGCAAAAATAATCACTCCTCCAAAGTAGTTCTGAAGAAATGCTCGAGAAACAAGGAGTTTGGAGCTTTGAAATTTCGAAAATGGAGTTTGGACTTAGGAGAGAGAGAGAGAAATGAAAGAAAACGACGGAGAAAGAGAGAAATAGGAGAAAAGAAGGTCGCCCGTGTTTTTTAGGTCGTTTTAATGACTCCGCACCCGGCGCGCTACATGCGCTCGACGCGTCGGCCAGAGACGTGCGTCCGACGCGCCCATACTTGCGTCCGGCCGCAAAGATGCCACGCCAAGCGCAGCTCGTGCGTCGCGCACGATCTGTCTTGCACGCTTGGGGGCTTCTTAGCCAAATGGAACCCACACGCTTAATTCCAAATGATTGCCTTGGAACAGGCCAAACATTCCGCAACGATTGCCTTGGAACAGGCTAAACATTCCGCAACGATTGCCTTGGAACAGGCTAAACATTCCGCAACGATTGCCTTGGAACAGGCCAAACATTCCGCAACAATTGCCTTGGAAAAGGCCAAACATTCCGCAACAATTGCCTTGTAATAGGCCAAACATTCCGCACCAATTGCCTTGGAAAAGGCCAAACATTCCGCAACAATTGCCTTGGAATAGGCCAAACATTCCGCACCAATTGCCTTGGAAAAGGCCAAACATTCCGCAATAATTGCCTTGGAATAGGCCAAACATTCCGCACCAATTGCCTTGGAAAAGGCCAAACATTCTGCAACAATTGCCTTGGAATAGGCCAAACATTCCGCACCAATTGCCTTGGAATAGGCCAAATATTCCGCACCAATTGCCTTGGAAAAGGCCAAACATTCCGCAACAATTGCCTTGGAAAAGGCCAAACATTCCCCACCAATTGTCTTGGAAAAGGCCAAACATTCCGCAATAATTGCCATGGAAAAGGCCAACCATTCCGCACCAATTGCCTTGGAAAAGGCCAAACATTCCGCAACAATTGCCTTGGAACAGGCCAACCATTCCGCAACAATTGCCTTGGAACAGGCCAACCATTCCGCAACAATTGCCTTGGAACAGCCGAACACTCCACATCAATGCTCTACACATCATCATCGCCCGGAGCGGACAAAAGCTCTACCTCGACATAAAGCAGGACCATAATAACTCATGATTCCTTTCTCACCAATCATTTCATTTTTGCAATTATTTTGCAAATATGTTTCACACATGTCTGTTCCTGAAGCTTTTGCTTATTTTGTAGGTACCGGCGTAAAATAGTGATTTTGGATTGCAGAGCATCTAGAATCATTCTCCGTCCCGACACGTATACTTTGACTTTCGGTTTTACAAACCTCAGTCAAAGTGGGGGCTTCTGTAGACACATAATCGTGTCTCCCCATTTAAGGGTCCAATGATGAAATATACCGCGGTCTTAGTTGGCTTGGCCCAATGGAGGGGCAGTCCGAATAACCAGGCAATATGTGTTTTAACATAATATTAAAAGCCCAATTAATCATTCATGATGATTAATTGTAAGTTGAACCCGTGAATTATTTTTTAAGTCCATTTTAAAAGCCCAACTTAATATTTATTGTTTTAATAAATATTTTCTTAATATTTATTATTTTTATAAATATTTTCTTAATATTTATTGTTTTAATATATATTTTCTTAATATTTATTATTTTAATAAATATTTTCTTAAAAACTTTTATTATTATCTTTTACCCATAAATCAGATTTTAATCCGGAAAATTCTATCTCCGGATTTTTAGGGATAAAAATGGCATCTTGAAAGCACGCATAGAATAAAAACTGAATATTCTGGAATATGCACTGGACACGGCGGGTGCGCTCAGCGCGCCACGTGCGTCCAGCACATTGGCCAAATCGTGTCAGGCGCGCCAATGAGCGCCTGACACGTGGACTTGTGACTCACACAGAGTCCTGCGCCTGGCGCAAGTCCTGTGTGAGACGCAAGTTAAAGTATTATCTTTTTTGAAAACGCGTTTCCACGTGCAATGTTTTAACTGGACGGACCACGTCAGGCAGGCCAATCTGCGCCTGACGCGTGTCCTTGCGCCTGCCACGTAGGCCTGCGCCTGGCGCAGGGCTTGCGTGGAGCGCACGCTTTGTTTTGCCTATAAATACGGGCTGATTTCCCAAATCAAGGACGGCTTCGAATTATTATTTTTACGCGCACATATACTCTCGAATACTCCGAAACATACTTCGAATACAAAACACTCAAGCACTTTTAATTTTCGAAATCAATTATTGTTCCTGATCCTATTATATTTCTGGTTTCAAGATTGCTTCGCTTGAAGGTCATTACGCTCTTCGATCTAAACCGCATAGGTATAAACCTGAGGGCCCTTGAATAATTATATTTATTTTATTGAAGTACTTGACCTTTTCTTGTCATAATGTAGATTCCTAATTAATAATCGCGTCCTTTGTAAATTCTAACCTCTTTTCTTATATTTTTTGTATATAATATTCTTGATATCATGATTGTCCTGCATGCCTTTTTTGTCACTCACATATTATTATGTTAAATAAGACCTAAAGAACTGTTCTAATTAATTCAGATAATTTGGACAACCTGTTAGGAACCTTGTAAAATGATTGTATAATAACTGATCACTAAATAATTAGTATTTTGATGTGTTTCCTAAACCAAGTTAGACTAATTATTTTAGGGTGCTTTAAAATATTGTTTGATTGTTCTTTTGCATAAAATCTGTTGTGAATCATTATTTAGTATAGGCCAGTAATGGGCGATATAGTTCCTGACTATATTGTACCCTTACCCCCAAACTCAACTTTTGGTTCTTGACCATCTATGGAGTCATGATGGGGAAATCTACATTGGATAAGTCCCTAAGATGTCCCTTCCGTTTCAATATCCAATTAGGTTTATGATTCTTCCTCTAAAGAATTGTTGGCGACTTTAAAACATATTTTTAATAAAACCTTAACAATGGGGTAGTCAAATAAACATGCTCACACCGCGTGTAGGCATTAAAGGAATGAAAAATCCACGCCTACAACAGTTTTAATTAAGAAGTTACTATTGTTTTTATGGTGTATTCAGTAGTTCGTAAATCTTTATTACAAAACTTAGAAATAGTATCAATATAAATCAATTAAAAAGCATAAAATAGCACAAGCGACCAAGCTTGTTCAAACCACAAACCTATGCGAGTCCAGATTTTGTTTTGTGAAGATCTTAGATTTCAAAACATTGTTGAGGTGGACTCTACGGAGTTCATGTCTCTTTTTCATTTTTTTTTCAAATAATTGCCTCAATTGTTTATTTCTTTTGGTTTTCAAACTTAGTTAAGAGGTAATAGTTATGTCTTTGTTCGATAAGATGTGAGATTTCCTATGTTCTCTAAAGTAGTTCTTAATTGTTAATCATTTCATAAATTTAAATTCTAAATTTGACACGATTTGTCAATGAGTTAAGAATCTTGTTATCATTTAGTTGACGCAATTATTACTCCTATTTTTTTGGGTGTGATCCCATTTGCCGTCTGTAGTTTTTTCTGTACCGTATTCTTCTTCTCGTCCTCTTTTTAAACCTACAATAACCACCACCACAACTACCGTCTGTATCGCCTTTACCCACCACCACCATCTCAATCTCTTTCCTCCTCCCTTCTTCTTCCTTCTCCTTCTCCTCCTCCTCTTCCCTATTCGTCTTCATCTTTTCTCCACCTTCCTCCTCTGGCGGCACTACAACCACCCCCACCACATCTGGTGGCACCAACACCAATACCAGCTCTCTTCCCTTTTCTTCTTCCTCCTTCCTTCTCTTCTTCCTCTTTTCTCCTCCTTCCTTCTTTGGTGGCACTACCACCACCACCACCACCACTACATCTGGCAACAGCAACACCAACAAAGTGAGGATGGAGCAGCACCAGCACCACCTCCTCCTCACTACTGCATTTCGTCCCCAAAAAAGACTTCTGTTTCGGTGTTGAAACGGTTGGCGGCCTTGAGAGAAGTCCGCCAAAGATTAGGGTAAGCTCCGCTAGTGAATAGCTGCACAAGAAGCAAACGTGAACTACCCTCGGGGGGGATGCGAGGAAACCCCCTCCGATGCTCAAGTCAGCACGTGCCCAAATAGGGTTTAGAGAGAGAAAGTAGAGGGAGAGAGATAAGGATTCTGAGTGTGAGAGAATGTACCTGCAGAATAGTACTAGTGGGGTATTTATAGAAGTACTATTCACCTGACAGGGTGCGTAATCCTTTTACACGTGTACGGTCGCGGTGCTTCTGACAGTTGGGAAGATTCCCTTATTTTGTCTTGTTTGACGACCGCCAGCGTTATCGGACCATGTTGATGTACTGACTTGTTAGAGCTATAGGCAGCATCTACAACGTTAGCGTCCGTTTTGCCGTTCGCGGACTTATCACAGGGATCCGCTAACGTACTTGGGTTATACCCATACAACTAGCCCCCCCAGCATCATTTGGGGTCTTGGCCGACTAATGATGTTGCTGGTGGACGCGGATCATTGTTGCCGTGCTCAAATTTTTGAAGAAATTAATTTGTTGGGTGCCACGTGTCGCCGTAGGGAGTTGAAAAATTTCGAAAAGTTAATGATTACTTTTTCGAAAATCCCGCCCATTACTTTATTAGGGTTTACCATGTTTTGACACTTGGCATGAATCTGGAGAGGGAGTTGAGAGGTCTTTCAATCTCAGCCGTTTATTCGTGCCTTATATTGGAGCAGTTGTCCTTTTCGGAGTTCTTTATCTTCATTCTCCAAGCTCTCCCTTCTTTTCTCCATTTTTCTCTGGCAAAACCTCCATAGCCGAAGCTTGAGTTGCTTAAAAATCACTTTTCCTGTGCTCAAATTACTCCGAAAAGTTACTCAATCTTCTAGTTTTCACTTTCCGGTTCTAGTGTACTGAAAATTTCGCCTTTTCTTGACGAACATTTTCTGGGTTTTGCCTGAGTTTGAAGATTTGTCTTTTGGCCGGTGCTTTTTCCAGCTTTTCCGGCGGTGTTCTGGCTCAAGCTTGAGTTTTTTGGTGCGATTTTGCCGTTCGGGGGTTTCATCTGTCTTTTCCGGCGTCTTTTGCTCTCTGCTTTATTTTTCTCCGGTGACCTTTTGTTTCCAGGTATTTCTTCGACTTTTCTCCGCGTTTTGTTAAGTTTCTTTTGCGTTTTCATCATGTCGGACCAGTCTGATAGCCAGAATACCCCTAGTGAGGCGTTCATGACTGAGAGTGACCCCTCTTCCCCTCTGGCCGATAGTGAACCCACTTCTAGCTCAAGTCCGGTGGGGAGGACCAGGTTGTTAGCGGACATACCTCTTCTAGCGAGAGGGAAGAAGAGTTAAGGTCGAAGTTTTTATACGACCCTGCTACCCCCGAGGAGCATAACTTAACTAGGAGGTATCTATCCGCCACCGCAGTGGTGACCGACAAACGCTTAGGGAGCTTAGGCATCGATTCTTGCTAGACGATCCGTTAGGCCTCCTCCGCCGATGCCGCTCCCGGCCTTGACGTAGCACCCCTTAGAGAGCATGCTTGGTTGGATAGCTTGGCGGATCTTTGGGGTGGAAGTAATCGGTTGACTTTTTCGACCGCTTACAACAATCTGCGGCTCCTAACCCTCATATTATTGATTTAGGTGACGACAACGATTCTATTGCTACCGTCATGGTCCGTCAAGAGATCAGTGTTTATCATCGTCGCACCTTTGCGAAGTCCCGCCGTCCGCGTCAATGAGGATGCGATTGACTCTGCGGGCGCAAATGTTGATGTTTACGTGCCTTTGACTACCCATGCGGTCGGGGAATCTTCCCGTGTTGCCGAATTAAGGGTCGATAGTTCGAATCCGATGGAGGAGATTGAGACCGGACTCGGTTACGATGCTTTATGGCCGCTGGATGATTTCGGTGCCCCGGCCCTATCGGTGTTGAGATTGATTTGCCTTGGCGTCAAGACGCCATTGATCCGAGTTACCCGAGAGTTGCCCGGGACTTATATTGTCTTCCGTCGGGTTATCGGTTAATAGTTCCGCCGCAGGGGGCCATTGTGACGGAATGTCCTCCCGGTCACGTGGCCGTGTATACTCATCATTTCGAGTTTGGCCTCCGCTTCCCTCCGGATTCTTTTTTGGTGAAAATCTTAAATGCTTTCAACGTGAGTTTGGCTCGGTTGACTCCTTTGGCGGTCCGGAATTTGATAGCGTACATCCGGGTTGTGCGTTTCTCGGATTTTCCGCAAACGCCGAACTTATTCCGCCACATTCATTGGGCTGAAGAAAAATGGATCTTCTAGGCGAGGCGGGTTGGTGGTCGCTAACTACGGCCGACAAGAAGATGACAATTCGACCTAAGATGACCGGTTTGAAGGGCCGGCAGGATGCTTTCTTTTGGTTACGAGTTCTCGAGGATTATCCAAGTGCGTCGTCATTTCACCGAGCCACGTCCGCATATGGAGCATTTACCTCTCATTCCGCTAACCGAGGAAGAGTTAGCGGCCTTCGACTATTTCGACACGGAGGATTACTTAGTCACCTATGAGGATGAGAGGGAGGTGAAGGTTAAAGAGCCTAAATATTGGATTCCTCATTCCAAGTACATCCTGGGAACAAACCTTTGTCGCCCCGCTGCTCACTCTACTCATGAAAATGGTGAGTTTTGATGTCGGATCGGTCCAACCGATGTTTTTTTTTTTTTTTTTTTTTACATTTTGCTTCGCCATTCGCGGAGTTTTGACTACCTTGACCTCGACGCCCTATCTCGTGGACGAGAACCTCAAGCCGTTAACCAATTTACCGCTTGCTCCCTCGCAAGAATACGAGACTATGCACGGGATTACCAATGGCCGCCGGGAGGGAATCGCCACGGCCCTCGGGAATATTCGCCGTGGTCGCGGCGGGCGAATATTGTTCGCGTCCCCTGTTCGGAATGTTCTGCCCGCTGGCTGCCGATCTGCGGCGGCCGGCCATCCCTCGCGTCCCGATTAGGTCCTCTACCTCCCGACACGTCGCCGGGGAAGTGGGAACAGGGAGGCGGCCCGCGAGCAAGTTGCGGCGGATACATCTCGCCAACAAGAGGCGAGCTTTGGCGGACCCTGCTTCTCCTGACCACACCCCTGATGTTCAGGTGGGGGGTCTGGACTTGGATGCTCCAGAGATTCGGGAGCGGGATGTCGCGGCCGCTGCTCCAGGGCATGCTAGCGGCGCCTCCTGGCTATCAGGCTCTTACTCCTCCATCCGTGATAAGATCCGAGAGCTAATTACCATGCCCAGCTTTCTTTCCAACTTATCTCCCGGCATCTTCTCTCGGTACCATGAGTGGATCGAGAAGAAAGAAGTACCGCTAAGCGATGCTGTGGCGGCCTCTTTCGCCCGTCGGCCTGTCGTCCCTGGCAAGATTTACCAGCCTAACTGGGACGTCAGAGAGGATGAGTCGCTATATGCCGACATCCCTGAGAACGGTGGCATCCTTGCCTACCCGCGGACTTATCACAGGGATCCGCTAACGTACTTGGGTTATACCCATACAACTAGCCCCCGTGATAACACTGAGGCCGAGGGCCGCCTTATTGGAAGAGACCGAGGAAAATGTCAATATATTGACCAAGGCTCTGGAGGCCGCTAACTCTGCAAAAGATGTTGCCGTCCTGGATGCGGCGGCTGAAGCTGAGGCGAGAGGAGTTGCTAAGGCTGTTGCTCAATTTAAACAGCCGATGAATACGCAACGGACTTTGCACAAAAGGTATGATGGTGGATGGGCAGCCGCCATGAGATGCGTTTGCAAATCGGTTCCAGGATTTGACTGGAACGTTATCGAAGACGCTCATGCCGGTGGCCAGCATCTCACTCCTATTGAGGGGGATCCTAAGTTCGCTGACGAGGACGCTATTGCTGATGCAGATCCTCGAGATGTTCCAGATCAAGATCAGGAGACCCCTCCCTCTTGAAACTTTTGGCGGCCTTCTTTCAGCTCTTCCTGTTCTTCTAATAGCTTATAGTTGTAATTTTTGAATATTTCTACTCTGTATTCGGCCCATGTTGGCATTTGTAAACGCTAATGTTTCTTAATTTTATAAGTACAATTCCAACTAAAAGCCTTTCATTTGGCCGCCATCGTTTTACCTGTAGTTGGCCGCCAAGCCAGTAGCTTTTATTTTATGGGAAACTACTTTATATCTTGCGCTTCTGTACCTTTAATTATCGTCCGGTTGTTGTTCGTCCGCCAATCTTTTTGTTTGCCAACGATAATTATCGTCCTATTATCCGCCAATCTTTTTATAGACCGTTAACGCATTTTGGGCCTGTCATATGGCTTGATTTGTGCTAGGTCTGTCATATGACCGTTAACGCACTTTGGGCCTGTCATATGGCTTGATTTGTCTTAGGTCTCGTCATATGACCGTTAACGCACTTTGGGCCTGTCATATGGCTTGATTTGTGCTAGGTCCGTCATATGACCGTTAACGCACTTTGGGCCTGTCATATGGCTTGATTTGTGGTTGGTCTGTCATATGACCGTTAACGCACTTTGGGCCTGTCATATGGCTTGATTTGTGCTTGGTCTATTATATGACCGTTTACGCATCTTGGGCCTGTCATGGCTTTTGATTCGTACTAGGTCTGTCATATGACCGTTTACGTACTTTGAGCCTGTCATATGGCTTTTGATTCGTACTAGGTCTGTCATATGACCGTTTACGTACTTTGAGCTCCGTCATATGGCTTTTGATTCGTACTTAGGTCCGTCATATGACCGTTTACGTACTTTGAGCTCGTCATATGGCTTTTGATTCGTACTAGGTCTGTCATATGACCGTTTACGTACTTTGAGCCTCGTCATATGGCTTTTGATTCGTACTTAGGTCTGTCATATGACCGTTTACGTACTTTGAGCCTTCGTCATATGGCTTTTGATTCGTACTAGGTCCGTCATATGACCGTTTACGTACTTTGGGCTCGTCATATGGCTTTTGATTGATGTGCATGAAAATAATAAGACAATTTATGGAATCGCCGACGTAAACTTGTATTATTTAAGCAACTAAGGGTGGCTCTCGGCCTATTACATTTAGCAACTCAAACATAGTATTTCTTTAGGACGCTAGCATTCCAACAATTTTTAAGCTCCTTGCCGTCCATGTTCTTTAAAATGAAGGAACCGAGAGCAATCTTCTTGGCTACGATGTAGGGGCCTTCCCAGGTAGCGGTCGGCTTTCCCTCAACATGCGCTTTGCCGGTGGCCGCCGTTCGAAGGACCGGTCGCCAACATTTAATGGCCTCTCCATGACTTTTTTATTGTAAGCCTTGTCGATCCTCGTCTTTGTAAGCGGCCGCTCTCGGTTCGCCATGAGCCTTGTTTCCAAGCAAGAAGTCTAGGTCTTCCCTAAGTGCCCGGGTCATTTCTTTGCGGATCTTGGTGCTTGATCCGGTAAGAGGGTAACCCCACCTCTACTGGCAACACCGCCTCCGCGCCGAAGGCTAACTTGAATGGGCTCTCTCCCCGTCGCTTCTTTCTCTGTTGTTCGTTTGACCATAGTACTGCTTCGGGTACCATATCGGCCCATCCCCCTTTGAATTCATCTAGCTTTCTCTTCAAGGCGTTTAGGATCCGTTTGTTCGCGGCCTCTCGCTTGCCCGTTGCTCCGAGGGTGGCAAACGGCCGAGTATGCAAATTTTACCCGAAATTCGTTAAGAAGGCCTGTACAGGTCGACAATCGAATTGGACGCCATGATCAAAGACGATCGCCATGGGGATCCCAAATCTTGTCATAATATTACGCGGATGAATTTCTTGACCTGATTTGCCTTGATTTTCGCTGTCGGCTCTGCCTCTATCCATTTGGTGAAGTAATCAATTCCCACTATTAGGAACTTTCTCCCCCCAGTTGCTGTGGTGAATGGTCCCAAGATGTCCATTCCCCACTGTGCGAACGGGATTGGGCATAGGATAGGCTGCAAATCGTTGGGCGGCTCGTTAATGACGGGAGCGTATCTCCGGCACTTATCACATCTCTTAACATAGCTCGGGAATCCGCCAAAGATACTTGGCCAATAGAATCCCGCCCTCAATGCCTTTAGTGCCGAGCCTTTCCGCCAATATGGTTACCGCATATACCTTCATGTATTTCTTCAAGGATCTTCGCGATTCCCCATGCGGTTGCGCATTTAAGCAGAGGTAAACTGAATGATTTCTTGTATAGCTCATTTTGGTATATGACGTACCAGCTTGCTTGTCGTTTCAATTTCTTAGCAGACGAAGGATTATTCGGAAGCGTCCCGGTCAACTTGTACGCCACCAACTCACTAAACCATTCTCCCTGCTGGTTTATACTGTTGACGGTTACGACCTTTTCTGTGATGCTTTTTTCCTTCAAGATGTCAACCGTGACGGTTCTTTCAATGCTAAATGAGTCAGAGCTTGCCAACTTGGACAACGCGTCCGCTTTTGTGTTCTCGGCCCTAGGTATCGCTTGAATCTCAAAATGATTCAGTTGAGCTATCAATTCCTTGGCCTTTTCAACGTATTTTAGCATGTTGGCCTCTCTGACTTCGAATTCTCCCTTCAGCTGGCCGCTCACCAATTGTGAGTCCGTTTTTAAAGACACTTTCTTAGCACCCGCTGCCAAACACATTCTCAATCCGGCAATTGCCGCTTCATATTCTGCTTCGTTGTTTGACGCCGGGAAGGCGAACTTGATGGCGTACTGGTACGAATTTCCTTCAGGGCTGGTCATCACTATACCCGCTCCAGATCCGCTAACAGCGGATGATCCGTCGACCTCCAGCAGCCAGACTTCCTTTTGCTCCAGTTCTTCCTCCTCATATGAGGCTTCCACGATAAAGTCCGCTGGGGCTCGTGCTTTGATAGCGGTCCCCGGGCTTGTCTCAGATCTCATACTCCGATAGTTCAACGGCCCATTTCAAAGAAGCGGAACTATCCATCTTCTCGCAATGCTTTTTCTAGTGGTCGGTTGGTTAAAACTTGAATGGGATGGCGGTCGAAGTATGGTCCGAGCTTCCCGGCGGCTATTACCACGGCCCAAGGCCATTTTTTCTACTACCGGGATAACGGCTCTCCTGACCGTTAAGAATATGGTCGATAAAATAAATTGGCTGCTGCCTCTTCTCTTTTTCTACCAATAACACGGCCGCGACTTGTCTTTGGTGAAGCCGAGATATACGGTTGTAATACGTCTCCTGGCTCGGGCCTTGTAATGGTTGGTAGCTTCTTTAAATGCTCTTTTACCGCCAGAATGCTTTGCTTTGCTCCTCTCCCCCACTCGAACTTCTTATTCCCCCTTAGCGGGGCAAAGAAAGGCAAAGCTTTGTCTGTCGATTTTGAAATAAATCGAGTGAGGGCCGCCATCCTCCCCGTTAACCGCCGAATATCCTTGACGCTTCTAGGCTCGGGCAGGTCGACAATGGCTTGGACTTTGTCCGGGTTTGCATCAATCCCCCTTCGCTTACCAAGAAGCCTAAAAACTTTCCTCGCTCTCACCCCAAAGACACATTTCTTTGGGTTGAGCTTCATCTTATACTTTCTCAAAGTTCCGAAGGTCTCTTCCGGATCGTCCAAGTGTTCACGGTCGGTTTACTCTTGACGATGGAGTCGTCAACATATGCTTCGATATTCCTCCCCCTCGATCCGCGAACACTTTGTCGACTAGCTTTTGATAGGTTGCCCCCGCATTACGGAGCCCCAAACGGCATTGCCTTATAATTATATACTCCGCAATCCGTGATGAACGCAGCTTTTTCCTATCGGCCTCGAGCAAGCCGGGATCCGGTGATAGCCCGAGAAGGCATCCATAAAGCTTAACAATGCGTGACCGCTAGTAGAGTCTACTAGCCGGTCTATTCTCGACGGCGGGTAGTAATCTTTTGGGCAAGCTCTATTGAGGTTTGTGAAGTCCACACACATCCTCCACTGGCCGCTAGTTTTCTTTACCATGACTACATTGGCCAACCACTCCGGGTAGTCGCATGGCTCAATAAAGTCAGCTGCCAATAGCTTATCAACCTCCTCTTTAATGGCTTTGTTCTTTTCGGTCGAAAAATTTCGCTTCTTCGCTGGCGACAGTCGGATAGTCTTGTCAACATTTAGACGGTGTACCATCACGGCCGGGTCAATTCCGGCATCTCATCCGCCGAGAACGCGAAGACGTCCGCGTTTTCTCGTAGGGAGAGTCACCAGGTTGACCACCGACCTTTGGGTCCATGTCCTGCTCCGACGCCAATTGTCCTTGCTTGGATCATCTGCGCAAAGATCTCCTTGCTTTGTTTCTCCATCCGGCTTGGGCCTTGGAGTATCATCGGGCCCTGGATTCCACCTCTTCCATTAAAACATCCATCTCCTCATCCCCTTTCTCGGGCCCTTCCTCATTCGCCGAGCCCTCCTCTAGGCTCGCCTTTGTTTCTCGGTTGGCGGATTCAATTCTTCTACCGCACTCTCCTTGCTCAGGTTGCTTTAATGCTGTTAGGTAGCATGATTTCGCCATTTCTTGATTTCCTCTTAACTTTGCTGTCGTCCCGAGATTGGAAACGTACAACATAGTCAAATGATAGGTCGACACAACTCCTTGGACGTCATGGATGAAAGGGCGTCCGATAATTGCGTTATAGGCTCCAGGCACGTCAACCACTAGAAACTCCGCCATCACATCCCTCGGCGTTCTCATCCTCCCCTACTCGGCCCAGGTAAGGTTATCGGGCCCTCTCGGAATCACCGACGCCCCCGTGAAACCTATCACTGGGTAACGCACGAGCTTCGGATGTTCCCGCCAATCATCAATTTTTCAAAAGTTGAGAAATACAGAATGTTTGCGGAACTTCCTCCGTCTACCAGGATTCTGTGGATCAAACAGTTTGACACCTTCAGCGTGACCACCAGAGGGTCATCATGAGGGTAGACGACATGCTTTGCATCTTCAACCGTGAAAGACATGGCGGGCATTACTGGTGGCCTTCTCCACTGCATGCTTTCATTGAAATTGACTCCGGTGCCCGAATTCTTTCGAGGCTTGCCTTGCCCCATTGACGCCGCCGCGTGAATTGGACCGCCACTTATAACGTGAATCTCAAAGAATCCGCGATTGCACATTCCTAGTTATTGGGCTTTACCACGTCTCCGTCCTTTGATTGTGCCCTCGTATTGAGTGAAGTTACCCCGTCTTATCGGATCCTCTAGGTTATCCTTCAAGTGCCCCGCAATTCTCGGTAGTGTGACCGTGATCACCGTGAAAGTCACACCACTTGCTCTTGTCACGGTTTTTATGAAACATTTGCTTAGGACGTTGCCATTTATCACCTTGTCCTTGTTCATCCGATATATTTGAGCCCTTGAGGCCGTGAGCCGCGTATATGTATCAAATTTATCTTTGTACTCGAACCTTTCGCGGTCATTCTTCTCGCGGTCATTGCCCTTCTTGACCACATTTGATTCCTGCTTTCTTTCATCCCGACCGCGGTCATTTTCGCGACCTTTTTCTCTCTTCTGCTTATCATCCTTCTTCTTTTCCCGCTCACGACTTTGGCTGCTTACGGCCTTGTCAAACTCTTCCCCTCCTCGATGAAATCGTTTGCCTTCCTTAAGACCGCCTCAAGGGATGTGAAGGTTTTACGGCCCGTATAACTTCTAAATACGGACCCTTCCCTCGGCCCCTGGTCATCAAAGCTAACACGGCCACGTCCTGCTGAAGGCGGGGAATGGTGACCGCCTCAGCATTAAAACGGCCCACGAAATCTCGCAGGCTCTCATTTTCCCTTTGCTTGATTGATAACAACTCGCCAGTTGTGCGCTCGCGGCGCCTATTACTCACGAAGTGAGTGCTGAACATAGATGAAAGCTGAGAAAAACTAGAAACGTTACCAGCCCTGATGCTTTTAAACCACGTCTGAGCGATCCCGGTTAAAGTAGATGGGAAAACTTTACACCAGATGGCGTCCACCTGAGTGTATAAGTACATGTGCCCCTCATAGGCGGCCACATGATCGTCTGGGTCTGAGGTGCCATCATACTTACAGGATGGCATCTTGATTCGCGGCATGGGGTGGTTCAAGATCTCTGGAATGAAAGGAGACTGCTTAGGCTTGATCAATAAGTGTCCGCCAGCAGAATAATTGCTTGCGCCACTGATGCTGTGTTCCTGACGAGAACGACTTTGATCCTCCTCTTCAGAATTGTTGAGATCCTCAGTTTCTAGGATGACTTCCTCATATTCTGGGTCCTCAATTTGCCTTTCCAATTGGCGTCCCTCCTGATTGAAGGTCCGCATCCTTCTCACGGGGGTGCCATCGACGTTGCGACCATTCATGGTCGACATACGCCTACGAAGCTGACCTGCCCTTGCATTAGGAGTGGGAGTGTTGTTAGGCTGAGTACCCGCTTGTAGCATCTGGATGAAAGACGCTACAGTTTGTAGCTGCTCAGGGGAGAATTGACTTAGTTGAGCCAGGTTAAATGATCCGCTTCCAGTGTTTACCTGAGACACATTGTTCCCTGGAGTTTGCTGCTCGTTGACATTCCCAGCGTCTAACTCAGATGGATCACGGCCGTCATTGTTTGCTCTTTCCATGTCGGCGTTCACAAAGATGGAAGTGTCCCCTCCTTTTAGCGCCAAGTTGTTTCGGTGTTGAAACGGTTGGCGGCCTTGAGAGAAGTCCGCCAAAGATTAGGGTAAGCTCCGCTAGTGAATAGCTGCACAAGAAGCAAACGTGAACTACCCTCGGGGGGGATGCGAGGAAACCCCCTCCGACGCTCAAGTCAGCACGTGCCCAAATAGGGTTTAGAGTGAGAAAGTAGAGGGGAGAGAGATAAGGATTCCGAGCGTGAGAGAATGTACCAACGAGAATAAGTCTTAGTGGGGTATTTATAGAAATGTACTATTCACCCGACAGGTGCGTAATCCTTTTACACGTGTACGGTCGCGGTGCTTCGACGGTTGGGAAGATTCCCTTATTTTTTCTTGTTTGACGACCGCCAACGTTATCGGACCATGTTGATGTACTGACTTGTTAGAGCTATAGGCAGCATCTACAACGTTAGCGTCCGTTTTGCCGTTCGCGGACTTATCACAGGGATCCGCTGACGTACTTGGGTTATACCCATACAACTTCTTTTTACCATGACATCGCTCCATTTTTTCGATTCCACCATGGTGGGACCATCTAATTTTTCTTCGATTTCGGTTTCTGTTCCACCATAAAAGGATGATTCTCTGCCACAAAGTTTTTAAATTTTTGTATTTCTGAGATAAATCAAGTAAAAAAAATACATAATACATTAAAAATTCTGGCGGTAATTTGGTACTCCTTATGTATCTTCTTATCTTTCTCACTTAGAATGTTGACACTATTTATAATTAGATGAAATCTTCTAATTTTTTCTCAATATGTAAGACACAATATAGTGACGTGGGGTCTTGTTTGATTCGTCTCAATTAATACTTTATTAATATTCAATCATTATAATTTTTACTAATACGTAAAGTTATTTAAGGTTATATAAGTGCATTAGCAAACACATACACTAAAATAAGATGAGATTAAAAAAATACAGAGTAAATAACAACATCCTTTCTGGACTTGTGTGGACCAAAATGGTATTGCTTGGGAGTTGGGACCATCAGTCCATAACTCCGGAAAAATATTGGTCCTAGGCAAACAATCTCTAAAGTCAAACTTATAGTTATAGTGAGGTATAGAAAGAAATTCCCCTAAAAAAAGGTATAGAAAGAGATTGAGGGATGTTTTTGGAATTATTGGCTATCAAAACAGGTCTTGAGTTTTGAACCTTTTTATGACAAACAGTTTAACTTTTAGCATAAAAAAATAAACAGTTAAACTTTATGAAATTTGTAAAGTGCCCAATTCTAGTGTTAGCAGTTTTAATATGAATCTGACTTGGATATATCGGACTAATATTGATTTTAGAAGGAACTTATATGAAGTATAAAGTAGTACTTTCCAAATTTCAAAACCGGCCAAAAACTTATATATAGAAATCGAAAACACCCTTGTATTATTTTCTTGAATAATTAATTAAGAGATGTTCTTTTCAGCTTGAAAAACTGTTTAAATAGCAAGAATCATTCAAATTGAAAAATAGAAGTTTTAATTTAGTAAGATCAAATTTATAAAGAAAATATTAATAACTATGTATGATTTTAGTATAAGATGAAGTAAATAGGCTCTTCAATTTTTAATATGTAAGGAGAGTACACTTTATCATGCTAGTACGTAAACGTTGGACATCACTCTTTCTTGGCTTCTTGCGCTGTGATGAAATACTTCACTTTCTAATATCACTGTTTGATACAACCTTTTACGAGGGGGTTTATTGATCTATTGTAATTTAGACGTAAAACTTGATTTGATTTAATTGATTGTAGACGAACAAATCAATCTGTAAGAGAAAACAAAACACCAAAATTAAAGTTCCCAAACTCTCACAAGAAGAGAGAGATAAAACCCAATATGTGGGTAGATATAACCCAATATATGAGTAAAACAACTCTACATTAGAGCGAGACTGAAGGTTTATTACCATATATGCCCTCCGGTCTTTATTAGTTTACCCATTTCTTTTGCACAGAGTTTTAGGAGAAATAGTGTTGAGGGACATAAAAAGAAAGAGAAAACATTAATTTATATTAAAGTTGAATGTGTGTGTCATGTAAAGTTAGTGAACCCATTCCAAAAATAGAAACAAAAGAAATGGGTAAACTAATAAGGGACATCCCAAAAAGAAATACGGGTAAACTAATAAAAATCGGAGGTAGTAGGAACTAAAAAATAAACAATAAAGAGAACAAACGAGGCTTACCACCTAGCCTAAAGGGTGGTGGTAGCCCTAGATAGAAAAGAGAAACTAGGATTTTTACATAGAATAGAGAGAGAGATAGATAGAGATCCAAATGAGTTAAATAGGAGGGTTCCCAATGAAAAAATGAGCTAAAAATTATCCTTTACTAGTAATGTGCTGAATTATTGCATTGGTTTAATAGGATAAGATGAAGAGAGGATATCCAATTAATAATATGTATAATACTTTGTAGTTGGAAAATATCAATTCGCTCAAGGTACTACCAAAATTACCACAGGCTTGGATTAGCCATAAGGAGTTGTTCCAATACAATCAGATATTTCGGGTTTTAGCTTAAAATCTAGTATTTTGGCCCGGGCAATGCCGCGGGTAAGTTACAATTATCAAATATATTATTATTTATAAGTTTCATAACTAATTTTATTATCTTTTCGTAATTTTCTGTCTAGTGCGAAATTGAAAAATGGATGTTATAGCATGACAAGTTGTTTTAAAAAAAAATTCTGGGGAATTGAGGATTAAAATAACATTTTCAATGGAATTGAGGGTAAGAGAATGTTATTACCTTAATAAAAGTATTACATATCAAAAAGTTTGTTTATGTCTTTATAGTTACATATGATTATAAGACTTTATTATGTTTTACTTTGAAACATTAAACATTGAAATTGTAGTGGATTGGTGGTTAATCTCACATTTCATTTTAAAGGTCATGTGTTCAATTCCTAATAGCTACACATTGTTAACATTTTTAAATGAAATCATAAACATGTGTATTAGAAGCTTGAGAAAAGTGACATGTGTCACCGTTCCTTTGATAGAAACGCCTTTTAATATATTTGTATAGATGCAATACTAATGTAGGCAAAAATTTCACCTTCTTTTGTAGTGTGGTCCGGATTAATCAAAGTCTAGTTCATTTCGAATATGAATTTTTTTTTACCTTTAAAACAATTAATATAAAAGAGAGAAAAGCCACGTGTGAAGAAGAAGGAATCATCAGAATTTCTCAAAAACTTTTGCAAAGATTATAGATCAAAACTTACATGAATCAACAAAGCGGGGGGTTCTTGTAATCTTGTTGAAGGTGAAGAAAAAGAAAAGGTGCAACGAAACGTTATTTTTCCAAAGCATTACCCAACAAAAATAATACAAACGTGTGGATCCCCACATTGGAAAAGGACAATACATAAGATTGTTTGCTTGTACGCCATTTTTTATTGTATGAAATTCTTCTTTAAAATGGTATCAAAATTATCGACCGATTTATTATATTTTTTCTAATTTTATCATATGGCAATATGATTTCAACCATTAGATCCTTACCCAACATTTCTTTTGCTCATTCTTTTCTAGAGTAAGTGGGGAGTGAAAGGGAGACCCATCCTCATGCCTTTCTATATGAATGATTAATATCAGAATCTCAAACATGTACACTATAGCCTTTTCTTTTTTCTTTATTTTTTTAGGTGTTGTTTGTTTGCTTCGACTTTTGTGTTCTACAAGGCTCTGCGCTTCTCCTCGTGTTGTTCCTTGCTACCTTAACTCCTAAGTATTTGACGTAAGCATGTTATTCTCTCAATTATTTTCTAGCTTTATTAATTCATCTTATGCATTATCCCTTTGGAAATAAAGGAGGGGGTGTTTAGAAGAGTTTGAAAATATAGTGTTATGAGAAGTTTAAGGGAAATTTTATAAGTATAAAATAAATTTCTATTGAAAATTGATGTGAACTTAGACTTAAAGAATAACCGTAATAAGAATAGAGCAAATGACCACATCACATTGGAAAACATGACATTATTCTATAAATCCGGATCCATTTTTATTTTTGGGCACTATTTACTTGTAAAAGAGGAAACACGAAGTAGCTAGGAATGTTTCTACGAGGGTGGAGGGTCGGTAAATGAGTCATCGTATAATTATATTTGGATTAGTTTAGCTTGGGTGATTTTTAATTGACAAAAGATTCATTCAATTTTGGTTTTTTTGGGTCAATTCGAGTTGCATTTGGTTCGTATTTATGTCGATTTATGATTTGATTTCTATATGTACTAACATACTAACTTTACCCTACCACTAACAGGATGACTACTTCCTCATAATAAAATAAAATTAACATTATTCATTTAATCATTTTATTCTTATATACAGATGCTTGTGATTCAGGTTAAAATCAAGTCATCTAGTTTTGGATATGGTTCATACTTGAGTCGAGTAATTCAGTTTGGATATTCAGGTTTTAATCATATTGCCTGAGTAATATTGTTATTCACAATATGCCCACCATCATTTAATTTCTTTTAAAGCCCTTAATAACTAACGATCATCAACAATTTTAAGCCCATGCTAAGAAGAAGGTGTGGTGTAGCACCAGTTCCGGCAAGTCATTAGCCCCGAGTTATGTTACCAGATCCTAATTGACCTCTATTTGACTATTTAATTTGGAATCGTCGTGCGTCCCGGACAACATGTATTGTACACACGGTGTTTAATACGTCGATTTACATATCTCTCAATTTCTGCTATAAATTAGCTCAGCTTGCATTGCTCACTATATATATATATATATAGAAGTGAGTTCATATGAGAATGCATACTTACGTGAGAAATGAGAATGGATTTACGCGCTATAACTCTAATCAACAAGTGATGTAACTCTAATGACAAAGTGATGTAACTCCAAAAAAAAAAATATTTAGAAAAAAAAATTCAAAAATTTGTTTTTTTTTTGGGCTCAAAGTTTTTTTCAGGGGTATAACTCTAATGAATAAGTGTTGTAACTCTAATCCAATCGTGTGGTTGAGATTCATTCTCATTTCTCATGGAGGCGTTAAGATTCTGATGCGTTCCGCCCTATATATATATATATATCAACAACACAAGCACTCTCACGATGTCTCAATCTTTTCTTATACGGTTATAACTTATAACCTAAACTTTATATTACCCTGAACATTAGTTTCCTAAACGTGTACACTTTAGTCAAAGGCCTATTTACGTCATTGTGTCAGCGTATTGAAAACTATCATGATTTATAATTCATTGTAAATTTGTAAATTGTAATGAGCAGCAGGTGATAGCCTAGTGGTGTTGGCATCACCTCCGATCCCAGAATCTCTGGGATCGAGTCTCATCCCTTGCAAGGAGGATCCCTAATTTCCTCCTCTTTACAAGGGACTTCATCTTACCTTAATAAAAAAAAATTGTAAATTGTAATTCTCACCATCGGCTATTAAATATTTTAAATGTCAGTCTCTTTTTCACTAACAACTCAAACGAATCACTTTGGGTTCTAATTTTATATATTTGTTGGGGTCCAATATCAAACATTATTTTTTACTTAGAAATAATTTCCTATATAGATTAGAGAAGCACTAGCAAAATAGAATCAATTTTTCCTGACACGTTTTGTTGCTGAAAATGTTATTTCGCCAGTATTGAACTTTTTTTTCATTGCTAAAGATAAAAATAAAATGAAGCAAAACTTCGTTCTTTAGATTGAGTTTAATGAAGTATTTAGTTCTCTTTTTGTCTACCTTTTTCACTTTTTTTTCTAAAAGTTATTTACTTTACAAATTCTTGGGTGTAACTGTTACAAATCAACGCTTCTTTTGTAATCAAATTCATGTCATTATTTGTACAGTTCTTATCATTCTTGTTGGAGTTTATGTCATTATGCATGTTGTTGAATCCCATTGATCAGCACATGTGAGTGTCCCACATTAGAGAAAGAGGAGAGACTAAACTACTTTATAAGCCTTGGAGTTACTCCTCCTATTACCAATTGGTTTTAGGATGGAACCTCCTTGGGCTTGTAAGTGGGCTAAACTCTCCTCCTTATTGGGTTACCCATGCCCATTTTCATATAATCTGAAAATTAACATGGTATTAGAGCCTAGGTTGTGGATCTCTTCTAAACTGCGTCTTTAATCAAGCAACTGGATAAGGGTTTACCTCGACAGGATGTCCAGCCCCTAAGAAGATAAGACGTACGGTTTTTAATTTCTTTGTGTTACTTTTTTTTTTCTCTTTTTTCAAGGTTCAAGTAAAAATACAAATATTTTTTAATTAAAAGACGGAAAGAATACTATACAAATATGCTAATGTTTTGATAGAAGACATGACAAATTGACAATAATCTTGCTAATGTTCTAATGCACTTTTTTTCTACTTTAAAGTTTTTGTTTCTTCCTTGGTCTCTTTTACCCACCTGACGAAGACGAGGTTAAAAAAGGCAGAAAAGTCTAGGTATTAAATCAGAAACATGAGCTTTCGATTTCTGGCTTTTTGTCGCTCATAGAATGGTATTACGGATTCAAGCTTCCCAAAAATTATATGCCTAATATGTGTTGTTACACTGTCCTTGGTGGTAATTCAGTTTAAGAGCAATTTGAGTTCAATTCGATTAAAAGAATTCAAATACGAAAAATTAAAAATTCGATTTGAATTCTTTGAAGTTGGCCTTATGTAAGGATCGATGATTCCCAATAGATAAAAATTACATTATAATATTACAATTATGTTTGTATTTTAAAATCAAGTAAATACAATAATAATCTTTGTTTTAGAACTCTTATTTTTAGTGATTTTAAGTGTAAATATAGTCCGAATTTGACTTCAGCTCGGCTCGATCCAAGGGAAAAAAATCTCATCTAAATCTAACAAATAAAACCTAAATTTGTTAAAAAATATGAGTCCAAAGAGTGGTGGATAAATTATGGAGTTTAAAATACCCGATCACATTTAACTTAATCTTGTCATTCCTACCTTTAAGGCTTTTGGCTAATAATACGTTCACGAAAAAGATTGGTTTATGTTGATCATAAAAATGCAAATGATTAGCAAAATCAGAAGTTTTAAACTCACTCGTTATTAGGCCTAAGCGATGCCCGAGGTATATTTGTGTGTTATGTTTAAGTAGTCTAGACAACTAATGTCGTTTATGAGCGTTGCCTATCATTCTAGACGATTACAACTTTCTGGGCAATTAGATTCTATATTAATTTTAGTATTTCTTTTTAAATTTGAGTTTATAGTTATTAAACTTTTTATCTGGCAAAAGCTTGTTATAATGAGACGACGTTGGCTTTGTGATAGGATTATGACATTTGAATTACATGATTAGGGGTTTAAGACCTCTTATAAGCATTTTGTTAATTTTCAGAGAAATGTCATATAAGAGATGACATGGCGCCATGTCAGCAGTTGGAATAGAGTGATGCGTGGCGGTCAGAGTAATAGTATTTTATGTTAATTTTAGTAAAATGAATATTAGAAATTGAATTTATAATATTTCAGAATTTTTAATTAGACAAAAGGATAGAGTAGTTGACATTGGAATTTAATTACAATTTACAACTAAGACATTGTAGCTTGGTGGTAGGCTATGCATTTGAAGCAGGTTGTTCGGGGTTTGAGACTGCTTATAAGCATTTTGATCATTTTATGAAGAAATGCCATGTATGAGATGACGTGAAGCCATGGCACCTTAAGGAATGGAGCGACACGTGGCGGCTTGCAAATCGTTGCCCATGCATTTAAATAATATATGTTGACTAGACTTCTGACCCATGTCATACACGAGTGGAATATTTATATATTTAATATATTTTCTTTTTGAATAAGACACCATAATTATTAATTTATTTAATAAAAAATTAATTGAAAATTACAATAATCAATCAGAATTATTGCATATGATATAAAATATCAACTACTATCCATATATATATAGCTAAAACCAAAGAAAAAACATGTCATGTTGCCACATATACTCTCCCCTCTCCCATACAATCATATGAAAATGGGTGTTTTAAGACTCCAGCATAACCTCTCATTAAGCACTAACCAACTCACTAGACCAATCATTACTTTTTCCCTATTTTTTATCTTTCCTACTTTGACTTTGCGCGTTTGTCAATGCACTTATTCAACCTTAAATATCTTTCATTACATATTAGTAAAAATTATAATTATTGTATATTAATAAAATACTCATTGAGACGAATCAAACAAGACCCCACATGACTATATTTTTTCTTATATATTGAGAAGAATTTAAAAGATTCTCTCTAATTGTGAATAGTGTCAAGATTCCAAGTGAGAAAGATAAAAAAATACAGAGGGAGTACTTTACAATCTCATGTTGGTCTTTGTGGGAAAAAGGAAATTTAAAGATAAGATAATATTTCTATTTTTTAACAATTAAATACAAGTGTATATATTAATATTCATTAAACTAATGCTAATAATAGCATGTCTAGTACTCTTATATTAAAAAAAAATTATAACTAAACTTCGTGATTAACACTACTGCAACATTTAATTATCGGTTATATTCTTACACATTAACCTAAATTTCGAAAATAAGATTATATTATAATATTTGTAAGTAATTACATATATATATATATATATATATATATATATATATATATATATATATATATATATATATATATATATATATATATATATATATATATATACTCTCTTGGAGCCGAAGGTTATATCGATGAATAATTTATATTATAATTTACTATGTAGAAAATTTAAAAGGAACTGGAAGATCATTTTTCTGAGCACAATCCAATACCTATAACTTTTTTCCTACTTCTCTCAAGTGTTTGATTGAAGACTTCAAATTTACAATGGCAGATGATACGGGCCATCACCCGGGCCAACAACTAGTTACATACAAAATAATGAAAGATTATTTCAACGAGGTTTGGTGTATGGAAATACAAAAGACAACAATGTGGATGAAATTCAATATCAATTCTTGAGATTAATTAACCTGCAAAATTTTACCAAATAAGTTATCAGACATCCACATTCAATAATAAAATGTAATCTATGTGTAACAATGTGTTGTTTTCTCTTTTCAAAATAATAATACTTCCTCCGAACCATTTCATTTTGATGTCCTTATTTGACTTTTTTTAGTCTAAAGAAGATTCCAACTTGTAATATCAAAAAGAAAAGGGGGAGTATGATAATTGTGTTGTTACCAAATTTGTATTATATATATATGATACTAAATCAAACCACAACTTCTATATATATTCCAACAATATTCTAAAATACCTCCTGGCTAAATTCTAACTGAATGTACCACTCTATCGGAATAGAGTCGTAAGAGGTTGTAATAATGGTAATTCAATTCACAAATCATTACTAGCTAATTAAAAATTTTGGCACTTTTTCTCAAAAAAAAATTGGCACTTTCTATTTTTCAAGACATTCTAAGATAGTACTATTATTGGACAGAGGGGTTATATTGATTGGTTTTTTCTGTAAATTTTTCCAGTATATGCTTAAAGAGTTATAGCAGTGCCTTGGAAGAAAAAGTTAATTCATCAAATCTAATTACATTATGGGCGAGGGATCAAAATCAAATCTGTTCTTATCTTTTTCTTTATTAAATTACAATAATCCACATGAGTGATTAGGGAGTAATTATTTTGTTTGATGAGTATATGAATTTCATTTAATAGAATTAAAGTCTAAATCACCTCAAGGCTCCTAAATATCTAACCTAATCGTAGCATTTTAATAGCACATTTTATTCTTCTTGTTTTCTAAATAGTCGCCCGGGCCAATGGAAAGGCTTATTTTGCACTTTACTTGAAGATGGATCGTTATTAGCCGCATCTTCCACCATCCTCGACAAAAAGATGAGTATTAAAAAGTTGAAAATACAACTCATGCGCTTTAGTAGATTGCAGTATCAATTACCAAGTTATAGCAACAGAAATGTGGGCCCCAAATCATATTATAAGAAGCGTTCACACAATTGAAATCATTTCTCAGTTTCCTATTTCACTGCAATATAATAAGACGCTTCTGCATAATGCTCAAATATTTTATTATTATGATTTTTTATGGGAGGCTCCAATTAATTATTAACCAGATTCTTCATCTGAAATAAGATTGAGGATTATGTCTTGATGTGTATGTGAAATGAGATTAGTTAAGGATTATGTTTTACATGGGAGAAGATATTTTTTTTGACAACGAAAAATCATGCATTAATTAAAAGAGGTAGTACATCCTAATGCTAATACAATCAAAACTAAACCAAACTAACAAACCTAAAGGAGCTTTATGAACTCGTACATTCCATCTAAAACAAAGATAAGTAAAACCAAAACAATCTCGCTTAGAAATGGAAATGATCAATACATGGACATAGAAGTATATTTGAATGGGATGTCACATACTCAGATGTGTATCTATTTTCATCAAGTTGAATATTTTTTTCAGATAAATGAGATACATGATACATGATACATGATACATTCCATCTACCTTACCTATTATGATTGAATAAATGAGGTTATTTATATCAGGATATTAGTTTTTTAGCGTAGTTGATGCATTTCTTATAAAGCGTACAACTTTTTTTAGTTGATCATTAGAAGTTTCACTTACCTAATTAAGCAGGTTATTAGGTAAAACCGTAACGGGTAATCTCTTTAATTTTGTTGGAAGTGTAACTTCCTAAAAAGTGCAATCTCCTATATTCTTGTCAACCAAATAACTTCACATCTTCTACTACCTAGTTACTTCTATTTCTCATTCATTTTTTTCCCAAATATATATATAATAAGGGCATCAACCTAGTTGATATACAAATACGGTAATTCTCTATAAAATAATAATAAAACCATAGACATTTATCCGGACTCTATATAAAGTAGAAAAATTCACATGAATAATCCCAACTTTCACCAGTCTTCTCAAAATAATCCCAACTTTGAATTATTTCAGAATAATCCCAACTTTAGGGGGTACATTCTCAAAATAATCCGAACTATTAATTTTCACTATATTATAGACCTAAATTGGATTAGTGTAGGCAAGAAGAAATATAATTTGGTTTATTTTGAGAAGGTTCCTTTAAAAGTTGGGATTATTCTGAAATAATCCAAAGTTGGGATTATTTTGAGAAGATGGATAAAAGTTGGGATTATTCATGTGAATTTTTCCTATAAAGTATATAAAGTTGATGGTTTAATTTTATTTGGTTAAAGAATTAAAAAGAAATAATCCGTTGTGCGTTAAAATTAGAATACATTTTGTAAGCTTTTGTGGGTAAAGTTCAAATCATGAAAGAAGAACAGAAAGATATTGGATGGATGCATGATGATACGTAAAAGAGTAAAAAAGCTATGGATTGGCAATTGGTTGATGGTTGATACACGATCTTCTGTTAGGCTGAAGGAACATATTCTCTTCTTATGTCTACTTGGCTAGTTGCCGCAAGAGGCGTCACACCGCGACTTTGTCACCTACGCAATTCTATTGCTAAGCAAGTAACCATGCATGTAGTTTTTTTTGGAAGGGCATGTAGTTTTTGATATAATGCATGGATATACATACATGTAATGCATGTAATTTTTTTTTTTGAAAGGGCATGTAGTTTCTGATATAATGCATGGATATACATGTCATGCATGATAATTGTTGTGCGGTAAAATTTGGATTGGATCTAACCAGTTTTAGCGAAGTGTCCAGAGATAAGGACATGTCCAAATTTTGTCTACATGACCAACAAGCATGTGAAGGACATGTCCAAAATTTGTCTACATGACCAACAAGCATGCATGTGGTAGTATTCCGTGTTGAATAAAGTCAGCACCCGTTGTGCAATTGAGATAATAGAGGAAGAAGCTTGTCATATTTCAAGGGATCTTCAGCTGGAATATTTGTCATTAATTCCTAACAACCAATAACGGTAACTTAGCTAGGTTTATTTCATTATAAATTGAACAATATGTAGCCAAGTATAAGGCATCTGACTACAATCTACTCTACTTCTTCTCTTCTTAATATTTCTGTATTCTCGTAAGCTATACAAGCAATAATACAACGAGCAATTTTACTTCTCAATTTTGCTCTCTAGCACTTAGATTGATTGCCTAACTCTTCTTGATATATTAATCCTCTTTGATGAAATTTATCCAAAATAATTTGGCGTCCACCGTGGGGCATTCAGTCTAAAAAGTGCTTTAGCAAATCCCTTTTGTTCAAAAAAATTCACCATGGCTGGAAACATCCCTTCATCTGTGGAAGAAATCTGGAAGCGCCTCAATGAAAAAATTGATATTCTCCAGAAAGAAAACAATGTCCTGCGTGGCCAAGTCCAATCCGCTGTTTCCATGACAACATCATCCTCTAGCCACCAGGCACGTCGTAACCTCGAAGGCGCGACCACCCGCCTGGATATGAATACCGTCACTCCTCCTCGAAGCCAGCTTGTCCTTCAAAGTTCTCCGATCTTCACCCCAGTTATCTCACAAATCATGACACCTCAAGTGTCACGCCATGCTCCAACCCTTTGACCAGTGATTTCGTAATAGTCGAAGATGAGACTCACCTACTTGGTTCGAATCCTTTTCAAACTCCCTCAACCTTTCCAACTTTTGGTTCGTCGTCTCGATCAGTGCCAAACGCGCCTCCTTGTCCAAATTCCTCTAGAAATGTCACCGTGTCCAATACTCCTAATCGAACTTGTGTCACCTTCCTAGAAGTTCTGCCTCCTCCGCCTCCTAGAGTTCCATCTGTCCCCTTCACTCATAATGTACTTCCTATGAGTCACCCTACCAGTGTGTCTGTCACTCAAAGAGTAGGCGTCTCGACGTCGCATGTCCAATCCAACCCTAATCTGCCGTCGGGGAAGGACTTCCTCCAACATGTCCTCGGTAGCATGACTGAGGCCATGGAGCATAAATTTGCTATCTTGCAAGAAATGATTAATAAGATCCCAGGGATGACTCTTGCCATAACATAGGCCAAACCAAATAGTTATGCAGACTCGCCCTATGCAGATCACATTGATATCATCGACATCCCCAAGCGGTTCAGTGCGCATAACATTTAGCTATATGACGGGACCACTGATCCTAGTGAGCACATCAAGCAGTATAAGCAAAGGATGATGACTATCCTTATCCCTCGTGATACGAGAGAAGCTAGTATGTGCAAAGGGTTCGGGTCCACTCTATCTGGCCCTGCCCTAGACTGGTTAACTAATCTGCCAAATGGATACATCACCTCGTTCGCAGAGCTCTAGAATATGTTCAACCAGTAGTTTGCCAGTAGTCGGAAAGTCCAGAAGCAAACAAGTGACCTGTATCGCGTCGTCCAGCGCTATGGAGAGAGTCTCAGAGAGTACATCCATCGTTTTAATAGAGAGAAGGTGTGCATTCATTGTGACATCCCCACAGCCATCGAAGCATTCAGGCAAGGACTGTACGGAGACTCTGACCTCTACAAAGATCTTACCAAGTATCCGTGCACGAAGTTTGTAGATGCATTAAACAAAGCTCTTGCCTAAGTTCGTCTGGAAGAAGAAATGGATGCCAGAATGGAGCCCTCCGAGCCCGAGCGGTCCAGCGGAAAATATACTTGGAATCGGCGACGCGACAGCAGACCAAAGCCATATGACCGACCAAGCAATTATCAGTATGTTGCCGTAGTGGAAGAAGACGAACCAGAATGGAAGGACGAGTCCGAGCATCACCCAAATGTCGAGAAATACAACTTCTGCGTGAGCACGGGAGGACTCATCAACCATCTGACAAAGCTAGGACATGCAGTCAAATGGCCACCTAAGTCATCTCGCCCAAGAGACAGAAAATATCCATCCAAATGGTGTGATTATCATGGAGATATCGGTCATGTCACCGACGATTGCATCGCTCTCCGAAGAGAAGTCTCATACCTCCTGAAAAATGGACATCTCAAAGAAATCATGTCCGAGAAAGTAAAGACCACTATCTCGAAAGAGAAGCCTGCTTCCGGTCCTTAAAAACCTCCTAACCCTCCTTCTAATGTTAAAGTTATTAATGTTATTACAGGGGGGATCTAACGTTTGTGGTTTGACCTATTCTGCAGCTAAACGACATGCCAAGGAATGTAGCACGGACAAACCCACTTCGAGACGATCGAGTCGCCCATCCTGGACCTGCAATCACTTTTGATGATGTGGACGCTATAGACGCCTCAGAATTGCATCATGATGGCCGGTCATCTCTCTTCCCGTTGGCAACTACCTGATCAAAAGAATCCTGGTGGACAATGGAAGCTTAGCCAACATAATAATTCTATACACGCTCGTCCAGATGGGTCTGAGCGAAGATGATGTGGTCAAAAAATCGACGGTTCATCGATTTTAGTGGAAAGGCCAAAAGCACCATAGGAGAAATCCTATTGCCTGTCTATGCAGAGGGCATTAACCTACACTTAAAATTCTTGGTCATAGAATGCGTATCTGCTTATAACATTATTCTTGGCAGGCCCTGGATCCATGAAATGAAAGATATCCCATCAACTTACCATCAAATGGTGAAATTTCCCACTCCTTGGGGAATCCAAGAAATCAAAGGTGACCAAAGAGTTGCTAAGGAATGTTACAAGATCGCCCTCAAAACTTCCAGCACCGGGAAAGAGGTTGCATAGCAATTACAGGAGTAGTCCTAACCATTCGGCTATGTAGAGCCAGAATCAGAATTAATGGATGAAGTAGCCCTTGACCCAGAATTCCCTGACCAAGTGGTACAAATTGGCTCTGACCTACTCGATGAGGTTAGGAATGACATCATTACTTTTTTACGTGCTAACCGTGATTGCTTTGCTTGGAAACACGACGACATGATAAGCATAAGCCCGAACGTCATCACTCACAAACTACGAGTAGACCCTGAGCATCCACCAGTCAGGCAAAAGCGACGAAAGTTCGCACCAGAGCACAACCAAGCTATAAATGAAGAAGTCGAGAGTAAGATTAGAGAGGTACACTACCATGACTGGCTAGCCAACGTCGTAGTCGTCAAAAAGAAGAACGAGAAGTGGAGGGTATGCATCGATTTCACTGATTTAAATAAAGCATGCCCTAAAGACCCTTTCACTGTCCCTCATATTGATGCCATGATTGATGCTACTGCTGCCCATGAACGCTGACCATACTGGATGCCTTTAGCGGTTATAATCAAATCTTAATGCATCAAGGGGACCAAGAGAAAACAACGTTCATGACCGACAGGGGCATCTATTGCTATAAGGTTATGCCTTTTGGATTAAAAAATGCAGGGGCAACATACCTGAGGCTGGTCAACAAAATGTTCGAAAAGCAAATAGGGCGAACCATGTAAGTGTATATAGATGACATGCTAGTCAAGTCCGTAAAAGCGACTGATCATGTCGGACATCTAGAGGAGACCTTCCAAGTCCGCAAGAAATACAACATGAAGTTGAACCCCTCCAAATGTTCTTTCGGTGTTTCGTCAGGTAAATTCATGGGTTATATAGTAACCCAAAAAGGGATTGAAGCAAACCCCAAGCAAATTCGAGCAATCATCAATCTCCAATCACCACGATGTCCCAAAGACGTCATGAAGCTGACCGGACGAGTCGCCGCCCTGAACAGGTTCATTTCTAAATCATCAGATAAATGCCATCTCTTTTATGATATACTCAGGAAAAATACCAAATTCGAGTGGACCACAAAACATGAGCAAGCACTGCAAGACCTAAAGGCATACTTGACTCATCCCCCCTTGCTGTCCAAGCCAAAACCACAAGAAAAGTTGCAGCTCTACCTTTCAGTGTCAGAAACGGCAGTCAGTGCAGTTCTGGTAAGGGAGGAAGACGGTAAGCAACTACCTGTTTACTACATTAGTAAATCACTACTTGACGCTAGGGGTGTTAAAAAAACCCGACCCGGTTGACTCGACCCGTTAACCCGATGACCCGCAAGAAAAGAATCGGGTAATTTTCTGAAATTTCTAACTTTAATGGGCCGGGTACCCTACCCGCCTTTTCCGGGTCGGGTCACGGGCCGATGTTTTTTGTCAGCCGGTTACCCGGGGAAACTCTTTTTAGTTTGGAGTTGTGCTCACTTCCACGCTGGGCTTGGCCATTTTGTTATTCTATTCCACTTACCGGGTCTCGTTGCTTCGACTTCTCACAACACGCAGTACCAATCCATAGTAGATACTAGATAGGTCTCATTTTGTTTTTCTCACAAATGCGCTCACTACATTACTCGTATTTTGGGATTTAAGATTTCTCTCACCACACTACCCAGTTATCTTCCAAGCGCACCGTGCACGGCAGTCTTACACCGCCTGGTCTCAACCACATCATCGCCGCCGCTAGTTTTTTGGGTCTAATTTTGTTGAGTTTATAGATCTAAAAAGTATAATTTCATGGAGGTCTGATTGATATTGCCTGATGATGTTTCAAACTTGTGGATTATATGAAACATATCTTATTAAATGTGTTGTGGGGCTACTGTCAAATACTCAAAGTCTAAAACTCAGCATCAATAATTCAATGTTATGGTCTCTAAACTTCAGTACTTCACTCCATCATTTGGTTTTATATTTTAACATTTACATCCCGAGCTCTGAAATACTAGAGGCGAGCTCAAAATACTTTTGAAAAAAAAAGTTTAAGCTGGGTACCCTATGATCCGACCCGGAAAATTCGGGTACCCGGTTTTTCCGGGTCGGGCCACGGGCCGACTATTTAGATACCAGTAAATGCGGGTACCCGCATATACGGGTACCCGAAAAACCGGGTACCCGGTTATGAACACCCCTACTTGACGCTGAAACTAGGTACACCTATTTGGAAAAGTTAATACTTGCACTTGTAATGTCTTCTACGAAATTGCGCCCTTATTTCGAGTCTCACCCCATAGTAGTGAAAACTAATTACCCCAGTAAGAATGTGTTGCGAAAGCCAGAATTAACAGGACGAATGGCGAAGTGGTCTATCCAACTAAGCGCCTATGATATCCAATATGAACCAAGGACAGCTATCAAATCACAAGCCTTGGCTGACTTCGTATCTGATTTTACACCTGGGCTTCAACCCCTTGCTGACAAAGAGATCAACATGCTTCAAGATGACGGTTCTGACCTGACTTGGACGCTTTAATATACTGACGGGGAATCCAACATCCAGGGCATCGGACTAGGTATTATCTCGTATCCCCAGAAGGTTACGAAATCGTACAACTGTCCAATGTGATTTTCGAGCCACCAACAACGAATCTGAGTATGAAGCATTACTTGTCGCACTCATGGCACGCCAGGGACCTGAAGGTAAGACGTCTCGAGGTAAGATGAGATTCTCTACTTATTGTTAGTCAAATTAACGGCAACTATGCCGCCAAAGATGCAAATATAAGTGCCTATTTAGACGTTGTTCATCGACTAACAAAAAATTTCGAGTACTGTAACATAAGACAGGTACCCAGAGAGCAAAATTCTCAAGCTGACGCCTTGGCCAGCTTAGGATCTTCACTTAATGGATCTAAGTTAACCAGCGTGCCTATTGTTCACCTAGCTTACCCAGCTATTGAGCAAGACGTCTTTACGATCCAAAGTGGACATGACGAAGCTTCGACGTCATCAACAGAAGTGCCCGCTGAAGGATGGACTTCACCATTCATTGATTGGCTCAAGCATGGCATCATCCCTTATGGAGAGGATGCCAGGGCATTTCGCATGAAAGCATCCCCTTTATATACTAATTCAAAATGTTCTGTTTAAAATATCTGTTTCAAATGTTTATCTCAGGTGTCTAGAAACCGAGGAAGCACGACAAGTTCTCGAGGAAACTCATCGTGGTACAGGGGGCAACCATGTTGTAGGACGAAGCCTATCCACCAAGGTCCACTTGATGGGATACTACTGGCCCACAATGCGCCAATATGTCGTCGATGTTGCAAAAAGATGTGACGCATGCCAACGACATGCACCTGTCCAGCATCAACCTTCGGAAACCTTGTATCCCACTTTGACGCCATGGCCATGCATGAAGTGGGGCATGGATATAGTAGGCAAGCTACCTCAGGCATCACCTGGCCAAAAAGTCTTCATGCTAGCCATGGCGGACTACTTCTCAAAGTGGATAGAAGCAGAAGTTTTCGTTTATAACACTTCAAACAGGTAAGAATTAAAGAAGTAATTTTGTTTATAAAACGTAACATATTGTGCAGGTATGGTGTTCTCGCGGACATAGTATGTGATAATGGCTCACAGTTCATAAGCGACAAGACGAAAGCTTTCTGTACCAAATGGAAAATTGGGCTGCACATCCACTCCTATGTACCCTCAAGCAAATGGTCAAGCAGAGTCCAACAATAAAATCGTAGTAAACCAGTTGAAGCGTCGCCTAGAAGCTGCCAAAGGGAAATGAGCAGAACAACTTCCACTTGTCCAGTGGGCATATCGAACTACTCCCAAAAACGTCACTTGCCATACTATTTTCTCCATCTTACGGATGCGAAGCTATCATTCCAATAGAAGTCCAAGTCCCCTCTGCCAGGTATGGTTTAATGACTGAAGATAGAAATGTAATGAACTAACCCATGATATAGATACCGTTGATGAAGTAAGGGAAAGGGCCAGAGTTAGAATGGCATCCTACCAACAATGCGTGGCACGCAACTATAACAAAAATGTAAGGATCAAGATGTTTCAGGTAGGTGACTTGGTCCTCATAAAAGTCTTCCATAACACGAATTAAAGGATCCCAATGACGGTAAGTTAGGCCCTACCTGGGAAGGACCATATCGAATAAGTAAGGTCGTTGGCCAGGGCGCATATTCCCTTGTCAAGCAGGATGGGACACCCGTCCCAAGATGCTGGAATGCCACGAATCTGAAAAGGTATTACTTCTAACTCTATATTCTACGTGTCACTTCATCATCAAAGATGACATGTCAAGCAGGTATGTTTTCTTAACCTTAACTTTTTTCCATTCCTATTATTTCTTTTCAAGACCATTACCGACTTAAGCATCGGAGGGTCGTTGGCCGCGCCAACGACCAACGCTTCTAACCCTTTGTTTTGCAGAATTATTATGAACAACAAGTCAGACAACGAAACAACCATCAAACCAGCACAAGACAACAGTCTTACCCCCGCTACACCAGGTACTCAGAACATGTCCACCTCAGACCATTCCTTGCGTAGGATAAGGTCTAAGTGACAACTCTACAAATTTACAACTTGATAATTTTTCCAACCCAACAATTCTACAAATCTACAAATTGACAACTACACAACTTGACTACAATTTGACAACTCGACAAATTTATCAGTTCACAACTCTGTACCTTTGCAACTTGACAAATCAACAAAGTTATGCACAAATCTACCGTACATATCATAAACTCAACGAATTATCGAAGCAATTCAAGACACAATACAAATTAATTTGATAAACCCACCAAAACAAGGGCATGCAAAGAAGTATTCAAAGCAACATTCAAACCTCGCCCGTTCCCATGAACTCGGACAAGAAAACTATTGTTCCACACACGACGGAAATTTAAAGCTAAGGTAAATATTGTTTTGAGATTGTTTAAATGACGATTACATTTTCGCATTCCTTTTCGGGATTATCTCCCTAGTGGACGAGTTCCTTGAGGCTTTTAGCGCTTTTGGAGGTGTCTCGTCAGGAAAAGCGAGAGGTCAGCCTCTTTGTGTTATATTAAATTTGTGTCTTTAGGACAGGTGCAGAGTATGGTTACCTGAAGACATGTTGGTGGTGGACGAATCACTAGTTTGGGAGTCCTCTACTTCGATCGGAGTGACCAGTGTTAAAGGGTATTCTCTCACCTCATCACCAAGATCCAGGATAGCCTTGGTCTTCTTCTTGGCTGATTCTTCGTCAACCTCAACGTCTTCGAGGGAAATTCTCGCGAAAAACAAGCAAAGTGAGAAGTTAATCAAACATCGAAATTCGAAACACCAATTTATAATTCTTACCCTTAACCTTCCAAACGAGAAAGAAGCCACCCATTTTCTTCTCCCAACGAATCTATCTCCACAAAAAAGTATCTAGTCATCCATCCTCTATCCTGCATGTCCGCCTTCAAGATGAGAGGATGACGGTTTGTCTTGGTGGACAGACTAACCCTACCTTTTCCCCAGATTTTTACAGCATACGTATAAGCCAAATCCCCTAAAGTAAAAAAAACCCTAATCTTTCGGCCAAGATGTCAGCAGAGACTAAAACTCTCCAGATCATGGGCATTAATTGACACGGGGCGACCCCTAAGTGGGTGAGGAACGCTTTGATTAAGGGGAAAAAAAGGAATGGAGGCCCCATTCAAGAACGGGTACTCATAGAAACAGGACCATCCTGGTTTGGTCCAGTCAGCCCTTTCATCTTCGCTGAGCACAAAGAAAATCGTGGAGGGGGGGAAGAATTCCGGATTGAACCAATTTTTCGGCATCAGAAGTTGAGAGAGAGTTTGGTTTGGAATTTGAAGGATCAAGAATGTCAAAAGGGTGAAGATTGTGTTCGCTTTTATCAGAAGAGGAGGTGGAAGAAAGATAAACCTCCTGGGCTATCTTTTGGAAGCAATGCTTTTCTTTCCCATTGCGAAAAAGAACGAAAAGGACAAAGGAAGAACTGTAAAAAATGGCGAAAAGGACAAGTTACAGAGAGAATTCTTACTTGGAGAACTCGGAAGATGGAAGGAAGAAAATGCATTTGAAAAGGAGGCGTGTGTGAGTTAATAAGTGCGTTGTAAAAACGAGCGGTTGGGGATAAGTGTAATGATGGGAGATGGTTACTTTTTTGAAATAAAAGACGTGCAACAGTTATTGTGCTTGTTTCGAGGCACGGTATTCAATCATGTGTGTAGTGGGAAGTTGTAATTTTACTTTTTGAAATTTCTGGCGTAATTTCCAAGCAAAATTAGGGGCAATTGATGTGCGGTAAAATTCGGATTGTACCTGACCAGTTCTAGCGACGTGTTCAATGATAAGGACATGTCCAAATTTCGTCTACATGACCGACAAGCACGTGGTAGTATTCCGCTTTGAATAAAGTCGGCACCCGTTGTGCAGTTGAGATAATAGAGGAAGAAGCTCGCCATATTTCAAGGGATCTTCAGCTGGAATATATGTCATTCCTAACAACCAATAACGGTAACTTAGCTAGGTTTATTTCATTATAAATTGAACAATACGTAGCCAAGTATAAGGCATCTAATTACAATCTACTCTACTTCTTCTCTTCTCAATATTTCTGTATTCTCATAAGCTACGAGCAACTTTACTTCTCAATTTTATTCTCTAGCACTTAGATTGATTGCCTAACTCTTCTTGATAGATAATTTATCCAAAACAATAATAATAAGATAATTTATGTTAATTATGTACATGCAATTATGTGTGACATGCAAATAGCTTTAAAGTGGGTTCCAAAAGAGTCTACCTTGGCAACCATAGTACTCAACCATGTCAAGAAGTAGGACCCTTCGCGCCATCATCTTTTCCTACCTTCTCTTTTTACCTTTTTCACGAAATAGTAGAATCAACACATAATTCTATTTTAAAAAGTAAAATTAAAGAAATTTGAACCACCGTCCCTGTATTTATCACATTTGTAATATTTTTGTAAAAAATGTATAATCTGCACTTTTATAATTTGGTCAGAGAAGAAAAGTCTAATTGCCTACGATAATAAAGTATTACTTTTTCCATAAGCTATCTTTAAAATAGTGTTTTGTTTAATCTATTTTGACTTACGTTAGAAATATAAGTTTAAATGAGTTTAAATAATTTTCACTAAGTTATAGAAATAGATTCAAATAAATAAAAAAGAGTTTGATTAAGTACACCATAATTGGATTTTTAGAATAATAAAGATATTATTAGCGGTATATTTTCCCATATTAATTGTCTTAGAGTTTGTTCTAATCAACTAACTTTTGCTTGTCTTCAAAAAAAATAACTAAAAGTTCAAAAAAAAAAGTAGAGAGTCATTTTTGAGAAGTTTCAGAGAAAAGTAAGAAAAGTTCAAAAAAATTAAGAAAAGTTTAGAAAAGTTAACAAAGGTACAGAAAAAATTAAGTTAAATTCAGAGAAAATAATTAAGCTAAGTGGTAGAAAACATAGCCTTATTACATATTTTACAATTACTTATTTAATAAAATCATTATTCGTCCGATTTATTCTCTCGCATCCCAAAAAAAGGTGTTCCCATTTATCTTTTTTACGTTACTAACGCATATTTTCAGTATCATCAACATCTTAAATTACATATTAATAAAATTATAAAAGTTCAATTTTTGCAAAATATTCATTGAGACAAATCAAACAAAATCTCATGTGACTATATTTTTCTCTTATATATTGGAAATAATTTAGAATATTTTCTTTACTTATATATAGTACTATGATTGCAAATGAGAACATATTTTTGGACGGAGGGTCTTCGTCAATCATTCATTATTTTGTCTCAGATAAAAATTCTCCGATTTTGGGTGAGCATGAGCAATAGTAGCATAACCTGGGGATCCTACTCTGAAGAATATTATTACTGATGAGAAAGAATGTTCTAGCTTTCAAGGTGGAATACTACAGGTCTTGGCTTAGATATTCGACCGGCAAACTGAGTCAGGTTAAGAGGACTATTAATATGAGCGCGATAGTTCCACGGTAGATCACTTTGATGAGAATAAACAAGTCTACAACCCAATTCTAGAACTTCGATCGGTAGTATTTGAGTTGTTGAAATAATAAAAAATTTAAAAAAATATTATTTCATTAATTTACAGAAATTAGAGAGCATTACATGCACAATACAATGTGTTTGGAATCAAAATGAAGAATGAAAGTTGTGTTTTAATAAGCGTGAAAGTTAAATTGTTGCAAATATATATTTTTGAATTAGAGAATATATTAAAACATGTTGTTAAACCATATTTATCAATATATAAAAACATTGTTGTCATTAGTGTCGAACACATGACTTCTACTTTGAAAAGCAAACTTATCGACCAATTCAATGTACTCCTATCAATTTCTGAATGGATTTTTTTAATCAAAAACTACCTATTAATTACAACTTTTTCAAAACAACTACCTAATAAGTCTAATTTTTAAAACAACTACCTTTTATCATGTTTTCTCTTTGTTAGCACTACCAATAGACGATATCTGTTCGTAAATTCCGTCTGTTGGCCCCACCTGCCCATTCTCTTAACTACTTTCCCAATTCTTTCAAAACACCTCTTCCCAATTCCTTCAAACACCATTCTCTCTCATCTCTTCCACAATTCACATCAACTGAAGAAGGCCAACAAGATTCGCATTGCTCATCTCGCATCTAAAGACCATGTAAATGGTTCCTACTCTCCACAAATTTACCAAATTACTGTTAGTGGTTGTTGAATTCCCCAATTCGCAAGAAAGTAGGGGTTTTCAAATTGGGGTTGTCAAATTCATCAAATTCACCAAATTGCGGTTTTATTTAGCAAAATTATGAACAAACCTTCATCATTTTAACATTGTTCAATTATTTTTGGAAGGATGTCATACAATATTTAATTACCAATCAACTCAACATCGCCCAGTAAGTGCAACTGCGGCATCCCACCAAAGATGCTCACTTCCTGGTCTAATAAGAACCCAGGTAGAAGGTTCCTTTTATGTAAATTCTCTGATCTAGATAAAGGTAAAAGAAGGTTGCAATTCTTTTCATTGGGTGGATGATGATATTTTAGAGTGGCAAAGGATTGTCACAAATCAGTTACTATTGGAGAAGAAGCTCCTATTGATTGACATTGGCTTTCTAAAATTGGAGGTGATGAAGTTGCAAGATTAAAATTACAAATTACTTATTGTGATGGGTTTTGTATGGTTGATGCTTAATGCACTAATGGTGAGATAGAAGAATCAAAGATGATGAGGGAATTTGCAGTTCGCCAAGTAAAAGCAAGGAATGAGAGAAGATTTTTTCGCTAATAATGAATAATAGATGTATGAGGTTGTTGGGTTGTAATTCAATGAAGGGGCAAAGAAGACAATTCGCACGACATTAAAATGGAGGGAAAATGGGCAGGTGGGGCCACAGACGGAATTACTAACAAAGTAAAAAAAAATGATAAGAGTTGTTTTGAAAATTAGACTTATTAGGTAGTTGTTTTCATAGGTAGTGTTTCACAAAAAATCCTTTCTGAATAAAGGATAATAAAATTTTATTATCTTGCATAAGTAACTTATAGATATCGTATCACTTCTAGCAGTTTTCTTTTTTTTTTCAAAACTTTCGAGATTATACTAGGTATGTGGTAATTACTTTTTACAATAGCTTTCTCTCACTAGACAAAACATACAACACACAGGTAAAGACTCGAGACATCATCGGAGTTGATCACAAGTTAACGTGTTAAACTATGTAAAAGGACGAGAGGAGTACAAGTTGTCTTACATACATGTTCTTGTTATTTAATTTAAGTGACAAAAACAACTTAAATTATAAAATTCGCATAATAAAAAGATTAAGTGTGACCTACTATTATTTTCAATTTTATCATATAAATTGATATTCTCATTGATTAAAGTAAAATTATTGAATGAACTTCATTCAGTTTCCCATTTGTTTAACTTCCTCCTCTTCACTCTTATTCTTGTTTTTTTAAGGGATTGGTAAGGAGATTGTCTTATTAGACTGGAACATCTCACATGTTAATCCGACCCAACTACACAGACAAGACCCTTTAAAAGTAGGGAGAAGGATAAGATAATCTAATTCCTAAAGTATCTCTTGTGGAGTTTAATCTCACAGCCTTAAAATTATACAAATCTTATTACTAGATCAAGTAGTACTTAATCCTCACTCTTATTCTTATATCAATGAAATACATTTGGAACTAATTGGAAGTACACCAAATGCCTTTAAGTAATCTATATTCTATATGTGAACTCCTAACTCTTTGGTGTCCACCCTTAAATTACCTAAATACCCCCAACTACCAACAAATATTACAAAACCAATACAAATCTCTATTATATAAGTGAAGGGGGAAGCATGGTGTCCTCATATTAAATGACTATATTACCCTTACTTTTTTAATTACATTAATTTTATTTAAAATTTTAAAATAATAATGGGTAATCAATCAATCCCAATATTTGTCATTTTTAAAAACTACAATTAGAATAACTTAAAATTTTAGGTTAAAAAAAAAGAAAAGACTAAAAAAGTTTACAAAAAAAACAAAGATAACAAATTCATTTAAGAATATCAAAATCTTCCATTAAAAGGAAAAATTGCAAAAATAAAAAATCAGCAATATATTTCCACAAAATTACAGTCATGTAAAGAAATGATCATTTTAATGGGTTTATATAATCTCAATTTGTGTAAGTCAATTACGTAGAGGATAATAAGGTCAGATCAAGAACTGATCTAAACTTAGGGCATGTTCTCTTCGGATAAAAACAACCGAACGAACCGAATTGAACCAGCCGAATTGAACGGGCGAGAATTAAATTATAACTAATTAATAGTAATGATAATAATTTAGGAACTGAACTGAACTGAAAATAAGCTGGGGAGAACATGCCCTTATTTTTGCTCAAAATAATTTTTAATAAGTTGAACAAAAAGGAGCATTTATTGAAAAAATTGTCAACTTAAACTATTAAAATGAGTGTCGCTGAATGTATTGCGTGCATGTAAAACTAGCTACTCGACATTATGAAATATCACAATGAAAAAATTGTCGTTGCACGCATCGTGTGCTTAGAAAGCTAGTATTCTATATGTGAACTCCTGACTCTTTGGTATCCACCCTTAAATTACCTAAATACCCCCAACTACCAACAAATATTACAAAACCAATACAAATCTCTATTATATATGGCAACACATGAGGGACACTAAAAAATAAAATATAGAATATTGAAAAAACAAAGAAGGCTAACTACCTACTTTAATTAAACAAAAAATAAATAAGATCACCGTATTTCTATCTTCGTTATATATAAAAAAAATTATATATTTTTACATGCATTGTATGTAGGGCTGTTCACCGGTCCAAGACCGGACCGGACCGGACCGGACCTGCTTGGACCGGTGGACCGGATTTGTGGGATTCGGTGGACCGGGACCGGACTCGATTTTTCCAGGTCCGGTCCAGTCTGGACCGGAAAAATCAGGTCCGGTCCCTGGCCCGGACTGTTGGACCCGATTTTTTTTTTTTTTTTTTTGGATTTTAAATATTCTATTTGGACTGTTTTTGCGAACTTTGGACTCGTTGGACTGTTTGGGCCTGTTGGACCTGTTTGGACCTGTAAAAATGACTTGGGCTGGTAGTTTAAAAAAAAAAAATACTAAAAGTCCGGGTTTCCGGTCCGGACCTGATTTTTCTGGGTTTGGACCGGACCGGACCGAAAACCCGAAATCGTCACTTTTCACGGACCGGGGACCGGACCGGAATCTCCGTCCGGCCGGTCCGGTCCAAAATCCGGTTCGGTCCGGTCCAAATTCCGGTCCGACCCACCTATGTGAACAACCCTAATTGTATGTATATAGACTGGTCTATATATATATAATTCAACCCAAAAGGCCTATCTCAGAACACCAACCGTATACTCCTATTTGCTGTTGCGACTGCTGTCACAAATTGCTGTGATGCCACCAAGATAACGTTTATAATTTCCTGGTTATCAAGACGATGATAGAAGGGGAAAAAATGATTCAATATTTGCCAACCATGTCATTTGACTTATTTTGTCGTTACACGATTGAACAGTCCGAGCTAGATTTGGTGTGTGATGTGAAATGACCTATGTCTGCCAAAGGCACAAATATTCCACATCTTTAATCCACTAGTGTCTACGAAACTCATACTCCCCTTTTTTATGTAACATATTGACTTTGCGCACTATTCATCCAATACACTTTAACCATTAACTGTTATTTATACATAAGAAAAAAATATAGTCATGTGGGATCTTGTTTGATTCGTCACGGTATACACTTTCCAAATATATATTTTTTTATAATTTTTACTTTTATACAATTAGAGATATTATCGGTCAAAGTTGTACCTCGACAAATGTAAAAAGTCCAATGTTACATCTAAAAAAAACGGAGGGAGTATCTAGTATTTACATGTGTTAGAGTGCCTTAATAAAACATATTCATATGTTTTCTGAACTTCTTCTAATATATTTCCTTTATGGTTGTCAATATACAAATGTAGCGGTTAATATATAGCAAACTAGTTTGTAGGTCCGGGTTATGCTCCGGATACTTATAGTTATCATTATTAATGATTTACTTTAAAATGATATTACCAAATATCATTTGGTTTAGTGGTTAAGACTTTAGTATATAAACTTGAAGGTCATGAGATCAAATCCTATACAATGCATTTACTAATTTTGTTGTTGTATATGGATATGTGTTGTAAAACAACCTAAGGAAGAGCGCCACGTGGCGTCGCTCCTTGGTTTAGAGCACCTTTTAATATATTAGTATAGATAGATAGATGCTAACGGTTCTCTCAAATAATTAGATCAGAAGAATATATAATGTCATATATAATTTATATTCCCTCTGTCTTTATTAATAGGGATGAATTTTTTTAATGAGGACATTTGACCTTTTTCTTTTACAAAGTTGGTCATCCTAATCAGTGCACATCTCTCTTACTTTTACTCTCAACTTCTCTACCTTTTTCACTTTTTTCTTACTTTAAATCTCCTTCTGATCTCTATCTTTTGTACTTTTTCCTTCGTCAAAGTGCTGAAAAACCTATTAAAAAAACTTGGAAGGATTATAATTTAGTGACCAATAATAAATACAAAAGTATATTCTTTATCTACGTATCGAAGGGACCATTAGCATGCTCATTAATATTTAAATATCTATTATGATATTTTGAATATATACATAAAAATAAATCAATACTAAATTACAATTTTATATATTAGTAAAAAATATTGTCAAAGTAGTATATATATATATATATATATATATATATATATATATATAATAATAATAATAATAATTTGAAACAACTATTGATAAAAAACATACTTGATCATTATATTAATTTCTAAATTATATATTTTATGAAATAATATCATTAAAAGAATTAGAAATATCTTTGCTAGGACCTTAGAATCATATCTAAGGTTAACAAAAGATTCGTTTAAGAGATTGTAACGATACACTCCCTCCGTTTTTCTTCAATCATTTTGATCTTTGACTCTATTTAGACACTCTATATTGGCCATCTTGTATAATCTATAGGTACGAGAAAATATAGTCAAATTGAATCTTGTTAGATTTGTCTCAATATATATTTTCAAAATAGCACATTTTAAAACTTTGTACTTATACATAATTAAATATAAGAAAAATATATTATAATAATCACATTTTACTAAACTCCTCTTAATTTAAAACATAAAAGCCTAAAAAATCAAGAATATACCAAGTATATATAACATCTATTATAGAGTTCTAAATATTACTTTTGTTCATTCTTTTAGTTGCATTCAAATGACTTGTCACATTTGCCTGCGTACAACTTTGACTCTTTGAGCATTAATATCTTTAATTAAGTACAAGTAAACATTATCCAAGTTCATAGTTTGAGTATATATGCTGAAATGAAACTACCAAAATCACATATACATGATTATGTTTTTTTCATGTGTAAAAGTATTAATAATACAAGACGATAGAAACAGAATATGTGAATAGTCTCAAAAGTAAAGTCTATATGGTATAGCCAAAAAACAAGTAACTTTTGAGAAAGATAAGAGTGGGTTTAATGGGACAACTCAAAACTAAATTTATGTATGTAGCTCATGTTCCTCCATATAAAAAAATTGGGATTAGCACCTAATAGTATTGCCTTTGCTTTTTTTTTTTTATAAATGCACCATTCCATTTTTGATACTATTCATCAACCAACTTTGTTAAGCTATCTCACATTATTATATAAGAAAAAATATAGTCAAGTGGGGTCTTGTTAGATTCGTCTTAATGCAATGATTCCAAATATTTTATAATTTTTACTTACACTCAATTAGAGATATTGACGTTCAAAGAAACGTCTCGGCAAACGTGAAAAAAAAAATGAAATGATGCAATAAAAAAAACAGAGGAGGTATAACAATATTGGGTGAGGTCCAACTCATCTCTCGATTAATTTTTGTTAAAAAAACTAGATGTACAAACACAATTTTTTTAAACTATCTGGGAATACTCTAGATAATGTTAAGCAACTCAATGTTGGAAAGTTTATTAATGATTTCATCCAAATGAAGTTTGAAGAAACAAATATGTCAAGCAAAGGAAAAAACATGTGATATGTTGCATAATTTTATTATCGATAATAAAAGATGTTGATTTTCAATTTCAATATAGAGAAGCAAATGATCAAATAGCGGATGGCTTGGGAAAACACACAACTCAAAGTGGAGATACTTGGGTGAAATGATGTTAGTGTTTATCAATATTGTGTTTTGATGCATTTATATTGTACTTGTCTCGAGTTTGTCCCCTTTGTATTATGGTGACGTGTTGTAATAGTTTCTAATGGTGGAAATTTAAGTAATAAAAGCCTTTTGGCGAGCGGCCTACTTATAAAAAAAAATGTGATATGTTTTTCTTCCCCAAGTACCCATAATTGGGGACGACAAGCACCACAAAATCACAAGGGGTTCAATTTTGGACGACTTGTAACACTTGCAGTAAGACAATAAGCAACTAAGGAAGTTGGTTAAATGATTAAGCATATGATTAAGCATGGGATGATGGGATCGACCGCTTTAGCAAAAGTCATGGCTTTTTTTTGACATCGCGAAAATGTTTATTAATTAAAAACGGAAGTACAAGCTATAAAACGCATCCAAACTAATGACGAATTACGAAAAGAACACTAATATGAGCTTGATAAGCTCTTACAACCCTATTAAAATAAAACTGACTCGAAGGTACAAACCACCATGCTACCTTACCAGTCCAACGTTGTCGGCAGAGGATATGAAGGAAACTACATTGGTAACTTTCCTTGGGCGCTTGTTGTTGGAGATGACCTTGGTGTCTTGCATCAAACGAACCGTTGATATGTGATGGATACTGTCGATAGATTAACTCAAAACGATCTTCAAAGATGGATTGCCAAAGTTGGTCTTGTAGAACCACAGGTTCACAAGACAGTAAATCCCAGGGCCAATGAGAAGTGAGAAGTCTTCCTGGATTCTAAAGATGGAGCTTCGAAGGATCGGAAGTCACTTTCTTTCGTGACTTCGTACCCTGCACTGAGGGTAGCATGAGTTTTTCCTGAAGAGGCGAAAACTTCGCATTTGTGGAGGTCAAAATTTACCCCCAAATCAAATTGGAGGGCCTCCCACGAAATGCATTTTTGAGTTGTGATGACGTCCAAAGCCATCACAAGAACATAGGGTGAAGTGAATTTCTTCAATTCCTCACCCAACCACCTGATCCGAAGATCGAAACCTGCTCAATGAAGAAGATCGAACAACGACAAATTTAGGTTCTAACTGAACCTGAGAACAAGGATCTTGATAGAAATAAGCACCTCTATTCTTCACCAACACATAGAAACATATAGTTATACCTATCCAAGCATGGTAAACTCCAGGATGAACTTTGTTATTAATCTGATTTCCTATATCATTCATTGTCATAGAAAAACCAGATCTACCCAACAAGACAAACACACATACACTAAACCAAAATCGCAACCAACTAAAATAAGAACCGCCCCAAAAACTTACAACTACTAGCAAGGCTGCCGCCAGTAACGCCTCCGACGTGTCGCGCGACCCACCTCTCCCCTACTATCGGACCATCGTCGCGCCTAACCACTGAGGAGGCCCGACATTGAGAAGTCGAGGGTTTTTGCCCGATCTTAAACGGTGGTGTACGGTTAGGATGCGAAAAAAGAAAGCGAAAAGGAAATAACCGGAAAGGCATGGGGAGCTCGATGCCACAGACAGAGCGCCGCGGCTGCTCTGGCGGCCGCGGCTAGCCCCCCAGGGATTTTCGCGGGGAAGGGTTTGGTCGAGAGCGTTTTGCGGCCAGGTTTATTTTGTTTGTATCTAATCATGACTTTTTTTCATATTAATACTTTCAGCTGGTTTTAAGGTCAATGTTTGTAAGAAAATTGTGCGTACGTTCGATATTTAGAATTGACCATCCATATACTAATCAATTGGTGGAAAAATGCAAGAAACTTAAACTACTTTAACTTGTCAAGAGTATTGTCCTTGTTACGTATTTTCTCGGGAATTTCTATGGGTATTCCCATAGAAAGCAGAAAGAATGATGGTGCCATTTGGATGGAGAAGGCTGTTAGACTTTTTTTGTAACGTTTCTGAAATTGAGGTGAAAATAATGAAACGTTCATGATATTGGATAATTAGTGAGTATACAGTCATAAAAACAAATTAACATTGCATCAGTTTGTTGCACATCACTTGCACTACATAATTGTGAACCAACATTAAATTATATGATGTGCCCAATATTTAAAGGATGTTACAAGAAAAAGGATTTAAAATCTTTTGTGAACCACTTGTATGCCATTTTATTTTATTGGTTGTTTTTATTACTATGAGCCACTATCTTTAAATTGAATTTGGATACACAGTATAATCAAACAATAAAAAATAGTGACGCGCAAGTGCTATATGCATAATTGTGTAAAATAAAAGAATTGCGAAAGAGAACATATTTTACCGTCCAAAGTGTCAAATAATATCTAAAAAAATAGATAAAATATGATGATGCAGTTATGTGTACCTAAGAATTTGGCACACTTCTATGTGTAAATTGTAATGACTAGTTAATGATGATCCGAAAGCCATAACCATCAAACCATGTTCACTGGAAACAGGGCATTCCCACAAGCAAGAAAATAGAGAGACTATCCAAAAAGTGGAGTCCTCCTTGAAACTTGAAAGAGCAAGCTTAGCTAATTAAGGTAGTGGAGGAAGAATCATGGAAAGCAAAGGTAATAGAAAGCGCAGTAGCAAAAAGCTTGGCTTTGAAGCCTCAAATTTTTAGAGATAAAAAGATGAAGCCTTTTTTAGAGCTCTGACATATGTCGACTATGTATATGTAATTTTCCATGGTCCCTCATACTTTTGCAAAATTACAAATTCATACTACCTCCATTTTTAAATAATTGTTACACTCTCACTTTTGACACTATTTACAAATTTCAATTTGACTATCATTGTGATTTATGGGTAAGAGAAAATATAGTCATGTGGGATCTTATTTGATTCGTCTCGATATGTACTTTTAGTATATCAACTTTTTATATTTTTTACAAATACAAAATTAGAGATATAAAAGATCAAAGTATTGCATCGCCATGCGTGAAAAGTGTAAGTGTAACTATCATTTAGAAACGGAGTTCATATAAGATATATGCACTATTTGCAAATATTAGTGACAATTTTATTGTAATTTTTTGTGAAAATAACTTCACTAAAAACCTCTAATTTTTTCAAAAAAATGAATTTACAAACGCCTCTTAATTTCCAGAATTAGAAAATGTAACTGATACACCCACTCTTTTATACATATCCACATAAATTTGGCAAAATCACATAATTTTACAACAATAATGAAATGCATGTCAACGTGAGTCACAAACATCCTTGTCCATCCCCAGTCCCACCATATAATTTTCATGCATCCCCCCACACTACATAAAAACACAGCACACACCATGCACGCAAAGATAAATAAAGTCCCCCAATTATAACCTTCTAAAAGCTAAACTCCCTCTCCCCCACCATCCCACTTTCATTGTTAAGCTCCTTATATTTCAAGTAACCCTCCCGAAAAGACACACTTCCATCCTTACAAAACTAAAGAGCAAGCAAACTTAGGAAAAAGGTTGTGAGGGTGTTTTCTCTTTTAGGAATGAAAGTGCCAGTTTCTTCTACCCCTCAAACTTGCAACCCCGCCACCGGAAAACCTCTCTCTACCACCAATTCCGCCCCGAGTACTGCCTTCCATTCTCCTAGTAATAACCATAACAATAACAATAATAATAACAACAACAATAACAACTTGTGTTACGAGCCTACCTCGGTACTCGACCTTCAACGTAGCCCAAGCCCAGCTACGGCTGCCACCAAAACCGCAACGCCTCCACCTTCGGACGCGAAAAACAACACTCATCATCCACCAAACACCGCCGTTGACCTGGACAATTTGGAGGGTTGGGATTCAATCCTGTCTGAGCTGGGGCTTAATGATGATTCCAACACTAATAATTCAAAACTTTTGTTGTCCCAAATTAGTCCTTGTGAATCCCACCTTACTCAAGTCCTGCCGGATTTCCCCTCATCTCAACCATTTGATCATAGTCAACCCCCTATAAACCTACCATCCGATTACGCCAACTTCTGTGACTTCTCCTACAATCAAAACCTGAACCCTAATTTCGGACCCTTCGATCATCAACTTCATCATCAAACCAACACCAACACCAACACCAACAGCAACCCCAATTTCGGACTCGATTTCATCGACGACCTCATACGAGCAGCTCAAGCCTTTGAATCCAACGACTCTCAACAAGTCCACGTGATATTGGCACGGCTCAATCAACGGCTGAGATCACCTGTAGGAAAACCCCTTCAAAGAGCTGCCTTCTACTTCAAGGAAGCTCTCCAACACCTAACCAACAACAACAACATCTCATCATCAGTAGGGTTCACACCACCTCGACCAGTGAGGCTAACCTCGTACGAGGTGGTCCAGACCATCCGGGCCCACAAGGCCTTCTCGGGAATCTCACCAGTTTCTCTCTTCTCCACCTTCGCCGCCAACCAAGCCATCCTCGAAGCGGTGGTTGATGGATCACCTTTCATCCATATCATCGATTTCGACATCGGTTTCGGCGGACACTGGGCGTCTTTCATGCGAGAGCTCGTTGATAAAGCTTCTGATCAAGCCAAGCTAGCCACCTCTATCGTCCTCCGGATCACTGCCATCGTCCCTGAAGAATTCGGTATCGAAAGTAAACTTGTTAAAGAAAATCTCTCACAATTTGCTCGTGATCTTAACCTTAACTTTCACATAGAATTTGTACTAATCCCAACTTTCGAGATCTTATCATTTAAATCTGTTAAGTTCATTGATGGAGAAAAACTAGCCGTTCATCTCTCACCAGGGGTGTTCAACCGTTTTTTGAATAATTCTCGGAGTGGAATCTCCAAGTTTCTTGGAGATCTCCGAGGAATCTCACCTAGCTGTGTGGTTGTGGTGGATAAAGAGGTTGGGATTGACACCGGAACGGCGTCGTTTGGCCCCAGCTTCCTCGCCGGGATTGAGTTCTACACCGGCATGATGGAGTCTATTGAGGTGGCATCCTCCGGCGGTTTTAACGGCAGCGGTGATTGCCTTCGGAGGATCGAGACTTTCGTATTGCGGCCGAGGATTTTCGCGGCGGTGGAGGCGGCGGTGAGGGTGGCGGCCGGGAGGCGGACCACCTGGCGCGAGGCTTTTGTTACGGCGGGGATGAGGGCGGTTGGGTTTAGTCAGTTTGCTGATTTTCAGGCGGAGTGTTTGTTGCGGAGGGCACAGGTTGGCGGGTTCCAGGTGGCAAAGCGTCATGGGGAGATGATGCTGTTCTGGCATGATAGGCCCCTCGTCGCCACGTCAGCTTGGCGATGTTAGTTGGTTGTGCCACGTAAGACATATTTCACTAATTATGGAAGGGTATTAACATTAATTAGTGATTTGCACTCTAGAGTGCGTTTCATTTGTACGTTTGCAAAATTTTAATTGTCTAAATTTAGGAGGAAGAAGATAAAAGTATCTCAAACTTTTAGTTTAATTAAGATATAAAGAGTGAAAATGTATTTGTCCATGATGAATTATTGTAGGTGACAAATTGACAATACTACTACAATTTGTGAGATGATGAAAAGAAGGACGCAGATTGGACATGATATGAAATTTAGTTGTTCTAAGTTGTAATTTTAATGCTTCGATTGCATGTTTAATTAGAGTGAAGGGGAGAGTAAGGAAATGGCGGATTAGTCAGTCACTAGTCCTTACCTTTTGGAAGTAGTTCCATGGAGTATTTTAGAACTTGGAAGTAGTTGTCCGTTTTACTTTGTTGAAGAAGAACATAGAACTCTTTTAGGTTATTAGGCCTATCACTTTCTCCATATATATTATGTCAACTCAAACACTTATTCTATACAAGTGGTAACTTGGTAATACTAATTATGGGCTGATGTTGTTTTCAATTTCTCCGAACTTCTATGTTACTGATAAATTATCTGTATATTATTACTCTGATATGTATTTTACATATTATGTGTCTGAATTTATCACTACATTTATGAAGACTAAGCTCTCTTGACTATAGTAAAAGATGAGAGATAAATTAGCAAATGATATAGCTACCTATGTAACTCGATAGCCCAAGTTCATTCAATGAACTTGCGTGAAACAAAGGAACTTGTTGGTTGAATTTCCCTCACGTTCAATTTCCATAATTGTAACGATTCTGTTTTTTTTTTCTTTTTCCCTTATTACATTATGCATCATTTTTTCCAAGGATCATTAGTATACACTATAGGACAAATTAATTTTAGGCAAGAATCATTGGTTAGAAGTTTGCTAGAGTTAGCCAAGCAAGGAAAGCTTCGACTATTCTTGGTCAAAGACGAGATAGTATACGCTATAGGATGAAAAATTAACGTGCAGAAAGGTAAAAAAAAAAAACCTTAGATGCAATAAGATGGGGTGACTCAATATACTAGGCATTCAGGCATTTAATGGACAATGAATCTTTGAAGATTTCCAGGCTTATGTTTGTTTCAACAAGACAAGGTGGAGCAATGAGTTCCGACGAAAATCTTGGAGCCCTTACTTATCCTAAAGAAGCCATGGGAGAGCGTCTCAATGGATTTCATCTTTGCACTGCCTAAATTGATTGAGGATGTGGGTCAATCATGGTGGTCATTCATTGTTACATCGCGAGATTCCGCAACCGAACAAGTGGCAAGCTTGTTCTTTAAACATATGATTAACTATTGAGATCTCTTGTGGGCAACATTAGCAACCGATACCCTTAACTTTGCGGCTAGAAGAAGTTATTCAAGCTCTTAGCTTAGGGTCATTACTCATTACTACACTTCTCTACAAGCTTTTTTCGCAATTTAACGGTCAGATGGAACAAGCTAGGGGAATGCTTTGTTAGAGCTATGCGTGCAACACTTGGTGTGTGCCAACCTGCATGCAAGATTGAGCTAAGCTCGTTTATGTCAATTCTCGTATAACTTGTAGAAGTCATAGGCAAAACAAGGACAACACTTTAATACCATAATTGGTTGCATCGAGATTCAAGGGGAATAGCCCAGGTATGTACAAGCAGGCCTGACCTTTAACATATGTCCGAAGTGGGACATGGAATAGGGCCTCACTTTCAATTAGCTATTATGTGCTAATAAGCCGATATCATTTAGCTGTTTAGCTCTATATGATTGGACGGTAAACTTTTACAACGGTAATGATTTTCTACGAAAAAAACAAAGGAAAACACAGTTGTAAATTAAATTTTCTTTGTTTATTTCTTGTTGGAAAAGCTTGAAAGAAACGAAAAATGAACATGAATGAATGGATGAGAAAAAGAAAAATGAAGGTAAATAGTAAGGAGAAAAATGTGACACTCCATTCTAGAAGGAAAGAAAAATGTTTTCCATCTTCAAAGATCTCTTAATCTCCTCCCTTAGGAAGAATAATTTTCATCATTTACAAACCAAACAAAAGAAGATAGAAAAATTTATTTTCTCCCAATTAAATACTCACTTAAAAGAAGCTTCCCATGTCAACAATCATACAACGAAAAATGATCTAAATTCTTTGATAATCCGATAAATACACACTTTGACCTCTCAATTACAGAGAATATAGCAGAACTTATCTTTTATACAGTGATTCTACTTAGACAAATGATGTAGTGTGTTAACTGAAAGCCCTTCTTAATAGACTGAGAAATCACATTACATGCGTCATCAATGGAAAAAAGAGAAAAAGATTGGTATAAGCTTTGTTAAAAAAAGAACATAATCTTCCCCTAATCTTGTTGTCAGATATTTTAAGCTGAGCCAAAGAAATACTAATCTAAGCTCTTATTTCAGCTATCTCCCTCACCAGACGCGTTATTTTCTCCCAGGCTTTGTAAGCTATCTGGTCCACATATCTGTGTTAGCTCATCCTGTTTCAATCCCAAAGTTATTCACCATAAGTCTCGGTATCGAGGAAACCTCAGAAATTACAAGCATAGTTCATACTATAAGAAGAAATACGGAGTAAAGCTTCCGAGCATATCAGAACAAAAAACTATGTTGTAACGTAAGAAAGTTATTGTACCAGTTATTCAGCGAAAACAAGTGTGTTTTGACAAACCTTAATTGAATTGTTTGCAGAGGCAAGCTTCTCACATTCAGCAGATAACCTATTGAGCTCCTCCCTGAGGTTACTATTTTCATTACTCAGAGACTCGCCCCTTCTTTGCAATTCTTCACCCTCGGCCTGGGAAGCCCAATGAATTTTGAAGTCTTAAAAGCTTGCAGAAGTGAAATGAAGCAATTAAGCAGCACATAGACAAAGCCTTTACCTGCTTGCGCAACCTTGATCTCCTAGCTGACTCCCTATTAGATTGTTTCCTTTTCTGCCTTTTAAGTTCACGTTCATCCTGTCAAAGAGAAACTATAATGAATAATTATCTTTCACCAGTAAAGGGGATGACTATGTATTTAGCAAATACATGAATCTATCATGCTAAACCTAAAGTCGTACTACTTGCATTTCTAGGTGCAACCTAAGGTAATGTTACTTCAGCTTGTTTTTACTTATACCAGAAATAATTAATTCAGATAAGTTGAAATAGATTTAGATTAATTTTCAATAAGTTCTAAATATAAGTTCCAATAATTTCATAAAAGTGCCGACAACTTCAAACGAGTCAAAAAATATTGAATAGAACACACCCTAAAGTGGCTCCATAAAATGTATCATATCCGTAACTCTAAAGGTTTGTCAATAGATGAAACTAAACCAATATTAATAGGACTACAAGGGAGAATAAACGGAAATATTATTGACAAGTACTTTTGTACATTACATACTTGCTAGATGCTGGAGATCAAGTCCTTCCAATTCTCTACTGATCCCTTGTTTTTAAAAAAGACCCATGTATAAACAAGCCATATTTACTAAAAGAAATTACCTTTTCGGACCAGTTCTTGCCCAAAAGAGAGAAACAAAGAGAAATATTTGCCGTTTATCCTATTTGTTTTAGAGCTCTTTTCTCATTCTTCAAGTTGAGGTGAAAATTATACAAGTAATCTGTTCCAGTCTCCAACCCAGCCCCCTCAACCAGCACACATTCCCCAAGTAAAAAAAAATGTCCATAATCCAAACACCATCAATAGGGCACAGAAGCCTATTATAAGATGCATATAGAAACCTGCAATTCTCCAGTGCCCTATGGTAGGTCGTGAAACTTAACAAGAAGCATATCAAATCCTATATCAACTTCCAGTAACTGCTCATGGTTTAAACTAGAAGTTAGAACTATTGACATAGCCAAAGACCAGAGTCTCAAGCTAAGATGAAAGCAAGACCACAATACGGCATTTCAATAAAAGTATATTTAACACACTCAAATGACATTAGAAAATGGAATATATGAATGCATTAGAACTGAAATCATACTTGGACCCATTGGTGGTCAGGCATAAGCCCTTCGCGTCCAACCATTCCTGGAGCAACTGTGGATGCTCCAGTACTTGGTCTCATCTTAACTGCACCAGCAGCAGAGGAGTTCCACAAATCCATGCCAATATTAAGATTAGTAGCAGGTACTGCAACCACAGGTTTCCCAGGCACAGAACCCTGACCACTTACAGTCCCCGAACTATTCTGTGCGTTAGCCCCTGCAGAAGTTACCCAAACTCACACAAATGAGAAGTCACACCAATATGAATTAGAGGAACGCGGAAACTGAAAAAGAGAAAGGATGTTAATTAAACGGATATTGGTTCAAGATAAAGCACATACCATCTTCAAGCATCAGCTCAAAGCTTCCTTTTTTAGCTGCAGAAAGATCCTGAGGAGAACACACTAATTTTAGTCTAAACCCTAGGGCATCAAAGTAATGAAGTAGCAAATTACAGCTTGAACTACTAGAATTGTAAGATAAACTTTTTGCTTTGAATTTTAGATGACAATAGGGGATCTCTGAGCGTGTGAACTTGGAGTGCAGCCAGGAAAGACATACCTGTTGGTTGTTGTCATCACTAGCATCAGATGAACCCTCACTTCCGCTTTCACCACTGTTTTACAATAATTATCAGAGCATAATGATTCGAACAGAGAATTAAAGTTGCTTGAATGACTAGTCTTCGTAATAAAACATCGTCATCAAATCCCAGAAATAGTAAAAAAGAAAAATGATATCCACCTCTGCGAAGCACCCTCATTTCCTGAGCCTGAAGTTGCTTTGCTAGTTTCAACAGCCTTCTCATTCCCCACACTTGAATGTCCCTTTGATTTTTTCCCGGAATTCTGATCTTTTACATCTGAGTTTTTCCCTTCTGTATCTGCAGCACTTGCAGTATTCTGAGTCTACAAGGGAATATATGGAACGATAAGTTCAATGTTTAACATTTATCGACCATCAACCTTCATTTACCATAACAAATATAATGAGTTTTACAATCTAATTTTGAGTCTTGTTTATATGTCATAAATTACCATTGCCATATTAGGATGAGCATAAACGCCACCAGGAGGATATAAAGCTGGGTAATGAACTGGAGTACCATAAGGTGGCATCATAGGGTGCTGTGGAAGGACAAGTGTCCACAATCCATATTAATATTTGAATAAGTTGAGCATAACTAAAACAACCACAAAACCACAGGACTATGGACCCATTTACCTGCCCTCCCCACATATAAGGATGCGGTGCTGGAGCTGCAACAGTTGAGGCGAAAAAAGGAGGTGTAGCACCAGTACCATAATACGCCTGGACAGAAAAAAGATATTATACATTAGGAAGATCCAGACAACTTGCTGACTTTCTTTACTTAAAACCTCAAAAAATGAAAGGAAACAGATAAAAAGAGGGTGATAGGACTATGGTGCATCAACTTGCTAAGTCCAAATGATATATCTAGAACAGACATAAGGAATTTCATAATAGAAAATGCCCTGCGGTTTCCATTACCAAAGTCAAAAATCAGAGGGGGAAGTTTGATCATTTCCTCAGAATTGAATACTGTTTTGTGGGATTTGAACTTTGAAAGTCAGGTGTCTCATGAACCAAGTTATAGATCGTTTCCTAAACACCAAGATTGCGCCTCAAACACAAAAGGACTCTTATGCATATATTCACTGAAAAGTCATAGTAAAGAATCAACTTTACACTCTCGATTCCCCAGGAGTAGTTTCTGAACTCGCATGGGCTACAGCAATTGCACAATGCACACCAATACCGTTTTGCGGTTTCCAGTTTTTTTGTTATCAATTTTCAAGATAAACATGATTCATATAAGTATGACTAGCTTTAAGTTTATTAAGTTAGCTATAACATACAATTTCTAAAATCATAAAACCAAAAACTGAAATATAGTGATACCGAATGGGCCCTAAGCTTCTTGTAATCCAAGAGAAAGATTTAAATATCTCTCAATGATCATAACAAATAAAATATGCTTAAGTACTTGTGCCAGACATAGGCAGCTGGATCAGTTTTATTTCGATCACAAACCTGCATAGAGCTTGACCAATCAGGATAAGCTGGCATTGCTGTCTGAGTCTCCTACAAGAGGAAAAAATAAAATAATAAATTGAAACTGACACCAGGCTACATAAATGAAAGAAACAGGGACAGCAAGAGACAGGAGAAGAGAGGGAGTGAGAGATCCAGAAACCAAAGAAGAAGAGAAATGGAACCTGCGCTGAGCTTGTTGCTTTTGAAGGTTTGGAAGGTGTCTGCTCCTCAGCTGCCCCCCATTTACATAGGTTCAATCACCACCAAATCCGGAAAGTTCTCAGCAAATATTGTGAGATATGAAATCCTAATATCCAATGTGATATGAAGGATCAAAATCAATTCGATGTGATGCAAGCATGAACTTAAGTACTTATCATATGCGAAAACAATCAAGAATTGTGTACTTTCCTTCGGGAGAAATTTTGAAATCATATAAACAGGAAAAGTCAATATCATCATTGAACCAAATGCAAAGTTGGAAGCCCTGATCACCTTGAAATGGTTATAAGCTGCTTATTACTATTAAAATTATATTCAGTAGTTAACTGTCAATCTAAAAACTCTAGCAAGTCTACACATTAAAAATTACACAGAAACAGTAAATTGTCTATAAAATACTACAAGTTCCTTCCGCTACTCGAGTTCCAAAACTAGGAAAACTTGAACTATATTGTATCACATTTACTGACATACATTAATTTATATACTCCGCCACAACACTATTACAAGTGATTAATTGTGTTCAAACTATAAAACAAGGCCAATCAGACGAATTTCATAATGCACTTGTTAAACTACAAAATGCCATTTGTTCCTGAATGAACAATAAAGATGAGGGCCAAGGAAGAGAGAAATAAGTGGCAGCCAAAAAGGAGGAATGTAACCCACAGTAAACCCAGACAAAGTATCCCTTCAGCAGCCAATAGTCGAAAAAGAGAGCAATAAACAGGGATACTCTACAATACTAGAGAAATTTGTAAGCATATAGAGATTACAGAAAATAACCAACAAAATAACTCCCATGGAAATCAAATAAAAAGAAATCACGAGGTGAAATGGCAGTGAAACAAAAAGATGTGAGGTGCAAGAAGCCTGAAGATAGAAGTAAGCGGGTAGGAAAAAGCACAAGTTACCACGCCACAAGACCACCAGATCTGGTTTTCAGTGCAGCTTCATTTCAACTTTTCATTTCCCTTTTTAAAGCATTCTCTAATTGCTTTCAAGGACTAGATCCTTTGCTTCCTGTAATTTATCGCATTCTCAGGAGTTTAATTCAGATAAATGATTGCTTTTTCCATCTAAAAGCACCAATGAATGTGAGATTCATTTCAGATCTTTTACTAATATAGCTAATTTGGGAAAATTGTTTCATGCAACTTTAATTCTCAAAATGACCACAACAAACACCATCATCAGTCATGCCACAACTCCAACACCCTCCTCCCTACACTTCGTACCTTTGACCCACCACAATCACTACCTCCAATCTTTTACCCTCTCTTGGGACTGTGTTCGCGGGTATTGTAAGACAGAGCGGACAGAGGTAATTGCTCAAACACCAGCAACCTGATCTTCACACAGAAGCGCATATACTGAATGGACATCATAAGGGTTAACTAATGACCTAGATACGTAATTCAGGTTTTTCCGCATCAATCACAAACAAAATCACGGTCATCATAGTCATCAGCCGGACATATTTTGACTCCTTAGTGTCAATTTCACACCAAAGTTATCAGAAACCCCCAGATGAAGTCATCTATCTCAGCCGGAAATAATGTTTTCTTTCTCAGCGTTGGGATTAAACTGAAATCATTGGAATTTGGAAACCTCTCCTTGAAGTCATTTACGTCAATATCGAATAATAACTAGAAGGATGGCGTCATGTCGCTGCTGGCATTGATTACGCCAATCTTCTTGCTGCGGAAGAGGTAGATTACTGCCAGAAATTTCTAGAGTTCTAGTCCTTAATGTCTATTTTGTTAATAGGAAGGAACGGAAGTAAAGAAGTAAAACAACCATTGTAGACTGCAGGAAAATTCTGAAGTTCTAGCCAAATTATAAGAACTATAATTGGGTTTGTTTTGGTCATTTTGAGAATTGAAATTGCATACTGGTTATAATGGGATCGACTTAGCCCGATTAGCTATTATGGAAAAAGATCTTTTCTTTTCTTCCACTTTAAAAAATGCGTCCAGCTCTTTCAGCAAGTTTCTTTCGAACCACCTAATCACCTATTACACTAAGACATTTGTGTACCAAAGATTGGTCACCCTAAGTCAAGCCTCCATCAATGGAGGAATTGCACCATTAGAAAGGACTCAAGGAGTTCACGAACAGGTATCTAAGCCAAGCTAAAAGACTTACATTTGTGAACACCTATATATCTGCTTGAGCATATGTGAAACATATTTTCTTGTGACCACAAACCATGACCACATACCAAAAAAGTTGTTCTCCAATGAGAGTGGTAAGCATTGGAAACATGTAACATAGGTTCGGCGAAAGAAAGTTACGGAGTAAAGTCAGCATTAAGACTCTAGACATGGCAGATCAGCAGGCCAAGGTGAATTATTCCACACAGCCAACCTAGCCAAATACGCTTAGATACAGATGATCTAAGACCATAATTGCTGTTGCTGGCCACAGAGAGAAACAGAAACTGGAGAAAATACTCTCCGCCAAAGAACTAGAAATGGGACTGTACAATGTCAAGAGACACAAGTTGCATTGCAGGGAGGACGGGTATCTAGCATAGAAGCTGATACCCAATCTCTAAATTATCTAGCCCAGTCTCCAAATAATCTACCCCAAGATATTGAGGAGATTTTCGGACTTAAGAATAACAAATGGTGACAAGACTCATCTTATCAGTGTTAACTAAATTTGGACACCCAAGATTTGGAAAAAAATAAAGGAAACCCACACTGTCAACAGGATCATTATTGATATAGAGACCACATATCTACCAAATCCAAGATCCTTGCCACAGAAGTCTCACAAGTGTTGGTTCAACAAAAATGATTGAGAGGGGAGCTCAATTATTCCACCAATAGGATCTTTCAAGCAATATGTAGAATAAAGATCACTGATCCAAGACTAATAGAGACTATTGAAAAGATTAACGATCAGGCACCAAATTTACCCTTCAGTAGGGAAACCTTATATTATGCCAGTCAAATGGGAGACTAAAACTAAAGCTATCAATTGACCCTATAAGACTGGGATAAGCATTAGTACTTCACCTGTGACCTCATTGGCGAGCCCAACTGTAATGGTGGGACTTGGGAGTGTCACAATATCAACAACAAAGTACCTTGCCTATTACAAAAAGACAGAAGATCTAATACTAGGGAGGTACTACCTCTGCGCTTTTTTTAATTGTTATGCTTTCCTTTTTTGGCCGTTTTTATTTAATTGTTACACTTTCACTTTTTTTTATATGGTAACCTATCACATCAATTTTTTACACTTTTCTACCTCATATACCCCCACCACCCATTTTAATAATCCACCCAAAACCTTCCCACCTACCCAATTTTTCTATCTCCTACAATATTATGATACTTCTTTCACATTTCCCAAAACCAAACATTCTTTGGTTGTACGTCTTCCTTGCATTTTGCAAAATTTCCTTGATTCTACCCCAAAGTGAAGTGTAACAATAAAAAAAAACGGAGGGAGTATAAACCTAATGTGAATTCCAGTCACCTAGTCTTTGACAGTCAAGGTTGAATTCCTCACATAGGCTTGAGACAGGATTGCGATCCTCAATACGAGATATACACAAACACGGAATTTAATCTCCATTGTACAAGGGAAGAGGAGAGGTTTTAGTGTCCACCCTAAATTACAAATTCACCCTCAAATAGAAAACAATCAAACTCATCTTTACCAATATCCAAAAATGCAAAAAACTACAGGCCAAACTACAGAGCAGTTTTATCAAATTTCAAGGCAATTCATCAACTTAATTGGCATATTTTTCTTTATCGGAACTTTGTAAGCAATTTTTCTTACTTATTTCAGGTTATTAGATGTAATTATGCAATTAGTTTAACTTTCTATTAACAAACACAGGGTTGCCTTAATTGGGAATTCCATCCTCAATATGAGCCTGTAAATTAAGGAGAGACACCTACTTTAAGAGCTTGTTCTCTTCGGCATAAAACAACTGAACTGAACTGAATTGAACTGAATTAAATTATAACTACTTAATAGTAATGATAATAATTTAGGAACTGAACTAAACTGAATTGAACTGAATTGAATTGAATTAAAATGAACCGAACTGAAAATAAGCTGGGGAGAACAGGCCCTAAGCTAGAACCTCACATCAATCCCATATGGGCTAACACCTTCAACTTTATTTGCCAATCTCATAGGTTTGGGAATGTAGGTATCCAACAGCCTCCTATGGGTCCAGAAGGAATACTGGATTTTCCCCCATTATTTCAAAAGGCACACCCGACCTAGGAATGAGGCACCATGATGCGGTGCCGGGATGACCCCTTTGCATCAAAACACGCAGTAGCGGTATGTCAGTCTCAAACATGGGGACGTATTTGGAAGAAGAAAAAAAGGTAAATACCCACATAACCCAAATCCAGCAAAGCTATAGAAGACCTTTTTAATAAAGAAAAAAAAGCTATACAGGACCAATGTCTTTAGAGCTTGTGGGGTGGAAAAAAAAAAACACAAGGATAAGAAAGAGAAGAAAAAAGATAAAAAGACAGAGAGAAAATCTTTTCAGGCAGCTTTTATTTGTAAGAAGCAAAGACAGAATATGGTGTCTTAAATCACCATTGGATTCAACCCCAACATGTTTGTACTTATCATCCTTAGTTGTCTAGCCTAAATAACACCATCAAAGATTCAAAGTAACAGGTTCAAAATCGAGTTTAACGAAGACGACAAACTCTTTTTTCTTCTTAGGTTCACGATGAGACACAAAGGGCAATATGCAAAGACAGTTCTGAGAATTAAGATCTGTTACAAACATTGGATAACTTTTTACCAGTGATTGGTGATGAATGAAGTAATCAATATGTAACCAAGTAGTGTTTATCAGTCGTTGATTAAGAAATCATAGGCTTGTATTTTCTCTCCCAAAGATCCCCCTATTTTTCCCCCGAATATCCTGCCCATATCTTTTCCTTTCCCACTAATCATGAGCCCTTGATTTTATAATATATGGTTAGGACTTAGGATTCAACTCTACTTTGTAGAGTTTTCATAAAACTCTAGAGGATCCGGACCCAACCAAGTAAGGCCTAATTACTATCAAATTACCTCTAAAATCTCTCACAAAACTAACTGTACAAAGCAAATTGCTCTTTCCCTTCCCTTGTTAAACCTCCACTCAAGCAAAACCCCTCAAGAAGGGAAAGTAAAAGTCAAAGCAAATTTATACAACTACAATAAAAACTTTCCTTGTTAAATTATTCAACCAAAAAAAAAAACAACTTAGATCTGTAAGCGTCAAGATACCAATTTTCACAAGCTTAACTTATTTACACGGTCAATTAATGGTTACAATATCAAATTAAACGAGATTTATACCTAAATTAGCCAGATTTTATTTCCTAGTTAAATTCAACAACAGAAAAAGCAAATATCTCCATTCAAAACACAATATATTCACTAAAAAAACCCATCTCAACTGTTAATCTCATAAAAATCAAAACTTTCATAAATCAGCAAATCAAAACACGAAAATTAAACAATTAAAACACTACAAAAAGATTGAAAAAAACAACCCCCTCAAATAATTTACAATACCCATAAAAGAAAAAGTGGAATTACATATCTTAATATAGAATTAAAAATACCAACATTAACAATTTAAGAAACAAAGAAAAAGCACAATTAAGGGGAAAAAAATTAGAGGAGAGAGAAAGAGTAGTACCTGAGAGAGAAAGTAGGCGGGCAAATAATTAAGAAAGAAAGTAAGTGAGGTGGAACTGTGGAAGTCCAACTCGGATAGAAAAACCAGAAGTGACTCAGTAATTTTAATTATTTTCCCCTTCACAATTTATTTCTGTCTGATTTTTAGTTTGATAAAAATGAGTTTGTTTTGTTTTGTTATTTCTTAATTTGGGGTTTCTGAGTGAAGTGAGAGAGTGTGGTGTCGCAAGTAAGTGTAGAAGAAGTTGGTTTAGGTTGTTGGAGTGAGAAAAGGGGTAAAGAGGGAAGAAAACGCAATGAGTAGGGTTTTTTGGGGTTGACACGTTGAAGATGAATAGGATTACAGGTGTTGATATTTCAGTGGATAGGAATGTTGAAAGCTCTATTATGTCATGTGGCTTGGTGACTCGCCCATAGTCCATAGATAGTGGGTTTCTTTATTTGGTTGGTCGGATATATCTTTTTTATTACTCATATAGTCATGTTCTTATCTTCTACATTTATTTCTCACGTAATTTTAGCACTATTTTTTTAAGTCCCCACTGTGGGCTGTGGTAAGATAAAGGCGCATCAAACCAAAACTTATCGCGAGTTAACCCGCTTTGAGTTTGCAGGCGAGACTTTGAGTTGGGGGAGATAGTAAGGGAAACACTCTTCTTAAAAGTCGCTCTAGTGGGGATCGAACTCCCAACCTTGAGGTTGGAATGTTCTTTCCTTACCACTAGACAAGTTTAGCTTGGTAATTTTAGCACTATGTAACCCTTTTATTTAGCTTATTTTTAAATTAGTAGAATTCACATGCTAGTATTTAATTTATTCTATCAATGGAATGGTGCCACATGTCACTCTCCAATGTATGCAAGTCACATAAAGACTTTTCCCAAAATTCTAATACACATGTTTATGATCTCATTTAAAAATATTAACAACGTGTAACTACTAGGAATATGACACATGACCTTTAACATAAAATATGAGTGTTTAACCACCAATCCACTATAATTTCAATATTTAATGTTCCAAAGAAAAACATAATACAGTTTTATAATTATTTGTAACTATAAAGACATTGTTAGATTTTGGGTAAACTCCCTTCGGTGGAGTGAATTCCATTGATCAGAATATATAGGTTACAACAATATAATCCTAACAGGATTAGGAAATCTATCCATAGTAGAAGTCTAAATATAAAATATAATCCTAGTATATTTCATATTCTATCACACCCCCGCAGTCATAGTAGGTGACATTTCTGATGCACGCTCCAATATTTCCAGTGCATATTTCCTGTGCATATTTCTGCTGTGAGAGAAGCATATATGAAGGAGTGCGAGTGACAGAAATGCCCAAAAAGTAACTAAGAGGCCCCAAATCAGACATTGGAAATTCTGTTTTAAGAGTACTAATCAGACGATCTCGCACAGAATCAGATGAGGTGCAGAGAATAATATCATCAACATACAGTAAAAGATATGCCATGTCAGAACCGTGCTTATAAGTGAATAAGAAATTATCACTTTGAGCAACAGTAAAACCAATCTGCAGAAGGAAGTTAGCAAACCGCTGATACCAAGCACGAGGTGCTTGTTTGAGACCATATAAGGCCTTACGCAGGCGACAAACATAGTGCGAAAAACGTTTGTCAACAAAACCAGGAGGTTGATGCATAAACACAGTTTCCTGCAGATCACCATATAAGAAGGCATTTTTAACATCAAGTTGATGAATAGACCAGTTTCGGGCCATAGCCAAACCCAAAACTGTGCGAATAGTGGCTGGACGAACAACTGGACTAAAAGTCTCATCACAATCCACACCCTGTTCCTGAGACCTGCCATCACACACCAAACGAGCTTTGTGCCTTTCAAGGTCACCATTAGATTTTTATTTATGACGAAAAAGCCACATACAATTTACAATATTCATCCCCGTAGGCCTAGGCACCAAATCCCAAGTCCCTGTTTTAATAAGAGCACTATATTCATCATTCATGGCCGCATTCCAATTTGGGTCAGACAAGGCTATTTTGTGATTTTTTGGAAGTGGTGAACGAGAAATAGTAGCCGTAGCATAACGCGGATTTGGTTTGCGAATGCCGTGTCGGGCTCGGGTGGTCATCTGAGGTGACATAGGCGGGTGGACTGGGGAAGCAGTGTTGGGGCTGCGTTGGTGATGAGGCGTGTAGCGTGGGCCGGGCGCACAACACGCGTGGCTCCGGGCCGAGGAGTTGGCTGATGGGCCTGGGCGCTCATGCGGAGAGAGGGAAAAAGGCGAGGGAGGGGAGTGAGGTGGGGATGGGCTTGGACGCATGGGGCTGGGGGTTTGAGGGATGCGTGTAGGCACGCCAACAGGGAGTGGGCCTGGTTTGTTGTTTGAGGAGTTGGGCCCAAAGGTAAGAGGCGCAGTAGTGGATTGAGCATAGGTGAGGGGTCATCATGGGCTGGTTGTTGTACAAGGGGAGTTTTAGCGGAATTTTGGTAGGGAAAATGTGTTTCAACAAATGTAACATGACGAGACAAGATATATTTGCCTGTGGTGAAATCAAAGAACCTATAGCCACGATGATTAGTTGGGTATCCCATGAAAATGCAAGGAGTAGACTGGGGAGCAAGCTTGTGGGGAGTGGTGGATGATAAATTAGGATAACATAAACACCCAAAGACATGAAGATGATCATATGAGGGGATTTTAGAAAACAATGCCTGAAAAGGTGTGAATTTGGGAAGAGTTTTTGTGGGTAATATGTTGTGAAGATAGGTAGCAGTTTCTAATGCATGATCCCAAAAGGTAAAGGGAAGGTAGACATGATGGAGAAGGGTGTAACTAACATTATTTAGGGTGCGGATCATTCGTTCGGCTTTTCCATTTTGAGAGGAAGTGTGAGGGCATGAAAAACGAAAGATCATTCCATTGTTGATGCAAAATTGTTTGAAAGGTGTATTATCAAATTCACGACCATGATCACTTTGAAAGGCCTTTATAGGGCGTTCAAATTAATTAAGTGGAAACATAAACATGAAAATCAAGTAAACCTTGGTAAGCACGAGATTTAAATGCAAGAGAAACAATCCACACATAATTAGTGAAATCATCAACAAGAATTAAATAATATTTATGCCCCAAACTACTACGAATAGGAGATGTCCACAAATCAGCAAGAATAATATCAAAGGCACAAGTAGTAGTGCTGCTAGTAGAGTCATAAAAAGGAAGTTTAACATGTTTCCCAATCTGACAAGAATGACAAAAAGTGGAGTCATGCTCCTTATTACAAGCTATAAAATGATGAGATTTAAGAAAATTGAAAGGTTGTTGTCCCGAGTGTCCCAAGCGATCATGCCAAGTAGAAGCAGGAATAGGGGCTAAAGCAGTGGCAAGGCAAGTGGATGGTTGGGCTTCGGTCACTGGATAGAGGTCCCCGGAGCTCTCACATCTCGTTATAGTTTTCCCCATTCGAAGGTCTTTCACAGAAAAAACAGATGGATCGAATTCTATGGAGACAGAGTTATCAGTGGTAAACTTGCGAACGAAAATTAAGTTTTTAATGATTTGAGGTGCAAGGTAAACATCACGAAGGATTAGCACGAAGGATTAGGGATTTATGAGGGAGGGTGGTATGTCCATAACCCGTTATCGGAATGCGATTGCCATTACCAACTAAAATATAAATTTTAGTGCTCAAATTAAAGAGGGGCATGAGATTACCTGAATTATGAGTAATGTGCGAGGTTCCACCAGAGTCCATGTACCATGTGTCGTCCGGATGTTGGAGAGTCATGGTGGAGAAGGCATTACCAAGTTCCGTGGCAGTCATAGGAGGCCCGTAGGCTGTTAGACCAACCGAATAAGCATGCTAGCCTGGAGGTTGGGCGTAGGAAAGCTGGGCCGAATGCACAGTAGCAGCCCGCTGCTGTGGCTGGGCTTGCGTAGGGTACTGGGCTGGTGGGCTGGCCCAGTTACGTTGTTGTTGGTGCTGCCAGGTGAGGAACGGGGCCCACAAATGGGCTGATGGCAGTGGGCTGGCCCACTGGACCTGCTGGTTAGAAGGTTGGGGCGTGGCGTGCTGGGTGTTGTTTGCTCGGTTGTTGTTGTTGCCATGCCCCCAGCCGCGACCAGATCTATCGCCACCACGATTGCCGCCGCGGCCACGGCCTCCACCAGTGCCACCTGTCCGTGGTTGAGACGGTTGTGCGGACGACGAAGAGTGATTTGTAGCACTCGAATCACTCGCTTGAGCCACGAACGAGGATGAGGTGGAAGAATTGTCATTAGCCTTGCGTGATTCTTCAAGGAAGAGGCGAGACCGAGCAATCTCAAACGATGGTAGGGGATCAGTCTATTGTATCATCAACGCAACCGTGTCAAAATTCGTGTTGACTAGACCCGCAACCAAACGAAGAACCAACTTTTGTTCAGACACATCTTGATCAACATTAGCAAGTTGATCACGAAGAGTTTTTAATTGTTGACAATAGGAATTTATGTCAGCAAAATTTGAGAGATGCAAGGCGTTGAACTGATTTTCTAAATAAACTGCACGTGTGTGTTTATTGTCTTGTAAAATAGCTTTTAATCTGTCCCACATTTCTTGTGATGTGGAGCCTCTATACAACACAGTTTGCAGGAGATAGGATGAGATGGTGCCAAAGATCCACTTTTTGACAACAGAGTCAAGACGGAGCCATATAGTGTCCGAAATATCAGATGGACGGGGCTTGGTTGGATCAATATGATCTTAAACATCATAGGCATGACAATGAATCTCAAACAATTCAACCCAATTAGAATATTGAACCTTCTCACGATCAAGAACAAGAGGGATGTCGTTCTTAATGTTGCTAACTGACAAATGGGATGGTAGGTAGTGGTGGCCGAAGGCGGTGGAGGAGGTGGGGGAAGGGTGTCTTCGCCATCCTTAGGCATGACGAGAGATCAGTAGGCGCAGGGTTGAAGGCTGGGCCGAAAAAATTTGGGATCGAAAAAAAATCTGTACTTTGGTTTAGATTTGTTGTAGGCTTGATACCATGTTAGATTTTGGGTAAACTCCCTTCGGTGGAGTGAATTCCATTGATCAGAATATATAGGTTACAACAATATAATCCTAACAGGATTAGGAAATCTATCTATAGTAGAAGTCTAAATATAAAATATAATCCTAGTATATTTCATATTCTATCAGACATAGACAAACTTTTTGATCTCTAAGACTTTTATTAAGGTAGTAATAACATTATATCACCCCAATTCCATTGAAATTGTGTTTTTTCCCAGTTCATCAGAAGATTTTTTTAAAACAACTTATCATTCCCATGTCATGTCATCCACTTTCAAATTTCACACTAGACAAGAAAATTACGAGAAGCTAATAAAATCAATTATGAAATTTATTAATAATAATATATTTGATAATTGTAATTGACCTAGAGCATCGCTTGGACCAAAATTCTAGTATATTATCAAAACTTGTGGACAAGCATTGTTATTCGCCACATGTTATCCCTTTTCAGCTATGACATGGTAGGTTTGTCAGCCTAGCTCATAGAACTTAATTCTCTCTCATATACAAATGCTTTCACCTTACGTTCAAAACACAGTTTTCATTGTACGAGAATTAAGGCCCCATGACCTTGTGTATAAAATATAGAGTTCCTATTTGTTCTAGGTCACGCCCATCATATAGAGAGAGAGTCCACTTTACAATATTAAAGGAGGTTCCACCTTAAAACCACATGGCAATAATGGTACGTTTGACAATTGTTATGAATGGTGGTAATGGTAATAAATTTGTATGTGAATTTGTTAAGAAAATCATTGTTCATTCCCATGATAATTCTAATTTATCTTAAAATGTCTATTTTCTTGCTACTTCGCTCGGATGCCACACTATCAGTGAGTTTGGATATCCCTTATATTATTCTTCTTAAATTTTCATTCCTATCCACTACCACCTTGTACATGGTAATGAATAATGATAATGAAATTCGATTCCTTGGAGAAAAAAACACAAGTTTAGAGGTGAGACTGATTCCCCATGGAGAAAAAATACAAATTTGGGGGTTGATATTGCCTCTCCATGGAGATTTCAGGGTGCTTCCCTTGTACTATTACACTTAAAATTCATTCACATTACCACCATTTATTAATGGCTACCAAACGAGCCGTACGGGGAGTATCCCCGTTGCCTTATGAAGTGAATTCATCTCTCTTCTTTTATCAATGTGGGACACTCACATATGTTGTGCGCTATACATCATAGCTTCAACACTATCAATTAGCTAACATATCAATGGTACTCCAAATAAAACTTGTCAAACTATTCATACAAGTTTTTACATTAAAAAAAAAGAGAATAGCATAGCTTAACAATAACATTAGTATAAACTATGGTGTTTTGTATACATATATATAAATAGAATGATTATTCCTTTTTTGCTAAAACAATCAGAAAAATGGAAAAAAAAATGAGGCACCACCATATCACAGAGTTTTATCAAATAACCTGGACGGACCAACAAGTAGTTGTGTTTTCAAATTATAACGATCCTACTCATTATTATGATTATAATCTTAAAACATTTTTTGTATAAAAATTTATTTTTCTTTTTGCTGTAAATGAGCTATTAAGTGTAATGATGTAGGCGAGATCCCGTTTCAAGTATTGGAACCCGCCCTATAAGATTTTATAACGAAATTAGATGGCATTCATAGATTTTTAAAATTGTAATCCTTAAGCTAATTGTATTTCAAGATCATAACTAAACTCTTTCAGTGATAAACTTTCATTACTTGTTTTATAAAATTATGGATTGAAATCCACACAATCGATTTTCCTCATTTGTCATTAGCACTTTTTATATTTATACGTCAGTATTATACTATATACTCACTCCGTTTCTTTTGAATCTACACACTTTCCTTTTAAGTATGTTTCTTTTTAACCTACACACTGTTTTTTTTTCCACCCATCTAGTTTCTCCTCTTTTTCCACCCATGTCATTCACTTTTTAATATTTTAACCCACTTTTTAGTTTTTCTCTTTCACTTTTCAGTTTCTCTCTCCACCTTTTTAGTTTTTTTCTCATACTTTTGTACTTCTTCCTTGGTTCTCTACTTCTCCCCCAAAGTGAAGTGAGTAAATTAAAAAGAAACGGAGGGAGTATGTATTACGTATACTTCATGTTAATGATTTATGTGACCTTTGGTATGTTATTCTATTGTGTCGGTCTTGTGGATTTTGCGGTACATATTTTGTGCATTTGGTATTTATTTGGAGGTAAGGAGTTATTAGTAAGTCGATTTTAATTTGTGGTAGATTTGTTTACAGGATAGTATATGTGTTCTTAATTAGTACATATATATATATATGTATATATATACATATATACATATGTATATACATATGTATATACATATGTATATATATATGTATATATATGTATATATATATACATATGTATATACATATGTATATACATATGTATATACATATGTATATATATATATATATATATATATATATATATATATATGTATATATATATATATATATGTATATATATATATATATATGTATATATATATATATATATATATATATATATATATATATATAGGGTTGAGTTCTAATGAGAACCCTCTTACGGTGAGATGAGCAAAACCTTCATAAAATGTGCAAAAAATAACATTTGTGAAATATGATAAATCTTCATCAATTGAGTTTAAGTTGCTTCTAGTATATGTTAGAGGTACTTATTATATATATATATATATATAACCTCTGGGCTGCCCTCGCACAAGGACCAACCCAGAGGCCCAGACACTTGGAAGAAGGGGGAGTTGTAAGGGCAATTCTCCTCCAAGTGCCCCTCACTTGGTGGGATTCGAACCTCTGACCTTGAGGTCATGAGGTGTAATTCCTACCAAGTGAGCCAAGCTAAGCTTGATACATACTTCTTATATATGCTTAAGGTACTTCTTGTATAAGGTAAAGGTACTTCTCATACAACATTAAGTTACTTCTCATACAACATTAAGTTACTTCTTATAAACCCTAGAGGTACTTCTCATGTAACCTAAAGGTACTTCTCGTATAGCCTAGAGGTACTTCTTGTATAGCCTATAGGTACTTCTCGTATACCCTAGAGGTACTTCTCGTATACCCTAGAGGTACTTCTCGTATTGACTCAAGGTACTTTTCGTATACCTTAGATGTGCTTCTTATAAAGCATACAAGTATTTCTTGTATAACCTAAAGATACTTATCCTATGGAGTAAAGGTACTTCTCGTGTAATTCTCGTATACCTTAGATGTACTTCTCGTATAGCCTGTAGGTACTTCTCGAATACTTTAGAGGTACTTCTCATATAACCATAGAGGTACTTCTCATATAACCTAAAGGTACTTCTCATATATTTTAGAGGTACTTTTTGTATAACTTATAGGTACTTCTCGTGTAGTCAAAGGTACTACTCGTATAGTCTCAAGGTACTTATAGGTACATCACGTATAGTCAAAGGTACTACTCGTATAGTCTCAAGGTACTTCTCGTATACCTTAGAGGTACTTCTCGTATAACGTAGAGGTACTTCTCGTATACCTTAAAGGTACTTCTCGTATATGTTAGAGGTACTTTTCCTATAGAGTAGAGGTTGTAATCCTCCGTAAATTTATGAATTTTATAAATATATTTTAATGTATAGTTATTTATATTTAAGTATATTTTAGTATTTAAATGATTTATTTCTTCAAAGGTTGACTATTTGAAAGTCAAAGGAATTATTTTAATGATTTAAAGAAGTCAAATATTTTATTAAGTCATGCTTTGAAAAATATTTGAAATGTTTGAAACACTTTTTGGATTTGGAAATTGATTCCTAATTGGGTACGAGGAACCCAAACACTAATTTCATCAATCATTAATCTCTAATTTGAGCCCAATTACCTTTTCCTAAGCCCACAAGGGGAAACTATAAAAACCCCATAAACCCCAAGTTTTCCCACACAACTTTATTTTCTCTCTCCTTGCTTCCAAATTTTCGGCCCCCTCTTTCTTTTTCTCTCTCTTTTTGTTTTCCTTCCTTCCTCTTCCTTCGGTTCTCCTCCCCTTCCGTCGGATCGCCGCGACTGCCAGCGTCGCCTTGGCTGTCGTGCTCCTATTTTTCCGGCGCCTCCTTTCCTCTTCTTGCTTTGGTTAATTTCTTCCTCCTCAAGTTTTTATTTTTATGCAAAGTTTATGTTTTTAAGATTTGTTTTAAGTTGATTATGTTTAAAAGTTTTAGTTTGATGATTTATTTATGAATCTAAGTTTACATTGTGAATTTGTGATGATGTTAATTGTGCTGATGTTGTTGGTCTGGTAATGTTGGAATAGCTTTAGGAATTATTTTTTAATTTAAATATTACATGTACTCAAATTAGATGTGTTTTGGTCATTTTGCTGAAATTCCCACAGATGAAGATTCATATACTATGATTTGATTTTTATGTGTGATATATATAAGTATGAACGAGTTTGGTATTCATGTAATTGAAATAATTTGGAACATATTTAAAATAATTCAGAACATATTTGAAATGTTTTAGAACACACTTGAAATATTTCACAACATAATTAAAATAATTTACAACATGTTTGAAATAATTCAGAATATGTTTGAAAAAATTTAAAACACACTTGAAATATTTCAGAACATAATTAAAATAATTCAGAACATGTTTGAAATAATTCAAAACATGTTTGAAGAGTTTTAGAACACACTTGCAATATTTCAGAACATAATTAAAATAATTTAGAACATGTTTTCAATAATTCAGAACATGTTTGAAAAAAAAATTAGAACACACTTGAAATATTTCATAACATAATTAAAATAATTTAGAACATGTTTGAAGTAATTCAGAACATGTTTGAAAAAATTTAGAACACTTGAAATATTTCAGAACATAATTAAAATAATTTAGAATATGTTTGAAATTATTCAGAACATGTTTGAAAAAATTTAGAATACACTTTTAATATTTTAGAACATAAGCTTGATATTTCAGAACATGTATATATGTATATGTGTTGATTATATTCTCATGTTCTAAAAAAAATGTGTTTGTGTTCTAAATTTTAAAGTGTTCTCATATAAGTATGTGTTGTCGCATAAGGGGGTATTCTCACTTATATATATATATATATATATATATATATATATATATATATATATATATATATATATATATATATATATATATATATATATATATATATATATATATATATATGTCTCGTAGAGGGGGAAGAAAAACCCTATGTGGGGAGTCTTACACTCTCACGCATCAGGTGGAAATAAAAGGGAGGTTTGACGCAATGCAGTTGAGGAGGAATACGGAGGAAAATAGACGCGAAGAACACAGGACGACAATTTTTCGAATGGCTTATCTCAATATTTGGTTGATGTTTTCTCCAATTATGAGTAGCTAAATTTCTAATTCTAGGACTTAGATGAAACCCTATTATTATGTATTATCGACAGTTTAATTCTGTTTGAGAATTGATCTTTGGTTTATGATTGCATAACTATTGATATTATTATTGGGTTAATTATTGTTTGCAATATAGATTGATGATTGTTCTTGTATAATTAATTATTGGTATATATTGCTATTAAATTTACATGCTTTGTTCTTGTAGTTCAAGGTGTGATGTTATGTAATGGTATTTCATAATTGTGGTTGAAAAGTTGAATAATTTAAGCTATAGTTAGATAAGTCATGTCACCAAATTAATCGCAATAATATTTCTTTATAAGTAATCCTGATTTGTAGTTTAGGTTTTTCACCATATATCCTTGACAATTTTTTTGCGCCATATGCCCCTGGAAGTTTCATAATTCACTATATACCCCTCACTTTCCAAAAAAAAAATCCACAAATGACCTTAATGATTAAAGTACGTTAATTTCGTTAGTCATTAATCCCTAATTGACCTCATTAACCTCCTAATCCTTAATTAACCTATCATAATCTCTCTACTTTTCTCCTCTTTCCCCTAACTCACTGAACTCATTTCCCCTCTCTCTCCTCGACCATTAACACCACAAAAGAAGCCACAAGCCCACCACCAGCACCCTCCCCTTCCCACAACCACCATCGGGCACACCAATCTTCTTCTCCGACGAGAGAAAATTCTCAAAACCAAACCTCCTCATTCTTTTTGTCGGTCAATAAAACCCAAAATCCCCAAAAACTCTTCTCTTTCCCGTGGTTTCCTTTCTCTCTGTTACTTTGTCTGAAACCCCACCTCTCTCTCTCTCTCTTCCCTCACGCATCTCCTCCTCCTTCTCCGGCGCTTCCGCCGGTACACCGCTCGTGGTCCCTATTACTTTGGTCGTCTTTTGCTCAGTGGAGCAGCGTTCAGCTCATGGTACTCCCTCCTTCACTCCAGCCGTATTGGGTTGTTGCCGCAACGGGCACCATCTCTCTCTCTCTCTCTCTCTCTCTTTTCGTTGGTGGGGCTGCCACCGTAGTTGGGCTGCCGCGCAAGGTGCTGAGACTCTAGCGCCTGCAACGCAGAGTATTAGTGGTCTCAATTTTCAACCCTAGCTAATTCCACACAATTTTCACCTTTGGTGTTGTTAGTTGCCCAACTCCTCTCAAATTAAACTTTAACTTCACCGGTGCTGCTGATCGTGGTGGGTTTACCTCTCTATTTTTTTCTTCTCCTTTGGTGCTCGTTATTGCTGATGTTGTTGTGTGATGCTAATGGTTGGTGGCACTGTTGCCCTCTGTTTCTCTTTCCTCTTGTTTGCGCATGAGAGATAGCGAAAATGGTGATGGGTGGTGGAGGAGAAAGAACAAAGAGGGAGGGAAAAAAATGAAGAGGAAATGGATGATGACGAGGATTGGTGTTGATGTGGGTGATGGGTGGTGGATTGTCGGGAAAGGTGCCAGTGGCTATGGTGGACAGATGCAACGAGGGAGGGAAATAAGGGAAGGAGGAACTAAATAAAATAATTAGGAAAGAAAAAAAATGAATTAGATATAAAAAAAATTAATAACCAACCAATTAAAACATAGCACATCAGTGTCTTTAACATGTTTATCAGGTTAAGAGGGAGGGCAGACTGTTAATGACTAACGGAGTTAACGTCCGTTAGTCATTCAGCATGCTATGGATTTTTTCAAGATTAAGGGGTGTATTATGAAACTTGAAAGGTATATGGTGCCAAAAAAAATTTGTCAGGGGCATATGGTGAAAAAACCTTATATATATTTATTTTGGGATTTCCAAATTGTAGAAGAAACCCTATTGAATTTTGTTTGGAAATTTGGATCGTTAGTTGTGGTGGCGGCGACTTGTGGTTGCCATTGCTTCTAACATGATGTGTATCTTAGAAATTAATTATAAGGAATAAATTTTTTTTTTGACATTGGTGGAAAGTAAACAAAATTAACCTAGAAAAACGGAGAGGTGAATTGTGAACCAATTCGTGAACTCCTAGTTGCCCAGGTATGTGCAAGATGAACTTGTTGACGATTCACCTTGAGAAGAAGACACCATTTAAATTTTTTTGTAAGTAACCTAATCCGATGTATAGTCCAAAATATCAAAATGGGAGCCTTTTTGACATCATGTAGGGCTAAGATGAGGTTAGAACAGTCAGTATGAAAAGTTGGACGCAAAAGATTTTGTTGAAGTGCCCATATCATCGCTTGGTGGAGAGATTGAGCCTCTGCATGGAGAGCAGAAGAAGCTAGGCCATAAGAAGCTCCACCACAGTGTTGATTAATAGACCCACCTTGAGTGACCCACCCAAAGCCTGAAACTTTTGTGTTCTTGTTCCACGCAGCATCTGTTTGAATGACTTTGGTACCATAGCCCATTTTATTCTGACCCAAGTGGACCGCAACGAAACCTGGAGGAAGATCCATAGTTCTTTTAGGAGGATGAAGGAAACGGAAACATTTAAAGGAGGGTAAATTCCTAATAGAATCATGTTGTTGTTGTAGGATGTTGATTTGTTGAAGGACTGTGTAAGAGTCAGCAACTTCATTCCTGAAAAGCCTATTATTCCTATGCAACCAAATGCTCCATAAAGCCCACACAAACTTTAGAACACGAGGGCTATCTTGACCATACTCGCTGGTAAAAAGCATGATATGTGTAATAATCCATAATCCAAGTAGAGCAAGAGATTGAATTATTTTGAGTTTGAATAGTGAGTTGAAGAGCAAGCTAAACTTGTTGCGCAATATTGCATTCTCGAAAAATATGTTGAGAGGATTCAATATGTTGATGGCAGATATCACAATTCTGAGTTATAGCAATACCTCTCTTGACCAATTGCTCTTTTGTAGCCAAGGGATCATGAAGTAACTTCCATAGGAAAAATTTCCATTTTGGGAAGATAGGAAGATGCCAAAGGACTTTGAAGATCTTGTTTGGAATTAATTGATAGTGAGGGGGAATATCAAGTAGAGAAGAACTCAAAAGAAAAGCATAAGCTATGACTTGGTTGTGAATTTACCATTCGGATGGTACTTCCAGTACATAAATTCATCACGTTCCTTTACTGGAATTTCCATAGCAAGAATTTTTAGCGCATCAGAGTGCTTGAAAAAAGACCTAACCAGGTTTGCTTTCCAAATGCGATCATTAACATCAATAAAATCCTTAACTTTGGAACATTGAATTTGACGAAGGGTGGTTCTTGTATTTGTCATAGGAATGGTCAACCCAATTACTAGAGAAAGAACGAAGATTGTGACCATTTCCAAGTTTCCAAGCTGCACCTTGAAGAGACAGTTTCTCTGCATGTTATAAACCATGAAAATCCCACGATCTAGAAACACCTGTTTTCCTAACATAAACACCAGTAGCAAGAGCCATAGGCTTAATAGCATTAAAGACTCTGGAAATTAAAGAATTTGGACGAGAATGAATCTCCCACACTTTTTTCATCAAGAAAGCTTTGTTCAAGACCGAGCTTGAGCGGATACCAAGACCACCCATGTCGTTTGGTAAATAAACAATCTTCTTATTTATCCAATTAATACTCCATTTGTCTTTGGAAGACCATAAAAAGGAAGAGATCATGGAGTCTAGTTTAGAAGCAACACCAATATAATATGGATCTCAAAAGTGGCAAGAACATGAGCAATCATTGCCACTAAAACGGTGTTAATGAGAAACATCTTAGTTGGATGAGACAATAAAAGGGAATTCCAACTCAACAACTTTTGAGTTAAGGTGTCAATGAGAAATTTGAAATGGATAGATTTTGTCCCTTGAATATCAATTGGAACCCCAAGATGTTTATCAAACGAAGCACTTTGAGGCATTCCAAGAATTTGTTTAAAAAGAGTGATTTTCAGGCGACATGTTAAGGCTAAAATTAACAAAAGATTTTGACAGATTAATACGGGAACCAGATATCTCACAAAATTTTTGAGACATGGTGAAGATATGCTGACAAGACTCCAACGAAGATTGAAAAAATAAAAGTGCGACATCCGCGAAAAAAAGATGAGAAATAGTAGGGCTTCTTCGAGAAATCTTGAGCCCTTTAAACATGTTCAAACTTTCCCCTAAAGCAAGCATCCTAGAGTAGATGTCCATACACAAGATAAACAAATAAGGTGAAAGAGGATCACCTTGTCTTAAGCCACAATGAGGATATAACGCTTCAGAAATGTTATCATTTATCAGAAACTTGAAGGACACAGTAGATATACATTGATGAATCCATTGAAGCCAGCAATGTGGAAATCCATAAGCTCTTAGCACTTTCAAAACAAAATCCCAATGAATTATGTCATAGGCTTTGTTAAGATCAATTTTGACAACAGCAAAAGTAGTGTTACCATCCTTTCTCTTGTTAATGAGATGAAGCAGATCATGGGAAAGAAGAATGTTATCAGTCATATGTCTATCAGGCACAAAAGCAAATTGGTAATCATCCAGTAAACCAGGTAAGACCATTTTCACACGAGCTACCACGCATTTCATCAGTAGAATAATTGCTTATTGCGGCGGCCATTAAGTGGCCTATTGCTGCGGTTTTAGCCGCGCCACAATTAAGGGCGCATCAATAGGTAATTACCTATTGCTGCGGTTTATAACCGCATCAATAGCTCAACCTATTGCTGGGGTTTCTTCCCAAAACCACATCAATAGGTTATTTTTAATTAAAAAAAGGTCTATTGCAGCGATTGTTGCCCAAACCCAATGCAATAGCTACAGGCCAAAAAAAAAATTTTTAGATAATTGTATATTTGTTACAAGGCTTGAAGGATACAAAATAACGTATATTCAATACAAAATTATAGTTTGAAAACTTGAAAATTACTAAGAACCAAAAGAACAAAAAAAAACGAACCAAAAGAAATCGAGCGAAATTCCAGATGAAGTTAACAATTAAGGAAAAAAAAATTCGAGCGAAAGAACCATTACATATTGAAACTTGAAAAATGAAATATGCACACACAAATTCCGTCCATGAAATTTACCATCAAGAAAAAAAATAACAGATGAAGATTATAACATATCTTGGGGATTCCAGATCTTGTTTACAACCAAAAACTAAGAAATCAAACGAAGAAACCAAACTCAAAACTAAGAAATAAAACGAAGAAACCAAACTACAATGAACAAACAAAATCCAAAAAAACTAAGAAACAAAAACCAAAAAACAAGAAGTTGCAAGTGGGTCGACCCACGAAGCCCAACCAAACCGGACAAAACTGCAACTTGATGCCGACGAACCCAAACAAGGTTGATCGATTCTTTGATGCCGACGAACCTAAAGCGATAATTCCGGCGGCGAGCAGATGCACTTTCCCAAAACTGTAAACTGTAAAGCAATAATTCAAGCGACGAGCATGCCGGCGAGCAGATGAAGAACAAGGTTGCCGGCGAGCAGATTTCACGACGAGAGAGGAGGTGCGAAAATTCTGAAGAAGATGATGTTCGAAGATCCTGAAGAAGATGAAAGATGAGGAGGTGAGAAGATGAGAGATGAGGAGGAGCGAAAATTCTGAAGGCGTGAGAACTGAGAGTGAGAGGAGAGATATGGTGAAATGAGGCGTGAGAGAGATGGTGTGAGGCGTGAGAGAGATGGGTTTATAACCCTAGCAGCATATAATACTTAAAGGACCTATTGCTGCAGTTCTTACAAAAAACCGCAGCAATAGATAAATAAAAATAATATTTTAATCTATTGCTGCGGTTCTGGGTGGGAACCGCAGTAATAGGTTGATTTTTGAATTTTCCTTTTTTGGCATGGTTTATTGCTGCGTATGGGTAAAACCGTAGCAATAAGCAATTATTCTACTAGTGTTTGGCTATGCATTTGTAAATTGTGTTACATAGACTTATTAGACGTAGATGAGAAGGCTCAGATGGATTATCCACCTTATGCAACATAACTAAAAGGGTATTATTCCATTCTTTAAGTAAGAACCTCAAAGAAAAGAATTGTTGAATGCCCTTTATAATGTCATGGCCTACTGTATTCCAGTGTAGCTTAAAGAATTCAGCATTAACTCCATCAGGCCCCGGAGCTTTAGAATCCGTCGTGGAAAACATTGCTATCTTTATTTCATCATCTGTGAAAAACCGTTGTAACTCTTGACTTTGGGCATAGTTTATTTGAGGTAGGTGGAGTTGACGAAGTTGTTGATCAGTTTAATGTTCACTTTCTTGAGTACTATTTTGTAAAAAGATATCTGTTAGGTGGTTCCTAACCAAAACAGTAATTTCATCCACATTTCCTATTCAAGCACCAGTTTTCCCATTGATATGGTCGTTTTTTAGAAGTAGAAGCAGAAAAGGTTGAGTATACAATGGCTGCGTGATCAGAGCAAGTAATAGGTTCATGAAAAACCAAGTGATGTGGGAATAAAGAAATCCAGGTAGAGGACACATAGACCTTATCCAAGCGTTCCATGATCAAGTTAGGACCAAATTGCTTGTTCGTCCAAGTAAATCTTGGCCCCACGAAAGGAACACTAGTTAGATTTGTAGCAAATCTCCAGTCCATAAAACAATCCCAACCCCTAATTGTAGTTGACCCTCCCAACTTATCTTCATATAACTCCACTTGGTTGAAATCACCAAGTATGATGCAATTTGGAAGATGATTGATGGAAGAAAACAAGAGTTGCCACACTCTAGGTCTATCTTAAACAACAGGGGCACCATACAAGAAACACACATACCATATTTTTCCACTAATTTCAGTGATTTTACATAGTATGAAATTTTGACAAATGTGGATAGGAAAAACTAGATGATGAGTCCAACCTAAAACTAATAAACCTCCTATAATACCAACATCATCAATACCTAAAACGTGTGAAGGATTAAGAGACTTAAACTTCGACGAGGCTACATCCATACTAGATTTTGTTTAAGACAAAAATAAAAATAAAGGCATATGCATATGAGAAAGCCAAAAGACATACGCAACTGCAAGGGAGTTATCATTATTCGCTCCCTTGCATTCCATGAAATAAGCTTCATGGCCGTACGGAGGGTTGTGCTAGGCCAACCCCGACACCCATTAGAGAGAGATAGGGCAACTGAAAAGTGCATTTCTATGTCATCTTTGTCTTGGACTAGGTTCGAAGAAGAACTAGGACCTGCATTATCTTACTTCCACTTTTTAACACACTGAAAATCCAGCTCCTACCCTTGCCTTTTATGAGAAAGTTTCGATGTGATCTCTTCACCTGCTTCCACACCGAAGTCTTAGGCCATTCCCAAATCAGTGAGCGCTTTTGGAACAAGCTTGAAAGTACCATTCTCATAACACAACAGACTTCCATCTATTTCATGCGTCTTCTTTTTTAATGCCCAATCAGTTTCCACATAACCCGGATGAACAAAGCTAACCTCATCCCCGACAGATTTGCAGCGTGAAATAGGTGGAAGTATACGCTTCTTAGCAGGCCAAAGTGATGATAGAACTGAGACGCCATGCATCACCATTTTATCATTTGTTACAGGAGATTGCGGAGAATTTGGCGAGTCAATTTCCCTTTGATTCTGACTAGGAGACTGGGACGAAGAATGCACCGGAGTTAAATGAGAGGTAGGAGATTGTTGGAATTGAGTTGGATGAACCCTTGATCTTGAATTGATAGAGTTAATAAAATTGTGCAATCTATTGTGCGCTTGATAAAGCGGTCCAGTATGAGGTATAATACTAGCCAGTCCAGTATTATAACTTTGTGGACGAGTTGAAATGGGAGTTATGATTGTCCAGGATCGAGACACAGTAGGCAACGAGGCTCCCTGAGAGACAACATCCTCAAGCAGACCAGAATCATTATTAAGCATTAAATTACCTGTTAGAGAAGGTGGTTGATTGTTATCATTATTTTGAGAAGCCCACTCAGTGATTCCGAGGACCTCAAATAGAGTCTGACGTTGTGTAGAATGACTTGTGCCTTTACCTTGATTTAGTTGAACTTTGGTGGAAGAAACACCTTGTGATTCTGCTACACCATGATCATGCAAGGCATGATCTTACGGACAGCGGAAAAAAGCATAAGGATCAGAGGATAGCCCAAATCTCCTTCTTGGAGATTGCTGAACTTGGTTGGCTATATAAGCTTCATCTTGGAGGCCCATTCCTTGTTGCATGTCATAATCATGCTCAATATTTTCATTGGGCAGCCAAAAATCCTCCTCTCCCGAATAAAAGGTGTCTTCTTCATCTCCATAAGATGTATCATAAGGTAAATTACTTGAAGGGAATTCCTGCATACCTGAGTTAACATCACTGCTTGACAATGGCGAGGGCCTTGGGTTGAAAGGTGGATCATCATCAACAATTGTTTGGTATAAGTTGATCTGAGTGTTCCGAAAACGGAAGCGATCAGGTAATCCTTCAATGAAATTCGTGTAATACGCAAGATTCATTGGACCATAAAGGACTCTTCGGCCTAAACCTTCAAGATCTACAACTCGCGTACGTATGCGACGATGTGCCTCAAAATTAGACAAATTGCAAGCGCGTGTGTAGTGGCCCGTACACCCACATTTCTTACAGAATCGGAAGACCCCCTCATAACGAAAGTAGACCCAAATAACTTGGGAGTCATGGAGGGGTAGAAAGCATCTTGGTATTAAAGGCTTAGAAAGATCAATGAGGTTTTTTGCTCGAAATTCCGGTTCTATTATAAGCTCAGACTACTGGGACTCCATCTCATCAATAAATCCCACATGTCTCAATGCTTGCATGGCCCATGCATTAGACAAATAGCCCAAAGGAAGGCCCGACACTCTGACCCAGATCAACGCAAGGTGGAAAGGGATGCTTTGGGGCACCATTGACCACTGAGATCTTCTAAAAGTAATTATCCTTCCATCCATTATGGTTGTTTGTTGTTGTACTAGGGCATCCACATCAGCACAGTAGGAGCATGAGAACACATAAAAATCCCCAGTAATTTGAATAGTAATGGATCCACGTTTTATCCATTGAGAATTGACTACACCTTGCACTAGGTGAACAACAGGGGGATGGGGACCAACAAATTTCCCCAAAACAACCATATTCCAATCTATGACTAGAGTTGGCAATTATCCATGGGTGAGTGAATTATCCACCCACCCGCCCCCGAATAAATGGGTGAAAACCCGCGGTGAAGCGGGTGACGGACGGGTGATTGGTGGATCGGGCGGTGGGTCGGATCAGATATGGATGATATTTTTTTGCCCCATCACCCGCTCCATCCATCCATCCATCCATTAATATATCCATCCATCCACCCATATATACATATATATGTACATATACATACATATATATATAAATAAATAAAGATTGATATTTGGTCGCTATATTGTTATATACTCCCTCCGTCCCTAAATAGAGTACCCATTTTTCCATTTATCACTAGTGGAAAAAAGCCCATCCGATCCGGTCAAAACCGGGCTTACCGCTCCGGATGGGGTGGGCTTGCAGCGGTTAACAATGATTAACTAATCCGGTCCTAAACCGGATTAGTTAATCATTTACCGCTCCGGTTTTGGGTGAAAATCGGAGCAGTTAATAAAACCGCAGTTAACTTTAACAAAGTTAACTGCTTCAATTTTGACCCAAAACCGCAGCGGTTGACCACCCCAAAAACCAAAAAAAAAAAATTGGCATTTTTTCATTATTAATCGATACAAAATCAATAGTATATATCAATACTCATTTTATTAAGCATATTATGCTCAATTGAAGCATAAGAATAAATAACACTATCTTTAAATTGATAGTTTATCACAATCTAACACATAAAATTCTTGAACCCAACCACAAACACATTGTATAGTACATTCGTGAACCAAGCTAAGTAAACTATGACCATCCTTTATCTACTCCTGGTAGTCCCACAGTAATCCACCTCAGCTAGCCTAAAAAATGCAACACTACAATTGCAACAGATTACATGTTATATATCAATAGATTACGTCTCAACTCTGACCATCCCCCCCTTTTCTTCTTTTCACCCTGGACATAAAACTTCATTTAGTGCAACTTGATATGCTAATAAGCTATATTAGTGTCTTGGTGAGCATAATATTTAAAAAATCAGCAACAACTGAACAATTTTAAGCTTCTGTTGCTGGGATTTTTCATGCTAGCAATCCTCATGAAACACCCAAATTCCTTAATCCACATCATAGTCCATATCAAATTGTAAAAAAATTATGGGTAAATGTAAGAAATCACTTGACTTACCTTACTAAGCATTGAAAGAATCAAAGAATTTTTGCAATCTCCCTTCAACCTTTGCCTCAAAATCACTCAAACGTGTGGTAAGCATTCTATTTTGTCTTTCCATGTCTTGTAGCCGCTCCACATTGGGCTTCTTTGTCTTTTTCGGAGCACTTGAAGAAGAATCAACTCCGTTAGTGTTGATGGTGTCATTCTCTAATCACATGGCAGAAGCAAACACACGACAATGTCACTTAGGAGAAGATACGTGAGTAAAACAAAATACACAAAAAAGACTTATAGTAGGGGGTGTGTAGGGGGTCTGCAAGGGAGATTAAATTAAGAGAGAGGCACTTATAGTAGCTCAAACAGATAAACTAATCATGGACTTCAGTCTTCAAAACCCATAAATATGCTAAGGTTCTAGATTCAATTAAGGCAAATATCTAATTATGCATTTGAATAATAGTATAAGTTGCATTGATAAAGATACATTTCACAATAACTCATCCACCACAGCAATGCCAGAATTTGTATCAACAACAACAACCATATATGATATATTACTACACCAAAATGTGAACATTTCCTATACCTGAAGTGCCCGCCACAATTAAAAATTTAGAACTGGGTCTTCATGTGCGAGGGCGCAAGAGGGGGTGTGCGGGGGTTTGCAAGGGAAGGGTGGTGCGGGGGGCAGCGGGGGGGGGACTTTGCGGGTGGGCGGCAAAGGGGAGGGGCCGTAGGGGGCATGCAAGGGAAGGGTGGTGGGTGGTGCGGGGGGGAACTTGTAGAGGATAATCCTTCGAAGGTAAAATCAAACTTAAAAATAAAAACTAAACATAGTATCCAGCACAGAATTATAAAGCAGCAACTGCATAGGTCAATACTCCATATGAACCATATAAAATAACATTTAAAACAATGCAACAAGCCTCACAAACCACATGTTCATCATCAAAACAGAGAATATGAGCAGAAGGAGAAGGTTGGCAAACAGAGAACACAACTTTCAGGTTAAAATCCTATTAGTGCAGCTGAATACAACATCTGTTGTGAATTTTCTCCAAATTATGAACGCTTATGGAATGATAAACTGAAATCGGGTAACATACTGACACGACATACATATATCATGTTTTCAAAACTTTTAACAGAAAATACATAGTGGCCTCCATCAAGATCACACGAATTATAACCAAGATCGAACGAACTCTTCATAAGTGACATTGCATACCATCATTTATTCAAAACTGACTCACAATACTACTAACAACATTGTCGATCATACACATACATCAGACCTGAGCATCAACCACAAATTTTAGCATATACTAAAGACAGTATCGTCATGCATATGGGTGATAATGAGTTTATCTTGTTCGCGAATAGTTCGGGCTTAGCTCGGTCAAAGCTCGGCTCGTGGTGGCTCGGCTCGGATTTGAACTCGGCTCGAGACTTTAACGAGTCGAGCTGAGCTAGGCAAAGCTCGGCTCGAGAGCTCGTGAACGGGCTCGATTATACTTTTATAAAGAAAAATATATATTTATATATATACATAAGTATATTAACCTAGATATCACACAATAATAAGTTAATAGTTCCTTTGTATAAAAGAAAACCTATAAAAATTAAATATTAAAAAGGAAAAACAAATTAAACATGTAAAAAACAAGGGGTGATAAAGAATCAAGTCTGTTCGTGAACAGTTCGAGCTCAGCTCGTTTAACATTTGGCAAAGCTCGGCTCGAAAAAAGTGTGGCTCGTTAAGTTTCAAGCTCGGCTCGAGCTCGAATAAACTTAAACGAACACAAGCCGAGCAGACCACAGTTCGAGCTCAGCTCGACCGATAAGCAACCCTAGTCATGCATACATATACATAATACCTATGCATCAACCACAAGTTCTCGCATAAACACACCACAAGTCGAAAAGATCTGAAAGTAACAAATACAGCAATAGCAAATCAAAGTGAAATTAAAGCTCCAAATGTTGTGGTTGATTGAAATCCTAAAAACAGCAAGAGCCAGATTCGCTAAACGTTCAAAGTATAACAGCTGAACCACAGAAGTGATAATTACACAGGATACCACAAGTAGAAGTAGAACACTTCTATATGCATCATAGTGCATATCTAGGTTCAAATGGTCATGGCTCCTGACACAGTCAGAGATGACATAGCTTGGAAATTTCACAATAGAATTGGAGAAAGGCATAACATCATACATATGCTACCCTTGGCCCATGTATCCATTTGGTTCGCTTCTAAGAAAAAAACCATGTAAGATGTTGGTCATATGACATAATGCATTAATTGTCCCATTTAGCTGTTCTTTACTTAGATCTTGAGAAGCAGCAGTGTAGCACATGGTGGGGAAAAGATGGTGAAAACTCTGACAATGAAGGGTCCATTTGAAACATTCTCTTTGTAGTTAGTAGTTACAGGTGTGAAGGCACCACTGGTAATGGCAACTTGTTGTTTACCATATACAGTTGTTTGTGACATGTGCTTATAGGCACCTCCAACTGTAAGTATGTGAGCATAAATCCACACAATCACCACAGAGAACATAACAGCAAAACGGTCGAATATATGCCTTTCACCGCGCATCAGATGAGGTATGTACTGCAAAAGTTTAACCGCAAACTCAAAATCTTGCTGTTAACTATATGAGATCTAAATAGCAAAATTATCAATGCTCATAGGGGAGCTTTCTTCACAGGTAAAATAATGAACTCTGCCACTAAATCCAAGAACAATTTGTAGGGTTGAAGCAACAATAAGGGCGCCTTGAATTCCTCGAATTATCCTTGAATTCCAAGTGCAGCTTCAAAACTTTCACCAATGTCCAGCTCCACCGAGGGTGAAAGCAATGAAATCTCACATATTGAGGGTTCGAAATCAAGATTTGTCTCATTATCCAATAATTTTCTAAGAATTTTCATCATTATCCCATATTAATCACACAGAGGAGAAAAAATGTTAACAATTCCCTAAATGTCAGCCATGGCTGTAAACCAGCCCTAATTCTGATGGGTTAACAAGAACGATCTGCACATCATGACAATTCGCAGCCACAGAATAAAAACTATAACTCACAAATCACAATTTGCTAAATTATCTTGAAACAACAAATGGAAGAGGGGTGAAAGTATAGGACCTGAGAGTGCAGTAGATAGGAACAACAACAAAAACCCTAATTCAACAAAATAAAAGAAAACCAAATTAATTTATCTAATTCTAAACAGTAAAACTTTAAGTGGTTTTTATTTCCACAAATTAGTTTAAAATTCCCCACAATGTAACTACAATTCACCCCCTTCTTGTAGTTGGTAGAGTGTTCATACTAGAATAACAAATTATAGTCATATATTAGTAACTATAAAAAGTTTAGCACCCCTTATCTATACAAGCTAGTTTTTTTTGCCACGGGCTATGCCTCGGGTCAGTTACAATAAATAAATATGTTATTATTCTTAAATTTCATAATTTATTTTGCTACTTCTCGTATTTTTTGTCTATTAAGAAATTGAAAAATTCACGTCACGACGTGATAAGTAAAATTTTTTGAAAGGTTTGAGTTTGAAAATAATACCTTAAAAGGAATTGTGGTAAGAGAATATGACATCAATACTCTGATGTATATACTTGTTTAAGTCTTTTTAGTTAAGTATAATTATTACAAGACTTTATCATATTTTATTTAAAACATTAGACAATAAAGCATTTGCATTAGAATTTGATAAGAGTGCCACGTGGCACATAGGCTTCAGATATATCAAAAGGTGTTCCTATCAAATGAAAGGTGCCACGTGGCACTCTTCTCAAAATTCTAATACACATGTTTATAATCTCAATCAAAATATCAACAATGTGTAGTTACTAGGATTCGAATAAATGACCTTTGAAATGAAATATGAGAGTTTAACCACTAATCTATTGCTATTTCAATGCTTAATGTTTCAAAGTAAAACATAATAAAGTCTTATAATTGTATGTAATTATAATATAAATATATGTTCAAATATATAAACAAGGGGTATAATAGGGTTACTGATGCGGCTTATCAAGATAAACAGAAAGAAGGTGAAGGCAAAGAAATAGATGAGATAAAGATGTACTACGATTGCTGATACATTTCGGCATGTGAAGCAATTAGGAGGATTTTTGGATTCAACATCCATTATCGAACTCCTGCTGTGGAAGGCTAAGTTTTCATCTACCAGCAGAGCAAACTGTTTTGTTTAATGACCATGCTATTGTAGATCTGTTCTAGACAGACCTCATATCGACAATACGAATTCCTATCTTGAATGCAATGTAATGAAAAATATGAAGAAGCTAGAGAGCTTAGTTATGTTTTCCCTACAAGATTTGTTTGGAAGCAGGCTCAGAGAGAGTGGACACCAAGAACTAATGGTTTCGCAATAGGACGAATCTACCACGTCTCACCAGGATCTGGAGAGAAGTTATATCTTATAACTTTGCTCAATTTTGTAAAAGGTACGACGTGCTACGAAGACATTAGAACGGTTGATGGTGTAGTGTATCCTACATTCAGGGAAGCTTGCTACGCAAGGGGGTTACTTGATGATGACAAGGAATATGTTGACGCAATAACGGAAGCAAGTTTTAGAGAATGAGGGCACTACTGATAAGTGCATATTCTAACATCATTTAGTTGCATATTAGGGTGCATTTTCACGTAGCATTAGAGCATTTACATTGCATTTATGCATATTTAGGTCCCTTTTTATAAGCTACAATGCTTTCACAGGTTGTTTGGTCTTTTGATGTAATCTCAGGTACTTTAGACTCCTATTTGAGGATATGATGATTAAGGCACTTGGATGACCTTCAAAACGATATATCATGTACCCAAAACGGATTGGAAGTGAAGAAGTACACACGACTTTGTGTACTTGTGCGAAATATGACACCTCTGCACCATTTTACCCGTAATTTTTGACACAAGAATGATAATAAGGTAATTCCAACTGAGTTGGAATTCAGACTTCAAGAGCTTTCCAACGATATATTACATGTACAAAACAAAGCTTTGGATCAAAAGTTATAGCTGTTCAAAGTTGAGCTGAAGCCACTGCTTCGCCCGCACGCCCGTGCGTATTTATGCTCGACCGTGCCACCTGCAATCGAAAGCCACGAATGGTTCTGCCTTGCTCGCACGACCGAGCGAGATTTTGCTCGACCGTGCACGACCATGCACGCCCGTGCGCGTAGTTGCTTGCCCGTGCAACCTGCTGTAATGTCGTATCTTCCGGGTGACCTAACTTATGTCGGTTTATATTAATCTTAGCTTATAAATTAAATAGGACTTTAAACATTATTTTGAGCAGCTTAGATATTATATATCATCATTATTAGTTTATACCTAGGGTTTTTAGAGAGAGAAACTTGTAGATCTTCATAGTTCTTCAAGACTCCACCTTTCTTCCATTAATTCAAGTATCTCTTTTCTTCTTCTCTTCTCCTTGTTTTATTATTCTTCTATATATTTATTTATTTCAATTATGCTTTCATAGTTTTATAATCTACGGTTAAGTTGAACCCTAATATGATTTAATTCATGATTATTTCTTTACATTCTCAAATTAATTGCTTAATTGTTCTTACTTAATTGATTGTGCATATTCCAATACTAGATTAGGGATAACTAGTATTGTTATGATTCCATTGTCTTGATCACAACGGGAGTTGGATTGTGACAGATTTGAATATTTCAATTAAGGACATGAAGTTCTCCACGGGAGTTGGTAGAATGGATTGTTAGGAAGTTAGAGTGCCGCGTTTAATGTCTTTAATTTGCATGATTCCACGGGAGTAGGCTTGAGTGCATATTAGGGAAGCCATAGATACTCGGGAGAGGTTTATGGTATTTTATAGGGTGTACTTTTCCTTGTGATCATTTAATCAATTAGTTTGGGGTAGGAAGTATTATTGTATTAATTCATGCTAGTGGGGACACTTAACTCTAGAGTCTTTTATTTTGATATTGATTAGTATAGTTTATTCCACCATCATTGATATCAATCTCCTTTAGTCTTACCATTGTTTAAGAATTAATCATATAACAACTTTCTCTCTGTGGGATCGACCCTGACTTACCCTACTACATAGTTAGGAGGATTAGTTAGGTTATTTATTTTTGTTAGGTGCGCGACACGCCTATCAAAATTTGGCGCCGTTGCCGGGGACATAGTTTGTTTTATTTAGTTTTTATTTTTGGTGAGACTAGACTGTATATATATTTTTTTTCCTTTCTTTTGTGAATATATTTTTTTTCCTCTTTTTTCGTATCATGGAGTCATTTTATTATTTTGACGTGGATAATTCTTCTAATAGGCAACATAGTCATAATTCTTGTGGTTCTCATGTTTATAGTTTTGATGCATCATATCAAAATTCTCCCAATTTTTGCATGAGTTCTTATGAATTACCATATATGTTCCGTGAACCCCAAATTCATGCTAGTAATGCTAGAGCAATTTTTTCTTTTCCTCAATATGAGAATGAAGTGTTTTGGAAATACTATCATAGACTTGGTGACTTTATTGGTCCTAATCATGGAATTGAATTATGGGATATGTGCCTAGTGATTTATGAGGGGTTAAATGAAGAAACTAGGATGGTGGTAGAATCTATGTCTAATGGAGGATTTCTATTCCAATCTCCTGATTACTGTTGGGATTTAATTGAGTGGTTGGCTAGGGATACTTATGAGTGGGAGATGTCTTTATCAGCTAGACTAATTCCTTCACCCCCCAACTTACATTACACCACCTCCTTATTGTTCTAATTGTCACTCTACTTCTCATGATATTTTGTCTTGTGATGTGATTTTAGTGAATGATTTCACCCCCTCACCCCAATATGAATTTGATTATTATACTCAAAATTCTCAGCCCCACCCGTATATTTATGATGATGATGATGTGGGTTGGATAGAAAATGAGTGTTATGGGATTGATGTTCAAAGTATAGGAAAAATCAATGTGATGGATATTTTAAAGGAGGAAGAACTCTTGGTTGAAAAACCTTTCTTGGAGAAGTCTATAGATGAGAGTGATGTGATTCATGAGTCTTTATCGGTTCCACCTATTGTTTTTGAGTCTCATGTTCCTTTCTATCAAAAACTTGACCTCATTCCTTCTTTCCCTATATTATATCCTCCATCATTCCTTATTTCTCCCTCTTTGAATGACTTCTGTGATCATGTAATTAATGTACATTCGGTTTCTTCCCAACCCGTTGGGTCATGTAAAAAGTTTAATAATTTTTTCTTTTCTTCCTTCTCCCGTGGATATAACTTTTTCTTTGATTTTCCTTTTTGCAAGTCTTGTAGAGAATTAGAACTAATTTATTTTACATTTTATTTTGTATATTATTTGCTTTTTTGTGAGATGCATGCAGATGCATTTGACAAACTACTGACATAGGATATTTTGGTCGTTGGACAAAACACCTAAGGTCAAACTACCTAACTAATCCACTAACCTAGGTAAAGTGGCAAGCAAGGGTCATTCTTCCACAAGGACTAAGGAACATCAACATGTGTTAACCAAACAATAAGCTAGGCCGAAAATTAGTCGGAAGGTGTCAATTACCAACTAAAGTCTATTAAACTAAACTAACTACGAAAGATCAAATAGGATTAGGGAAAGGGATCCAACACCAACCAATCATGATTTAGGCAATTAGAATGATAAAACATGGAGGAAAGAAAACCAAGCAACTAATTGAGGTTATTGACTCTTAACTAGCTCTAAGCCCTCTTTCAAGGGTGCATAAAACTACCTAAATCACATAATTAAGCCACTCTCATGGTCTCAAACATGCAACCAAGGGATAATCACAATGTCAATCCACAAAACCCTTACTCAAATCTCACTCTCATGAGTACTTAAGCAAGATAATAGCATAAATGTCAACCTTAATATCCTCTCTCAATTTGATTAAGGTATCAATAAAACAAACATCCAAGTGACCAACTAGAATGCAAGCAAATAGTCATCATGCTATTAATCAATTAATAAGCCCAATCAAACCCCCTATTTTCATATTCCAACACCCAAATCAATCATTGTTGGGTTTTCACCCAAACCCTAACCAACAAACTACTCCATAAATACAAAAATGAGGACTTTAGAGAAATTAAGCACTAATAACATGATAATAATAATTAATCTAACAATAAACTAAACAAAATAAACCACATATAATTAAACTAAGCATGAACAATTAATCTAATGAAAACAATTAAAATAAGAAACAAAAGAGGAAAGAGAGTAAGAAATTCTCATTGATAGATGAAAAGAAAACTTCAAATCTTCTTGTCACTAGATGATTATCCAAAATCTTCCATTTGTCATTGATTTTCTCACTTTCTCTCTCTAGATTTTGAGACTTTCTCTCACTTAAAATCCTAATCTAAGACTAATGGAGCCTAGTCCCCCTCACCCTGGGTCTGCCCCTCATAAATTAGGGATGAGTCCTATTTATATGTACGACTCTTACATCATTAATGAGTCGCGAAAAGGAGCGGGCGCTCCTTTATAAATAGGAGCGGACGCTCCTAAGGAAACTGGTATTGGCAGAAAGTTGGAGCGACCAGGGAGCGACCAGGGAGCGGGCGCTCCAAATAACAAGGAGCGGGCGCTCCTTTGGAAAAGGGAGCCGGCGCTCTTAAGAAAACTGGGCAAACAGCTCAACTTCAAATGGCCATAATTTTCTCGTTTTTAATCCAAATCAAGCATGTGACCTATCGTTGGAAAGATAACGAGCCAAATTTTAATCTCCAATTTGAATCAATACAAGATGATTTGTGGTCTGTAAGATATGGTCGTTCGAAGTGGACCATGTTGTGAACTTTGCTTCTTCAACTCCCATTTGCCTTCGTCCCTTCATTATTCATGCTTTACTCCTCATTTGTGCATTCCTTTGGCTTTTATAGGTGAAAACAAAAGTATAATTTAATTGCACCTACAAAGAACCAAGAATAAAAATGTAAAAAGTAACTCGAAAAGTAAAACAAAGACAGAAATCTAAAAAGAACTAGTAAAACAAAAAGGTGCAATTTAAGCAAAACAAATATATAAAAAGGGTAAAATAGAAGAGAAAGGTTAAATATAGGGAAAAATAAGGGGTTTAGAGTGATATAAATATCACTCATCAAATACTAAGGGCTTTGATGAGCTATTCATGGGGGGCAGCACAAGTTTTCTAACCCTATTTTTTTTTCTTTTTACTTTTAGATTTAGGACATTTTAATTTTTCATTTAATTACTAACTTCTCGTTTTTGTGCAATTTGTGATCCAGGGGTTGAGTTCCTAATTTCATTCATTGAGATTAACTCCTAGGTACTCGATATTATGATGGCTGAGGAGGTTCAACTCTGGGTTTTCACCCACAACACTTTTGGTATACTCTTTCCTTTCCCCCTGTTCAAGTTTTTGAGAGTTATATCTCTTTTTTGCCATTTATTTTGGTTTAACTTGATTGTGTGATTGAGGAAGTTGATCCTGTTATGTGGTTGTGGATGTTTTTCTTTCCCTTCTCCTCCATATATTTCTTTGTCACATTGAGGACAATGTGTTATTTAGCTTGGGGGAGGATTTACTTTTTGGGTCATAACTTTGCACATATTTTCGTTTAGGTTCATTATATATTTTATTTCTTCTGCATATTTGCATATTTTAGCTTTGTGGGTATGCCTTCTGAAAACCTTCACGAGACCTTACTCGTCCACTAGGGCAGCCTAGGGGTTTAAAGGACTTGTTGCACATGCTAAGTGCAATCGTGATTCCTACGAAAGTGAGTTAGGATTTATTGCTTTCTTAGTATTAGGAGCACTTTTGTTTAGTTTTGCGTTTTTGTTGCATTTATACAGGAAATATATGTTTTAATTCATGACATTGATAACTCATGAGATTTGGGCATATCTTGGATATTGTAATTAAATTTTATAAGATTGAGTTAGTGTTCATTGACCGCCTCGTGGTATGATTATTTTGCAACTTGAATGGATTTGTGGTAAGATTGGTTGACATTCCCCAAGAAAGACTTGATTTTACTCGGTAAGCATAAGCCTAGTGAGGATTTTTCAAGCCTTATAGACTGACACATCTACATCAGTCTTCTATATTTTGTTGTGTGATAGTTCATCATGAAGTGTGATTCTTGAACTTGCCTTGGCACTCTTTGAGACTTATGTGGCATATGCATGTGTTAATATGATTGAGGCGTTCATTTCATTGTTTTAAGCCTTCAAACATTTTTCTTTTCATATATATTATTCCCTTTAATTAACCCATGTTGAGCTTTTGATATCCCATTCTCTTGATCAACCTACATTACAAGCCTCTAGCCTTTTATGATTTCTCTACCAAAGCCTTGCTAAGTGGAGTAGCATTAAAGTTCGTGTTTTGAGCTTGTGTTTGTGCTTTTTCGGTAATTATTGGAAGAAAATATGTTGAAAGAAAAAAAAATGCTTAAAATTATAGTGTGAAAGTGCAAAATGAAAAAAATGATGAAAAAGTTGTGAAGAATAATTCTGAAAAATTGAAAAAAAAAGAAAGAAGTGAAAAAAAAGATTGAATAAAAGGTGAAATAATGTTTGTTGGAGTTGATAAGGTTGGGTATTATCTTGATTTATTAGCAATGTATTGTTGAACTTCTAGTAGAAGTTTTTGTGGCATTTGCATCTAATGGCCATAGATGTTAAAGTGTTATTTTCTCCGCTAGTTGGCTTTAAGCACCACATTCCCAAATATTTTCCTACCCTTACCTTAGCCACACTACAACCCTTTGTAAATCCTCATGATCTACATGCATGTTTTCGCCAGTTTTAAGTGGATAATGAGACGATAGTCAAGTTTAAAGAAAAATATTTCATTTGAGTCGACTTGGTATATGTTTGAGTGAAAAAATCATTACCTATAAACACATGAGAGAAAGTGTGCTCGACTAAAGTGAGGTTCATCGAGTTTAATTGAGTCTAACTTGGGGGAAGGTTCGTGGTTTGCCATGGTGAGTCAAGTTGCGATTACATTAATTTATATGAGGTGTGATTTGTGGTCTATCTTAGTCTAATCTTATAATTATAATATCTTTCATATGCCCGAATTTCATGTCTTTGAGATTGAATGGTTGAACATATAAGTCCTTTACAAAGCTCATTTTACTCTTCCCTTGAATTTCTAGTTTGGATTGCTTGAGGACAAGCAATAGTTTAGCTTGGGGGAGTTTGATAAGTGCATATTCTAACATCATTTAGTTGCATATTAGGGTGCATTTTCATGTAGCTTTAGAGCATTTACATTGCATTTATGCATATTTAGGTCCCTTTTTATAAGCTACGATGCTTTCACGGGTTGTTTGGTCTTTTGATGTAATCTCAGGTACTTTAGACTCCTATTTGAGGATATGATGATTAAGGCACTTGGATGACCTTCAAAATTATATATCATGTACCCAAAACGGATTGGAAGTGAAGAAGATACACACGACTTTGTGTACTTGTGCGAAATATGACACCTCTGCACCATTTTACCCGTAACTTTTGACAGAAGAATGATAATAAGGTAATTCTAACTGGGTTGGAATCTAAACTTCAATAACTTTCCAACGATATGTTACATGTGCAAAACAAAGCTCTTGATCAAAAGTTATAGCTGTTCAAAGTTGAGCTGAAGCCACTGCTTCGCCCGCACGCCCGTGCGTATTTATGCTCGATCGTGCAACCTGCAATCGAAAGCCACGAATGTTTCTGCCTTGCTCGCATGACCGAGCGAGATTTCGCTCGACCGTGCACGACCCTGCACGCCCGTGCGCGTAGTTGCTTGCCCGTGCAACCTGCTGTAATGTCGTATCTTCCGGGTGACCTAACTTATGTCGGTTTATATTAATCTTAGCTTATAAATAGGACTTTAAACATTATTTTGAGCAGCTTAGATATTATATATCATCATTATTAGTTTATACCTAGGGTTTTTAGAGAGAGAAGTTAGAGAGAGAAACTTGTAGATCTTCATAGTTCTTCAAGACTCCACCTTTCTTCCATTAATTCAAGTATCTCTTTTCTTCTTCTCTTCTCCTTGTTTTATTATTCTTCTATATATTTATTTATTTCAATTATGCTTTCATAGTTTTATAATATATGGTTAAGTTGAACCCTAGTATGATTTAATTCATAATTATTTCTTTACATTCTCAAATTCATTGCTTAATTATTCTTACTTAATTGATTGTGCATATTCCAATACTAGATTAGGGATAACTAGTATTATTATGATTCCATTGTCTTGATCACAACGGGAGTTGGATTGTGACAGATTTGAATATTTCAATTAAGGACATGAAGTTCTCCACGGGAGTTGGTAGAATGGATTGTTAGGAAGTTAGAGTGTCGCGTTTAATGTCTTTAATTTGCATGATTCCACGGGAGTAGGCTTGAGTGCATATTAGGGAAGCCATAGATACTCGGGAGAGGTTTATGGTATTTTATAGGGTGTACTTTTCCTTGTGATCATTTAATCAATTAGTTTGGGGTAGGAAGTATTATTGTATTAATTCATGCTAGTGGGGATACTTAACTCAAGAGTCATTTATTTTGATATTGATTAGTGTATTTTATTCCACCATCATTGATATCAATCTCCTTTAGTCTTACCATTGTTTAAGAACTAATCATATAACAACTTTCTCTCTGTGGGATCGACCCTGACTTACCCTACTACATAGTTAGGAGGATTAGTTAGGTTATTTATTTTTGTTAGGTGCGCGACACGCCTATCAACTACCTAAGACATTTGTTCTCCATGTTACTCTTATCTGAGAGTATGTCGAAGCCGGAGGAAGTTTGGCAGAAGACTTGGCGGTTACTATCTGATGACATTTTGTACAAGCAGCGTGCTATTCAGAAAAATAAAGGTAAACAACTACGATAACATTGTTGAATAAGTAATACTTCCTCCGTATCAAATTAATTGCAACAGTTTCTAAAAACGGATGTTTCAAATTAAATGCAACACTTTCCTTCTTTCTATTTTTGGTAAAGATTTTGAGTGTGAAATTACATATATGCCCTTACTAAAACTAATTAACCCTTCTTATGTTGAACTAATGTGGACTGAAAATCTGATTAAAATCTTTGCCTTATTTAATGATTCCCACCAAATTTTTCATCTCACTCCTCAACATCCAACTACCAACCACAATTCAAGATCAATTTCAGCCGGATCATTAATGTTCATCAACAAAATCCCCCTCGACCCGAACCCTAAAAGATCATCTCTCCTCGGCCCGATTCTAATTCTTCCTCTTCTCTCTCCTCATCTTCTTCTCTCTCTGTGTGCATCTTATTCTCTCTCTTACAGATCTTCTCTCTCCTCATCTTCTCACCGCAATTGAGCGATGGTAAACACTCAACCACTAACAGACGCAGCCTTTGCTGCGAAAACGAAGGAGGAGATGATTATTTGCAGAGATCTCGCGAATTCAATTTCCGATGGAAGTCCTTATGCATGGAAAATGTTTTACTCCGGCGAAGCGTCAACTTGTTTGAGCAAACCTCAAAGCGTTGGAGAGGGTGATGAAAACGGCAGAGAAAGAGGGAGAAAAGAAATTGGCGAGTAAGAAGTTGCTTTTTAACACCCCCTCTGGTAAGTCCCCTACACCTAAACCTAGATCTAGGGTTTCAGTTCTAAGATCTAGGGGAAAGGGAGATAAAATTATTGAACCTAATATTGAGGAGGAGAGAGAAAAAATTAGGGCAACCCCCCATCAACATACCACCAATTGTTTGCACATTAATGGCGGTGGGTTAGAATGAAGGTTATGCACCCCAACGGAAGTGAAAAGAGAAGGTTAATCAGGTGAAGATGGAGGTTGATAGTGATTCGGATGAAAAACATGGGCTGCCTTGGGAGGGGATGTCTGTGAGGGAACCGATTTTGCGAGGGGGGGGAATTACCATGATATGTTCATGGAGGATGATGATGGGACCCTTCGTCTTCTTAAGGTGTATGAGGATTATGAGGAGGACTTTGATGATGATGGTCCCCGAAATCCCTATGAGTCCCTGTCATGAAGGGGAGGAATTGGATCCAACCCAGCATGCTTTCCTACTATTGCGCAAAGGAACTCAAAAGAGTTCCCGAGGTTTTGCTATCTTCTCTCTTCTCTTTTACTTCACTCTGTGATTATGATGTGTTGGTGGCCTGTGATGATTTTGTGCCTATTCTGTGAACATAAAATTGTTGTGATGCTTTGTTGCCAACTCTGTTATGAGTCCTCTGTGTGCTGATGAATATGATGAGTCCCATCGAGTCCTCAAAACTATTGCATTCCCCTTCATTGGACTCTTGATTCACTGTGATGATTTGTCTAATTGGAAATTGTTGGTTTGTTGGTTGGTTTATGTTGGTGTTGGTAGCAATTTTTCTTGGTTGGTTGCTTGGTTGGTTGGTTACCCAAAATTGGTTTGTTGCTTGGTTGGTTGGTTGGTTGGCTAAAACTGTCCCTATGTTATTGGAAATTGTTGGCATGTTGAAATGAGTCCTTTTAGATCTCAATGAACAAATGTGAGAGATCATAGTCACAAATAATGCAAATGATGAAGGGACTCAGCATATCACATAACCCATGCTCTGGGCTCCAAGTTTGAATGCACTTTGTGCTTCAACTTGTTGAGGAATCAAGCATGGGTCATGTGATGATGATATTGTTAATCCCTGATGCATTAAAGAAGTCAAATGATGTTGAATTAACATTTAAATATTTTATCTGCCATATAAAACTGGTGTGGAGTGTTCCCATTACCCTGATCTCATTTGTAATTAACATTGAAATAAACATAATAAAGAAACTTAAGGACCATTAACTAGAAAGGATGCATTAACTTACATGACTGCCTCATCACTTAGATATTTACACAAAAGACACATAACCAGAACTTCTTGATGTTCCTTCTACACAAAAAGTTGCCTATTCACAAAAAATTCCATCATGTTCCTCCTAACACTTAGTTTCTGATTAGGTGTAGCAGTCATCATTACTTGCATCAATGTTTAATAAAAAGTGCATTGGTAAGTTACCTTTGCCAAAACATGTATACCACCCTCACCTAATCTGCATCCACTTCCTCCCCTTCATTCAAGTATTGCACATTCGAAAACATAGGAATCTCCCTTTCATTAAGGTAATTCTCTGTAAATGTGCTTTTCCATGATGAGGATTCTTGTAATTGTTACCCCCTTTCACTTTCAAAATCTCAGTCATCACATATTGTAACTGTAATTATGCAAACTTAATCTTTTGTGTGTCATAGAAGTCATAAGCATCTTGAACTCTTGTGATTAGCTCATCTACATTCTGTGGAAATGCTTGGTTTTGAAGTGATTGAAGAGCCCTAAATAAACATAAATCCAACAAGTTGAGATCAGGGGATTAGGGTGGTTGATTTACCAGTTGTATGTTGAACCCATTACGTGTTTGCGGCTTCTTTGAATTCCATATCATCATTTGATATGTGTGGTCTAGCATTATCTTGCTTTGCAACCGAATGTTTCTTGGTAAATGGGCGAGGCCACTTTTTGCATAATGCTTGGTATGACATTGTCAATCAGCTAAGCATTTTCCTGATGACTTCTTTTGTGACTGACTTAACTGCCTTTGTCTGAATAGTCCTTGCTTCCCTGTCGCAGCTTCTTTCTTTGCTCTAACATATTGAACAAAAGGGTAGATTTCATACTTGCCATCATGGATTTCAATTCCACTGGTATCATAAAGTGGCCTCCTAATAACACCCATGAACATGATTTTAATCCTGAACCTCTTTGACTGACAACACATATATGGGTCATCCTCAAAAGGTAGGAGATAAAATCTCCTTGTTTCAGGGTTTAAATAGATACATTTCGCATCAATGTGTATCACATTTTGCATGTCCATGAAGATTGGTTTTGTTGTTGGTGTTGGAGGATAAAACTGGCCTAAACCCTACTTCATCCTTGTCAACTTGTGTGCCTATGTCACTCCTGGGTGGGTACTCGATGTGTGTGACCTTAATTTGCCGTTTTTCAGCAGCCTATAAACAGTGCAATGGGGGATTTGCAGTGCTCCTACAAAGGACCTAATTGTGGTTATAAGATGCAGGGGTACTGATTGCAAAAAATCATCAGCATAATGCTTTGGTTTCCTCCCACATCTACCATATCTCTTATGCATAATATCTATTGCATGACCTTGTGCTCTTTGTTTCATTGCGTCTTTGTAAATTCTGTTTATAGTGCTCTTGTGCACACCAACTTCCCTTGCAAGTGTTCTTTGAAACCGCCATTTCATTACTCCATCATTCTCATTTAGAGGTAGGTTATCCACAATTAATCTTCTTTGTGCTAGTGTAAGATTACTTTTGTGCCTTGTAATAATTGCTTCAAGCTGTTCTTCTTCCTCGGCCATTTCTTCTTCCTCATTTTCTATGTTTTCTTGTAGCTGAAAATCCTCCCACATTAGCTGCTCAATGGAGAAGAATTCAGGATCATCAACTTCTCCATCCTCCATGCTGACTGAAACGCAACTTAATCCTGATTTTTTTTTGGTTTTTTTGGGGTTGTACAGAGAGATGTGTATCTCTTAATTTAGTATGGTGTTGTGTGTGTAAGTGCCATGTACGTGTAAGTGAAAGTTTTTTTTGTGAACAATAGAACAATTGAAGGTAGGAGAAGAAGAGGAGATGAAAACAATTTCTTTGGTTTGTAAATCACTAGTGGAAAAAAGCCCATCCGATCCGGTCAAAACCGGGCTTATCGTTCCGATTTTGATCCGGATGGGGTGGGCTAGCAACGGTTAACAATGATTAACTGATCCGGTCCTAAAACGGATCAGTTAATCATTTACCGCTGCGGTTTTGGGTCAAAACCGCAGATGGTTAACAAAGTTAACCGCTCCGGTTTTGACCCAAAACCGCAGCGGTTGACCACCCCAAAAACCCAAAATTTTTTTTGCATTTTTTCATTATTAATCGATATAAAATCAATAGTATATATCAATACTCATTTTATTAAACATATTATGCTTAATTGAAGCATAAACATAAATAATTAGATACATAAAAATATTAACTATAATCTATTCAATGTTCTTGATCAATTAACTGTTCTCTGAGAGCTTCTTCTGATTATAGTGTTCATCAATATCCATCTCACCAACCTCAAAGATCGAGTTGCATTTTCCAGCCACATCCATTTCTTTGTCGCGAAGTTCTTCTTCACAGCCTCCATCCATAACAGTACTTAGCTCTTCTAGTCTTCTCTTAAAATACTGGTGCAAGATTGCTTAGAGGTTACATGCATGAGACACCAAGAAAAGAAATCAGTAATATACGAGATGATGGATCATAATTATAGCCTTCTAAGAGAACCAAAAACTTGGGAGTTGGGACACCCAGGTCCATAAATATGTAAAGCGTTATCATGTAAAAACCTAAGTAATGCAACAAGATACTTGGTGTAAAATACAGAGGTATAGAACTATAGATCGCGATGGTGAGTTATCGTTTTATCAATACACATAAGAAGACTGAAAACTAAATTTGCTAAGCATTTCATAATTCACAAAAGAATATGCACCAGTTAGTCAGCAAATATCAGCTGAGGGAAGTCACTAAGCACAAGCACATTATTGTCTCCCACTATCCCCAACCCTGACCAGGGGGAAAAGGAGTTAATAACAATCCTTCGAGTGCAGAATTGAGAATTTAAGTGCTCTAATTTTGCATATTATTCAACATATAAACCATCTGCAAGATCAAGTAAATAGGTTCCAAGTTCTACATAATTAGTTGATTCATCTCCTCACTGAATACAGAGTTTTGGAGTTACAAAAAAAAAACAAGAGCAGTAACTGTGCACATTAGATCGTACTCGTTGACAAAAAATCCATTGACAGTTTTTAAGCTATATGGGTATTACCAAGAATATGATACAAGTTGATGAAACAAGCAACTGTTGATCTTTGAAATAGAGCCAGTAATTGACCATCTCAAGCAACTAGTATTTTAAAAGGCCCCACTTCAGCAGAGACCACATAGTAAATTGACCATCTCAAGCAACTAGTAATGGTAAATTGTTTCCTTCTTTAGTTGAAGGCGTGAAGTAGTGCTAAAAGGGTCGTATGTTTGAAATATTAACACATGTTGATCTGTGCTAGTAGTTTGTTCAATCACTATATTTCTAACTTGTAACAAGTCAACTATCTTGACTGTTCTGTACACTGTACAGGAAAAACAGAACATGACCGTCGAGAGGGTCTGCTGGTGGCCGGCGATTCAGCTTAGGAGATTATAATTATATGATATGCAAGGTCCATGCAAATGAATACTTAGCACGCATGAACAAAAAAAAAAAGGCATGCTATTTACCGAATATGTGAGCTTGAAACTAAAATTATAAATTCATAACAGTCCTAAGGTATTATCGGACATTACATATATCAAGTCCTAGGGTGTGGTTAAGTCATTTTATAAGAACTTCAAGTACAAGGAAGTCTTCTACAGGCCACAAACCTCGGATAGCTGACGCAGTATCTGAAGCTTCAGGCACATCCTGCCTTCCAATACTTCTCCAGCAATGGAGTGCTTGCAAAACTGTCTCTCTGACTGGTTTCACCTGTATAATGGGAAACATATGTTAAGGATCCCTTCATAATTTAGTTTTTATAAAGGGAAAAGAAAAAAAGCTTATCAATGTCGACCTTATCAAAGCAACATGACTCAAGTGCTTGTACGCAGCCTTGCGAGTTGTCCAATCAGTATCATTTAGAGCTTCTTGGATGATGCAAATTGCAGCGGATAAAGCACTATGTGACAGAGCTCCTCCAGCCTAGAGCAATAACAACGTGCATGTAAAACCAGTAGATAAGATTGACTTCATCAAATTTAGATGATAACTTTCTGTGATTGGCATGTCATCAATTTGATACTTGATACAAGAATATTTACTTCTTGCTTCTCTTTGATACAGAAAATAGGTGTAGCACAATTATACACTCTACTGTACCAAGTAGAAGAAAGCTTCATACGCCATGGGATTTTGAATCACCACCTGGGACTTCTTCCACATTGTATTAATTTTCAGATTAAGTTAATTTCATTAGGCACTCTATAACTGCCAAATTGATGAACTAAAAAACTTAAAGTAAATGAAGCAAGTATTAATTTACCCCCATTGAGAATATTGACAGAGGCAGCTCCCCTCCCGGAGTAGTGCAGACAGAGCACCCATTGCCAACAGTACAAGAGAGGTGAAAACTAATAACGGAGTAATTTATCTGAGCTGAAACCTGATCATATTCAGCCAATCCGGACCAGTCTTTTTCCGGAAATTAGTTGTCGTGTCTGGTCATATGACAAGTTGATGCGATAGTTCAAACCACCAAGCCAAAGAATTCTTCTGAAAAAATAAACATACAACTAATGTCATGTTCGGAACAACCAGAGAACTTTTAACAGCCTTCTTAACAACAGGATAAAGAAAACGATCAATTGCTGAAAATCAAGAAGTGTCAATAAACAGAGCTTACTCATGATCATAAATGCTCTTGGGAACTCCAAGACCTGATTCAGTGCGAAAATATGCCCTCCGATGTATTTCATTCACATCAGCATTTCGTTTTATTCCCAGATGTTAGATGAGTACATATGAAGCATAAAAGAGTCTGATATATAGACATGCTGATTGAAATTGCTCCCTAAAAAATGATCATTTTTCAATTATTCCCAGACAATGCAATATGAAGTAAATATTGAAAAAAGGAGACATGATTAAAGTTGATACAATTATGTAAGACATGAAAGGCAAAGCATTCTTCTTTTGCCTTTCGCAGGAAAAATAATTTATCAATAGACAAAATAACTTTACGGAAAAAACAGACAAATAGAAATCTAAGATTTTATTTAAATTAAGAAGAGAGCGAGGAAGAATTACTATACATGTTGAAACTATGAACAGAATGTAGCAACTAAAATACTAGATTATTCATGAGACAACATATTGGGGATGCTTAATGTCCAACCTCACATGGTTTGTCATCGGCATTTTCAGTACTTTATTAAGATGGGGAAGACATTATAAAAAAAGGAGGCATTTTCTACGTGGTACTAGTATCCCTATGTTTTAACATTTTCTAAGCTGAAACCAACCACCCAAGCCCCTAATGAAATAAAATTAAACATAAAGAAGAAAATAGAGCTTACATAAACCCTTAGTTTTCTATAGGCTATTATGAGGCTGAGGAGTATAATTTGCTTTTAATGGACATTATGGATGAGTCCCCAACCTAGTTAAAGAAGCTAGTTGATTCTTTCCACATTCATTCTCTTACTTCAGTTCCAGAAGCAGAGATATCCATCCACTATAAAATTTTCATTTCATCAACTCTTAAGATTAAACAATAAGATGCAAATAATGTATTCTAATAAAGAAGCATATGCATTGTTTCTTCTTATATGTACAACACCCAACATAAAAGTTCTCATGACACATTTTAGGAGCTTGCTTACATGTATCTGATAGCAGTAGGAAAACACACCTCCCCATAACTAATTCAATAAGTTCCTGATGTGCAGCATTCTCTGGCAACGTTTGGCCATTTTTCTCATCACATAAAGCCACTAAAATAATGTTCGGCAAATACAAAAGGAAGATCAAGACATGACAGAAACCAAGACAATCCATAAAGAGATAAATGATTCCATCAAACAAGCAATAAATGATTCTATTTACTTGGACAACAAACTGAATACAGGTTTGATTTGAGGTTCTTATATCAAAGATTCTCTTATTTTATTAAAAGCAAGGAAGTACTAATTACGAATAAGCTTATTACAATTTTTGAATACGAATTCAAAATTTCATCTCAAACACCTATAATTATGAACTAGAACAATTAATCAAAAGGAAAAGCACTATCATAATACAAATATATGAACCTAATCAATAACTATAATTGTTCTAATCACCCAAATCTCCAAAAACGATCAATTGACACCCAAATCATGTCGTCAAGCTAAAAATCTACATACAATCAGCGAGAAATACAAGCATTCACCCTCACAAATCAATTTTGCGATGTCAAATACAAGAACCAATAATCTAAACTAATTACGTAAAAGAACACACTATCAATTCTCAACTACATCAAAATCATGTCGCATAGGCAAAAATTCTAGATTAAATCTGGGAGAAAAAGGCAAATTTGACTCACAATTAACTAGATTATCACAAAAAACAATGAGCACTGGTTAAGAAGTTAGATCGAGAAAAAAGAGAAGAGAGATGACCTAGAATTTTGTGGAAAGGGCCAACTTTGTTGGCGTAAAGAGGAATTGCATCGAACCGAAATTTTCATTTGATAATTTCATATTGACCGATACTTTCAAATCAATAAACTAACATAGTTTGGGACTATGAAGAAATTCAGAACCATTCCTTTCACGAACATAAAGCAAAAAAATAGCTTACTCCAACAAATACAACCATACCCCTCTATGCATCAATCATAGACCCTAAAATTCTTCTAATTTAGATCTTTCATGGTGGTATACCATCTGGAATAACAACGTTTCTGAGGAATTTAGATCTAAGTTACAATAGCTTAAGTGGTTCCATACCAATTGATCTGTTGTCACAACCTACTTTCAGCTGCAAATTCTTCTAATTTCAGATAATCTATGAAATTATATGAAAGGGTCCATTCATCATCAAATATATATAATGAAAGATCAAAAAATTCAATAGAAACAATGGAAACACCTAACCAAGTCCATACCCAAAAATCCGCAAAAATCTGAACAATCAGCCAAAAACGAAGCACATCTATCAAAACTCACCCAAAAACCAAAAAAGAAATAGAAGCGAGAGATTTACCTTCGGCAATGGAGCAGATTTCACGAGCGTGGCCATTGTTGTTGCTTTGCTCCTCTCTAGAAATCCGCAAAAATCTCGAAATTCTTCCACAGGTTACTTTCTCTCTCCTTTTAAATGACGACTTTAGTTTATGTTTTCACTCTTTTACAGGCACTTCTTGCAATTCCGTCGAATCATTCACTTCAACGTCCGCCATTGAAGAAGCAGCAAGGGTTTCCGATTGAATCTTACCAACGATTCTCTCTCTCCAACTCTAGAGGTAATTCTATGGTTTCTAGGGCTTCGTCTAACCTCTTTAACTAGATTTTTTTTTGTGGGTGGGTGGGCGAGAGAGGAAGAGTGAGAGAAGAAGTGGGACAGGAGGGAGGATGAAAGATGTAGAGATTCGCGGGTAATGAGGTGTCTTGGGCCCACAAAAGGAAACGTTGGGTTGGGTTTTGAGGCTGATTAACCGATCCGGTTATAATAACCGGAGCAGTTAATAGTTTTCTAGTTTTCTATTAACTGATCCGGTTCTCTTAAAAACCGGAGCGGTTAATTTCCCATATTTTCCACCCAAATTTTCGAAGATTCACCGATTCGGTTCTCTTAAGGACCGCATCGGTTGTGTTGTGACATATAACGCTTTTTCCACTAGTGAATGTTTAAATAGGTGCTGCTTTTGTAAACTAAGCCCTATGAATTTTAATGTTTCAAACTTTTAGCTCCAAAAATCTGAAATTTTGGAGCAAAGCATTTTGGAGCCAAAAAGGACTCCCACCAATTTTGTGCGGTCCCCACAAACCCCCTCCTAAATCTGCCGCCCATTCCCCTCCTTTTTTATTTTGTTGCCCGCACTTTCTCTCTCCTTTGAATTTACTTAATATAGGTTACTGCATCCTTTGAATTTATGTTTTCACAGATCTCCAGTTAACTGGCGATCAAACTGAAGCTTTCGCATTGGCTGAGATTGAAACCATGCTCCAAAGTAATGGTAGTAGCTTGTGTAGATTCAATGAAATGTCTATTCCGTATGAACTAATCATGTTTGAAGGACAAAACAAGCTCATAGAAGATGAGCTTTCTTATGACATAGAGGTAATGATCTTGGAACATGACAATTTGTATAAAGGTTTAGCTGATGTGCAGTCGAGGATTTATCGGGAAGTAATGGATGTTGTGTCGAGTCAAGAAGGAGACGTCTTTTTCGTTTACGGCTACGGAGGAACGAGTAAAACATATGTCTGGAAGACATTATGTGCAGCAATAAGAAAGCTGAGCGAAATCGTATTGCCAGTAGCTTCGAGTGGAATTGCTTCTCTCCTCCTTCCACGAGGAAGAACAGCTCATTTGAGATTTGGTATCCCTTTGAATGTAACTGAGAATTCTACTTGCGCCGGCATTGGCCCAGGGTCGGATTTGGCTGGTCTTCTTATTAAGACAAAACTTATCATTTGGGACGAAGCGCACATGATGCATAAGTATTGTTTTGAAGCACTTGATAGAAGTTTGAGGCACATAATGAGGTCGGTTGATAGGGCTAACTTGCATCGACCTTTTGGAGGCAAAGTCCTGGTATTTGGTGGTCATCTCAGGCAAATATTACCAGTTGTACTTCGGGAACGAGGCAAGATATCGTGTTCGTGACCGTTAATTCGTCTTACTTGTGGGATTCGTGTAAGGTCCTAAGACTTACTCGCAATATGAGACTACAATCAGGATCTTTGAAATCTTCTGTTGATGAATTACGAGAATTCTCAGAGTGGATACTAAGCATAGGAGACGGAAAGGTCGGGGTCCTAATGATGGTGAAGCCGTAATCGAGGTTGCAAAATATATCCTTATAGATCCCGGGGGCCGATCCAATTTCAGCAATTGTTGATGGCACGTACCCAGACCTACACGAACATATTTGGGAAGCTAAATACTTTCAAGAAAGAGCTATTTTGGCTCCAACAAATGAGATAGTGGAGATAGTTAATGATCATGTTCTATATACCATTCCTGGAGAAGAGAAAGTGTATCTGAGTTCGAATGCTATAAGCAAAGAAGAAGGCAACTTTGGAGTACATGAAATATAATCCACTGAATTCCTCAATACAATAAGATGCTTAGGGCTCCCGAACCATAGCATAAGATTAAAGGTTGGTACGCCAGTGATGCTTCTAAGGAATATTGATCAAACATATGGATTATGTAATGGCACGAGTTAGTCGTCAATCATTTAGGCAATCGTGTTATTGAAGCTACTGTTATTTCCGGAAGCAGTGTGGGAGAAAAAGTATTTATCCCAAGAATGACACTGACCCCGTCTGGCTCCACCAAATTTCCTATCAGATTTCAGAGACGCGGTTTCCTTTAATGGTTTGCTTTGCTATGACTATAAATAAAAGTCAAGGACAATCTTTGTGATCATGTAGGCCTGTATCTCCCGAGACCTGTTTTCAGCCATGGACAATTTTATGTTGCCGTTTCCAGAGTTACGAGCAAAAAAGGTCTCCAGATCCTTCCGTTTGATAAAGAACACGGTGTTCGTGCAAGTACAACAAATGTAGTTTACAAGGAAGTGTTTGCAAACATATAGATTGATTTACAAATTTATATTTGTAATATGTGTTCTTTACCAATCTTACATTATGATTTTATGATTTTGTGTAATTTGTGTCATTGTTATTATGTGACTTCATTTAAATATGTTATAAAGCAATAAATACACGGGTCCTAAAACTAGTATTTTATTTGAAACATTAGACAATAAAGCATTTGCATTAGAATTTTGAGGAGAGTGCCACGTGGCACATAGGCTTCAGATATATTAAAAGGCGTTCCTATCAAAGGAACGGTGCCACGTGGCACTCTTCTCAAGCTTCTAATACACATGTTTATAATCTCAATCAAAACATTAACAATGTGTATTAGTTACTAGGATTCGAACAAATGACCTTTGAAATGAAATGTGGGAGTTTAACCACTAACCCATTGCAATTTCAATGCTTAATGTTTCAAAGTAAAACATAATAAAGTCTTATAATTGTATGTAATTGTAAAAAATAGACAAACTTTTTGATCCTTAACCCTTTTATTAAGTAATAACATTCTCTTACCCAAATTCCATTAAAATTGTTATTTATCCCCAATTCCTTAGAAGTTTTCTAAAAACAACTTATCATGTCATAACATCCATTTTTCTATTTTGCACTAGACAAAAATATTACAAAAAGCTAATAGAATCAATTATAAAATTTACACATGGACATAAAAGTATTTGCATTAGAAATTTGAGGAGAGTGTCACGTGGCACATAGGCTTCAGATATATTAAAAGGCGTTCCTATCAAGATTTATGGCATATCATCTTCAAGATTTTGCAAACAACAATAATAAACCTTGGCTCTGTAATACCCCGATTTTTAAGAGCGTTTTAATTAAGCGTTATTTATAATTATAAAGTTAATTATGTTTTGAAAATTCTTATTTTATTTGAGTTTGGAATATTTGTAGTGTTTGTAATATATTTTGTTTTATGAGATTATTATTATAAATTATATTTTTGGATTTTAAATAACGCAAAGTCGGTTTATCTTCTTTCCATTTATGGATGTCGGTTAAAGAGGAAATAAAAACCCCATTTATTTCTCTCACCTACTACCAACCCCATTTATTACTCTCACCAAAAAGAAACCAAACTCCCTTTAAATCTTTCTCCTTCCCCGGTGGAAACCCAAAACCCAACCCCTCTTATTTTCTCTCTCCTCCCTGTGAACCCCGTTTCTCTCCTCCTTCCTCCTTTTTCTCTCTCGTCCTCCCTCCTCTTGCGCTGCGCTTGCCGTTGTGTTGTTCTTTGGTATGGTTGTTGACTCGCGTCGGAGTTGTTGTGGTGGTGTTGTAGTTGTTGTTGTCTTGTTGTTGATGGTGTTGTTGCTTGTTGTTGCTGGCTTGTTCGTCGTTGTTGTTGGGTTGTGTTGCTACCGCTTTGTCTTCCTTCCTCCCTCCTCGAGCCGCCGCTTTCTGTTGCTGCGTCTTTGTGTTCTTTGCTGCCGCCGTGGCCTTTGGTTTGGCCACCGCGAGTTGGAGCTCGCCGGTGCCCAGTTGCCTCGTCGGAGCTCCAAGCTCCCCTGCCTTGTGTCGTCCCTGCTCAGTAGAGCAGAGGTACTACACCTCTCTTCTCCTCCTCTTGTTTCCCTTAAATTAAAAGTTATTTTTGAAAATTTGAATCAGAAATACTATTGATGCTTTGATGAATTATGAATTTCGATTATGAATTCGACAATTGGTTATTTATTGTTGATACTTTGAATTCATGAGTTATTGTTGATGATGTTGAATTGGTTGATTTAATAAATCATAGTAGTGTTCTCTTATGTAATTGTGTTGATGTGAGTTTAGCTTCGGCTTGTTGGTAATTCGGTTGGTTCAATTTATTATATCAATCGAGGGATCCTAGTTAAGAAAGTATAGTTAAATTACTCTCTTTGTTCCGAAAGTTAGTGTGAATAACTATTAATTGTGTGTATTATAACCGATGGATGTTTGAAAGAGTAGTTATGGAGTTTGAGTTAAAGATTGACAATCAAGTTTCACCCATCTTGGGAGTCTTTTAATTAAATATGAAGAGACTAGTAGGTAATCTGATCATTCATAAATTAAAGTAGTGTTCTTCTACTTGGGAAACAAATCTAGTTAATGTAACAACAAATAGTTCCTAAATCGTTTAACATAATTAGATTAGTCGTTGATATTAACCAAAAGCGATTAGTGCGGAAGTATAAATCCATAGGATGAGTATAAATTGCTGATTATGTAACAGAAGTCTTAGTTTTTGGTTTAAATGGTCTTTATTAGTGTTAGATTCATATAATAACGAAATCATGTTTTTGGTTTTGTTTATGTGATATACGAAAGGTGTTTCTATGTTGTTGTTGATGGAAGTTCACTAAATTGTGGAAAGGTGGTATACCTAATATATACTAAGAAATGATATATGTTCATGTATTCTTAATATGTTAAAGTATACCTTTTAACTCGAAACTATCCGAAAGTATGAATGACTATTAAACGATTTGAGATACGAAAATACTGCTATGCCATTGCTATGCTTCGTTATGTTTTCAAAAAAGTATTTAAAGTTATGAGATATGCTTACAATTTCCGATTAGGTAAAAGTATACGTTATGACCATGATTAATGATATGTTTTGCATATGGATTGCGGGAAATGAAATGTTTTATGATGATTATGATGATACGATGCTATGAAATGATTATGAATCTGAAGTGATAAATGAACTCAAGTGACGGTTGTATTTATGAAATAATGCAACCACTATGAATGGATTGAGATTATGATGGATGAAATATGTTCACACTGGATTGAACAATGATAACGTAATTGTATACGTGATTTATGTGATGACGTGAATTAAAAGATGTTAATCACGTAAAGTGAAATATCGGAGGGAAATGATGAACAGGTTGCCCTTATGTATGAGTGGTTGGCCCGGCCCTACGGGTTCTCTCGGTTACTATGCTGATTTTCTGTTACTTGTCTTCCTTCTATCTTGTTGTGATCCAAGTAGAAGGGGTGTGCACACTAGGGACTCTGTTATTATGGCCATTATGTTATCCGTAGGTGGTTACAGGGGATTGACCCCGGCCTACAATGTTATCCGTAGGTGGTTACAGGGGATTGACCCCGGCCTACAATGTTGAAGTAAGTGGTTACAGGGGATTGACCCCGGCTTACTGGCGTTCTCTTTCCTCTCCTTAAATAATTGGATTAACTAAGATTAAGTATGTAATTAATCATTGTATATATATCTACATGTGAACGTATGGATTATGTGAATATTGTTATGCTGTTGTGATATGGTTATGAATGATGTGAACATGTATTGATTACGTGAGAATCGTAGACACCAAAGCATGTTTTAAGAATGTTTTATGGGTTAGTACTCAGCGTTGTGCTGATGTGTATGTCAATGTTTTGTTTTGTCACTACTGTGGCCTGTCACTTGGTGGGTGGCGAGTGTTACAATAGTTTCGGGTTGAAGTTACGGAGCATCTGTTCCAAGACGAGAAGCGATTACGTGCTAAGAGTACAGCTATGATTGTTTTATGTTTCCTTTGAGGCGAAGACGTTCCACTTTGTAATAGTTAAATAATTAATTGATTTAGTTTCATTTCTAGTTTCTGGTTGAGCAATAGTGCTCCTGATTTTCTTTAGCTGGTACTCCGCGAAAGCGTTGAGTTTGGGATTTGGTATATATATTTTATTTGTAAATTGTAACAGGTTTTTCAAACATTTTCCCATTTTGGGTTGTCCAATTTACAAAGGAGACTCTGCCGAAATTTTCAGAAAATATTAATTTATTATTAAAGTATTTCTTTCAAAAGGGACTAAATGTCCATGTAAGTTAGTGAATAATGTAGCCTTGCATTTATTTCCAAGGAGATAAGTGCGGCGGTAACACGCCCGTTGAGTCGAACCTTCGTGGATTTTCCCCCATCTCGAGTTTTATTAAATGAAAAAGGGTTCGGCTTGGCGGGGGTGTTACAAGTTGGTATCAGAGCTAAGGTTAGATTCAGGTACGTTATGATCTCCATATCATGGCGTAAAGGTTCTAAATAGGTTTAATGGGTTGGCTAAAAAGTTAGGTATAAATGAACCAAGCCGTTTGAGAGTTTGCGCTTTTGCGTGTGCAATGTGAATCTGTTTATGTAAAGATGTGGCGCATGTGATTTTTATGTTGATTACTAGTTTATGTGTGATGTATCGTGCATTGACTTGTATTTGTTTATGATATGTATTTATTCAAAGTATGTATTTTACAAAACTTATATGATTTGAGAAACCAACTGAATTTCAAACGAGATCTCACTAAGTGAGTTAGTTGGAATTCATTGCCAACAAGTTTGCCCCTTTTGTTTTCTTTGCTCCTCGATGTCGCGAGTCGAGTTGAAGTAGAGATACAAAAGTTGATGGCGGAATGGAGGCTGAATTCCTAACGAAGCCATGGAAATTTGAGATCTTGGTTTTGTCTAAATGAATTTGATTTTTGTCTCCTCGATTCACTTATTGCAAGTTTCGAGGACGAAACTTTTTTATAAGGGTGGTAGGATGTAATACCCCGATTTTTAAGAGCGTTTTAATTAAGCGTTATTTATAATTATAAAGTTAATTATGTTTTGAAAATTCTTATTTTATTTGAGTTTGGAATATTTGTAGTGTTTGTAATATATTTTGTTTTATGAGATTATTATTATAAATTATATTTTTGGATTTTAAATAACGCAAAGTCGGTTTATCTTCTTTCCATTTATGGATGTCGGTTAAAGAGGAAATAAAAACCCCATTTATTTCTCTCACCTACTACCAACCCCATTTATTACTCTCACCAAAAAGAAACCAAACTCCCTTTAAATCTTTCTCCTTCCCCGGTGGAAACCCAAAACCCAACCCCTCTTATTTTCTCTCTCCTCCCTGTGAACCCCGTTTCTCTCCTCCTTCCTCCTTTTTCTCTCTCGTCCTCCCTCCTCTTTGGCTCGCCGCGCCTGCCTTTGTTCTTTGCGGTATGGTTGTTGACTCGCGTCGGAGTTGTTGTGGTGGTGTTGTAGTTGTTGTTGTCTTTGTTGTTGATGGTGTTGTTGCTTGTTGTTGCTGCGCTGTTCGTCGTTGTTGTTGGGTTGTGTTGCTACTGCTTGTCTTCCTTCCTCCCTCCTCGAGCCGCTTTGCCGTTGCTGCGTCTTTGTGTTCTTTGCTGCCGCCGTGGCCTTTGGTTTGGCCACCGCGAGTTGGAGCTCGCCTGGGTGCCCGGTTGCCTCGTCGGAGCTCCAAGCTCCCCTGCCTTGTGTCGTCCCTGCTCAGTAGAGCAGAGGTACTACACCTCTCTTCTCCTCCTCTTGTTTCCCTTAAATTAAAAGTTATTTTTGAAAATTTGAATCAGAAATACTATTGATGCTTTGATGAATTATGAATTTCGATTATGAATTCGACAATTGGTTATTTATTGTTGATACTTTGAATTCATGAGTTATTGTTGATGATGTTGAATTGGTTGATTTAATAAATCATAGTAGTGTTCTCTTATGTAATTGTGTTGATGTGAGTTTAGCTTCGGCTTGTTGGTAATTCGGTTGGTTCAATTTATTATATCAATCGAGGGATCCTAGTTAAGAAAGTATAGTTAAATTACTCTCTTTGTTCCGAAAGTTAGTGTGAATAACTATTAATTGTGTGTATTATAACCGATGGATGTTTGAAAGAGTAGTTATGGAGTTTGAGTTAAAGATTGACAATCAAGTTTCACCCATCTTGGGAGTCTTTTAATTAAATATGAAGAGACTAGTAGGTAATCGATCATTCATAAATTAAAGTAGTGTTCTTCTACTTGGGAAACAAATCTAGTTAATGTAACAACAAATAGTTCCTAAATCGTTTAACATAATTAGATTAGTCGTTGATATTAACCAAAAGCGGTTAGTGCGGAAGTATAAATCCATAGGATGAGTATAAATTGCTTGATTATGTAACGAAGTCTTAGTTTTTGGTTTAAATGGTCTTTATTAGTGTTAGATTCATATAATAACGAAATCATGTTTTTGGTTTTGTTTATGTGATATACGAAAGGTGTTTCTATGTTGTTGTTGATGGAAGTTCACTAAATTGTGGAAAGGTGGTATACCTAATATATACTAAGAAATGATATATGTTCATGTATTCTTAATATGTTAAAGTATACCTTTTAACTCGAAACTATCCGAAAGTATGAATGACTATTAAACGATTTGAGATACGAAAATACTTGCTATGCCATTGCTATGCTTCGCTATGTTTTCGAAAAGTATTTAAAGTTATGAGATATGCTTACAATTTCCGATTAGGTAAAAGTATACGTTATGACCATGATTAATGATATGTTTTGCATATGGATTACGGGAAATGAAATGTTTTATGATGATTATGATGATACGATGCTATGAAATGATTATGAATCTGAAGTGATAAATGAACTCAAGTGACGGTTGTATTTATGAAATAATGCAACCACTATGAATGGATTGAGATTATGATGGATGAAATATGTTCACACTGGATTGAACAATGATAACGTAATTGTATACGTGATTTATGTGATGACGTGAATTAAAAGATGTTAATCACGTAAAGTGAAATATCGGAGGGAAATGATGAACAGGTTGCCTGTATGAGTGGTTCGGCCCCTACGGGTTCTCTCGGTTACTATGCTGATTTTCTCATTTACTTGTCTTCCTTCTATCTTGTTGTGATCCAAGTAGAAGGGGTGTGCACACTAGGGACTCTTGTTATTATGGCCATTATGTTATCCGTAGGTGGTTACGGGGATTGACCCCGGCCTACAATGTTATCCGTAGGTGGTTACGGGGATTGACCCTACCTACAATGTTGAAGTAAGTGGTTACGGGGGATTGACCCCGGCTATCGGCGTTCTCTTTCCTCTCCTTAAATAATTGGATTAACTAAGATTAAGTATGTAATTAATCATTGTATATATATCTACATGTGAACGTATGGATTATGTGAATATTGTTATGCTGTTGTGATATGGTTATGAATGATGTGAACATGTATTGATTACGTGAGAATCGTAGACACCAAAGCATGTTTTAAGAATGTTTTATGGGTTAGTACTCAGCGTTGTGCTGATGTGTATGTCAATGTTTTGTTTTGTCACTACTGTGGCCTGTCACTTGGTGGGTGGCAGTGTTACAATAGTTTCAGGTTGAAGTTCTGGAGCATCTGTTCCAAGACAGAAGCAGTTACGTGCTAAGAGTACAGCTATGATTGTTTTATGTTTCCTTTGAGGCGAAAACGTTCCACTTTGTAATAGTTAAATAATTAATTGATTTAGTTTCATTTCTAGTTTCTGGTTGAGCAATAGTGCTCCTGATTTTCTTTAGCTGGTACTCCGCGAAAGCGTTGAGTTTGGGATTTGGTATATATATTTTATTTGTAAATTGTAACAGGTTTTTCAAACATTTTCCCATTTTGGGTTGTCCAATTTACAAAGGAGTCTCTGCCGAAATTTTCAGAAAATATTAATTTATTATTAAAGTATTTCTTTCAAAAGGGACTAAATGTCCATGTAAGTTAGTGAATAATGTAGCCTTGCATTTATTTCCAAGGAGATAAGTGCGGCGGTAACACGCCCGTTGAGTCGAACCTTCGTGGATTTTCCCCCATCTCGAGTTTTATTAAATGAAAAAGGGTTCGGCTTGGCGGGGGTGTTACAAGTTGGTATCAGAGCTAAGGTTAGATTCAGGTACGTTATGATCTCCATATCATGGCGTAAAGGTTCTAAATAGGTTTAATGGGTTGGCTAAAAAGTTAGGTATAAATGAACCAAGCCGTTTGAGAGTTTGCGCTTTTGCGTGTGCAATGTGAATCTGTTTATGTAAAGATGTGGCGCATGTGATTTTTATGTTGATTACTAGTTTATGTGTGATGTATCGTGCATTGACTTGTATTTGTTTATGATATGTATTTATTCAAAGTATGTATTTTACAAAACTTATATGATTTGAGAAACCAACTGAATTTCAAACGAGATCTCACTAAGTGAGTTAGTTGGAATTCATTGCCAACAAGTTTGCCCCTTTTGTTTTCTTTGCTCCTCGATGTCGCGAGTCGAGTTGAAGTAGAGATACAAAAGTTGATGGCGGAATGGAGGCTGAATTCCTAACGAAGCCATGGAAATTTGAGATCTTGGTTTTGTCTAAATGAATTTGATTTTTGTCTCCTCGATTCACTTATTGCAAGTTTCGAGGACGAAACTTTTTTATAAGGGTGGTAGGATGTAATACCCCGATTTTTAAGAGCGTTTTAATTAAGCGTTATTTATAATTATAAAGTTAATTATGTTTTGAAAATTCTTATTTTATTTGAGTTTGGAATATTTGTAGTGTTTGTAATATATTTTGTTTTATGAGATTATTATTATAAATTATATTTTTGGATTTTAAATAACGCAAAGTCGGTTTATCTTCTTTCCATTTATGGATGTCGGTTAAAGAGGAAATAAAAACCCCATTTATTTCTCTCACCTACTACCAACCCCATTTATTACTCTCACCAAAAAGAAACCAAACTCCCTTTAAATCTTTCTCCTTCCCCGGTGGAAACCCAAAACCCAACCCCTCTTATTTTCTCTCTCCTCCCTGTGAACCCCGTTTCTCTCCTCCTTCCTCCTTTTTCTCTCTCGTCCTCCCTCCTCTTGCGCTGCTGCGCTGCTGTTGTTGCTGCGGTATGGTTGTTGACTCGCGTCGGAGTTGTTGTGGTGGTGTTGTAGTTGTTGTTGTGCTGTTGTTGATGGTGTTGTTGCTTGTTGTTGCTGCTGTTCGTCGTTGTTGTTGGGTTGTGTTGCTACTGCTGTCTTCCTTCCTCCCTCCTCGAGCCGCTTTATTCTTTGCGTCTTTGTGTTCTTCTTTGCCGCCGTGGCCTTTGGTTTGGCCACCGCGAGTTGGAGCTCGCCGGTGCCCGGTTGCCTCGTCGGAGCTCCAAGCTCCCCCGCCTTGTGTCGTCCCCCTGCTCAGAGAGCGAGGTACTACACCTCTCTTCTCCTCCTCTTGTTTCCCTTAAATTAAAAGTTATTTTTGAAAATTTGAATCAGAAATACTATTGATGCTTTGATGAATTATGAATTTCTGATTATGAATTCTGACAATTGGTTATTTATTGTTGATACTTTGAATTCATGAGTTATTGTTGATGATGTTGAATTGGTTGATTTAATAAATCATAGTAGTGTTCTCTTATGTAATTGTGTTGATGTGAGTTTAGCTTCGGCTTGTTGGTAATTCGGTTGGTTCAATTTATTATATCAATCGAGGGATCCTAGTTAAGAAAGTATAGTTAAATTACTCTCTTTGTTCCGAAAGTTAGTGTGAATAACTATTAATTGTGTGTATTATAACCGATGGATGTTTGAAAGAGTAGTTATGGAGTTTGAGTTAAAGATTGACAATCAAGTTTCACCCATCTTGGGAGTCTTTTAATTAAATATGAAGAGACTAGTAGGTAATCTGATCATTCATAAATTAAAGTAGTGTTCTTCTACTTGGGAAACAAATCTAGTTAATGTAACAACAAATAGTTCCTAAATCGTTTAACATAATTAGATTAGTCGTTGATATTAACCAAAAGCAGTTAGTGCGGAAGTATAAATCCATAGGATGAGTATAAATTGCTGATTATGTAACAGAAGTCTTAGTTTTTGGTTTAAATGGTCTTTATTAGTGTTAGATTCATATAATAACGAAATCATGTTTTTGGTTTTGTTTATGTGATATACGAAAGGTGTTTCTATGTTGTTGTTGATGGAAGTTCACTAAATTGTGGAAAGGTGGTATACCTAATATATACTAAGAAATGATATATGTTCATGTATTCTTAATATGTTAAAGTATACCTTTTAACTCCGAAACTATCTGAAAGTATGAATGACTATTAAACGATTTGAGATACGAAAATACTGCTATGCCATTGCTATGCTTCTGCTATGTTTTCTGAAAAGTATTTAAAGTTATGAGATATGCTTACAATTTCCGATTAGGTAAAAGTATACGTTATGACCATGATTAATGATATGTTTTGCATATGGATTGCGGGAAATGAAATGTTTTATGATGATTATGATGATACGATGCTATGAAATGATTATGAATCTGAAGTGATAAATGAACTCAAGTGACGGTTGTATTTATGAAATAATGCAACCACTATGAATGGATTGAGATTATGATGGATGAAATATGTTCACACTGGATTGAACAATGATAACGTAATTGTATACGTGATTTATGTGATGACGTGAATTAAAAGATGTTAATCACGTAAAGTGAAATATCGGAGGGAAATGATGAACAGGTTGCCCCTGTATGAGTGGTTCAAGCGGCCCCTACGGGTTCTCTCGGTTACTATGCTGATTTTCTCATTACTTGTCTTCCTTCTATCTTGTTGTGATCCAAGTAGAAGGGGTGTGCACACTAGGGACTCTGTTATTATGGCCATTATGTTATCCGTAGGTGGTTACAGGGATTGACCCGCCTACAATGTTATCCGTAGGTGGTTACAGGGGATTGACCCCGGCCTACAATGTCAAGTAAGTGGTTACAGGGGGATTGACCCCGGCATCGGGCGTTCTCTTTCCTCTCCTTAAATAATTGGATTAACTAAGATTAAGTATGTAATTAATCATTGTATATATATCTACATGTGAACGTATGGATTATGTGAATATTGTTATGCTGTTGTGATATGGTTATGAATGATGTGAACATGTATTGATTACGTGAGAATCGTAGACACCAAAGCATGTTTTAAGAATGTTTTATGGGTTAGTACTCAGCGTTGTGCCGATGTGTATGTCAATGTTTTGTTTTGTCACTACCGTGGCCCGTCACTTGGTGGGTGGCAAGTGTTACAATAGTTTCAGGTTGAAGTTCTGGAGCATCTGTTCCAAGACAGAAGCAGTTACGTGCTAAGAGTACAGCTATGATTGTTTTATGTTTCCTTTGAGGCGAAAACGTTCCACTTTGTAATAGTTAAATAATTAATTGATTTAGTTTCATTTCTAGTTTCTGGTTGAGCAATAGTGCTCCTGATTTTCTTTAGCTGGTACTCCGCGAAAGCGTTGAGTTTGGGATTTGGTATATATATTTTATTTGTAAATTGTAACAGGTTTTTCAAACATTTTCCCATTTTGGGTTGTCCAATTTACAAAGGAGTCTCTCGCCAAATTTTCGGAAAATATTAATTTATTATTAAAGTATTTCTTTCAAAAGGGACTAAATGTCCATGTAAGTTAGTGAATAATGTAGCCTTGCATTTATTTCCAAGGAGATAAGTGCGGCGGTAACACGCCCGTTGAGTCGAACCTTCGTGGATTTTCCCCCATCTCGAGTTTTATTAAATGAAAAAGGGTTCGGCTTGGCGGGGGTGTTACAAGTTGGTATCAGAGCTAAGGTTAGATTCAGGTACGTTATGATCTCCATATCATGGCGTAAAGGTTCTAAATAGGTTTAATGGGTTGGCTAAAAAGTTAGGTATAAATGAACCAAGCCGTTTGAGAGTTTGCGCTTTTGCGTGTGCAATGTGAATCGTTTATGTAAAGATGTGGCGCATGTGATTTTTATGTTGATTACTAGTTTATGTGTGATGTATCGTGCATTGACTTGTATTTGTTTATGATATGTATTTATTCAAAGTATGTATTTTACAAAACTTATATGATTTGAGAAACCAACTGAATTTCAAACGAGATCTCACTAAGTGAGTTAGTTGGAATTCATTGCCAACAAGTTTGCCCCTTTTGTTTTCTTTGCTCCTCGATGTCGCGAGTCGAGTTGAAGTAGAGATACAAAAGTTGATGGCGGAATGGAGGCCGAATTCCTAACGAAGCCATGGAAATTTGAGATCTTGGTTTTGTCTAAATGAATTTGATTTTTGTCTCCTCGATTCACTTATTGCAAGTTTCGAGGACGAAACTTTTTTATAAGGGTGGTAGGATGTAATACCCCGATTTTTAAGAGCGTTTTAATTAAGCGTTATTTATAATTATAAAGTTAATTATGTTTTGAAAATTCTTATTTTATTTGAGTTTGGAATATTTGTAGTGTTTGTAATATATTTTGTTTTATGAGATTATTATTATAAATTATATTTTTGGATTTTAAATAACGCAAAGTCGGTTTATCTTCTTTCCATTTATGGATGTCGGTTAAAGAGGAAATAAAAACCCCATTTATTTCTCTCACCTACTACCAACCCCATTTATTACTCTCACCAAAAAGAAACCAAACTCCCTTTAAATCTTTCTCCTTCCCCGTGGAAACCCAAAACCCAACCCCTCTTATTTTCTCTCTCCCCCCCCGTGAACCCCGTTTCTCTCCTCCTTCCTCCTTTTTCTCTCTCGTCCTCCCTCCTCTTGCGCTGGCTGCGCCGTTGTTGCCTGCGGTATGGTTGTTGACTCGCGTCGGAGTTGTTGTGGTGGTGTTGTAGTTGTTGTTGTCTTTGTTGTTGATGGTGTTGTTGCTTGTTGTTGCTGCTTGTTCGTCGTTGTTGTTGGGTTGTGTTGCTACCGCTGTCTTCCTTCCTCCCTCCCTCGAGCCGCCGCCGTTGCTTTGCGTGCTTTGTGTTCTTGCTGCCGCCGTGGCCTTTGGTTTGGCCACCGCGAGTTGGAGCTCGCCGGTGCCCGGTTGCCTCGTCGGAGCTCCAAGCTCCCCGCCTTGTGTCGTCCCCGCTCGCAGAGCGCAGAGGTACTACACCTCTCTTCTCCTCCTCTTGTTTCCCTTAAATTAAAAGTTATTTTTGAAAATTTGAATCGAAATACTATTGATGCTTTGATGAATTATGAATTTCGATTATGAATTCCGACAATTGGTTATTTATTGTTGATACTTTGAATTCATGAGTTATTGTTGATGATGTTGAATTGGTTGATTTAATAAATCATAGTAGTGTTCTCTTATGTAATTGTGTTGATGTGAGTTTAGCTTCGGCTTGTTGGTAATTCGGTTGGTTCAATTTATTATATCAATCGAGGGATCCTAGTTAAGAAAGTATAGTTAAATTACTCTCTTTGTTCCGAAAGTTAGTGTGAATAACTATTAATTGTGTGTATTATAACCGATGGATGTTTGAAAGAGTAGTTATGGAGTTTGAGTTAAAGATTGACAATCAAGTTTCACCCATCTTGGGAGTCTTTTAATTAAATATGAAGAGACTAGTAGGTAATCTGATCATTCATAAATTAAAGTAGTGTTCTTCTACTTGGGAAACAAATCTAGTTAATGTAACAACAAATAGTTCCTAAATCGTTTAACATAATTAGATTAGTCGTTGATATTAACCAAAAGCGCTTAGTGCGGAAGTATAAATCCATAGGATGAGTATAAATTGCTGATTATGTAACAGAAGTCTTAGTTTTTGGTTTAAATGGTCTTTATTAGTGTTAGATTCATATAATAACGAAATCATGTTTTTGGTTTTGTTTATGTGATATACGAAAGGTGTTTCTATGTTGTTGTTGATGGAAGTTCACTAAATTGTGGAAAGGTGGTATACCTAATATATACTAAGAAATGATATATGTTCATGTATTCTTAATATGTTAAAGTATACCTTTTAACTCTGAAACTATCTGAAAGTATGAATGACTATTAAACGATTTGAGATACGAAAATACTGCTATGCCATTGCTATGCTTCTGCTATGTTTTCTGAAAAGTATTTAAAGTTATGAGATATGCTTACAATTTCCGATTAGGTAAAAGTATACGTTATGACCATGATTAATGATATGTTTTGCATATGGATTGCGGGAAATGAAATGTTTTATGATGATTATGATGATACGATGCTATGAAATGATTATGAATCTGAAGTGATAAATGAACTCAAGTGACGGTTGTATTTATGAAATAATGCAACCACTATGAATGGATTGAGATTATGATGGATGAAATATGTTCACACTGGATTGAACAATGATAACGTAATTGTATACGTGATTTATGTGATGACGTGAATTAAAAGATGTTAATCACGTAAAGTGAAATATCGGAGGGAAATGATGAACAGGTTGCCCTGTATGAGTGGTTCAAATGCCCCTACAGGTTCTCTGGTTACTATGCTGATTTTCTGGTTACTTTTTTTCCTTCTATCTTGTTGTGATCCAAGTAGAAGGGGTGTGCACACTAGGGACTCTGTTATTATGGCCATTATGTTATCCGTAGGTGGTTACAGGGATTGACCCCGGCCTACAATGTTATCCGTAGGTGGTTACGGGGATTGACCCCGGCCTACAATGTTGAAGTAAGTGGTTACGGGGGATTGACCCGCCATCGGCGTTCTCTTTCCTCTCCTTAAATAATTGGATTAACTAAGATTAAGTATGTAATTAATCATTGTATATATATCTACATGTGAACGTATGGATTATGTGAATATTGTTATGCTGTTGTGATATGGTTATGAATGATGTGAACATGTATTGATTACGTGAGAATCGTAGACACCAAAGCATGTTTTAAGAATGTTTTATGGGTTAGTACTCGGCGTTGTCGATGTGTATGTCAATGTTTTGTTTTGTCACTACTTGTGGCCTGTCACTTGGTGGGTGGCAGTGTTACAATAGTTTCGGGTTGAAGTTCGGGAGCATCTCGTTCCAAGACGAGAAACGATTACGTGCTAAGAGTACAGCTATGATTGTTTTATGTTTCCTTTGAGGCGAAGACGTTCCACTTTGTAATAGTTAAATAATTAATTGATTTAGTTTCATTTCTAGTTTCTGGTTGAGCAATAGTGCTCCTGATTTTCTTTAGCTGGTACTCCGCGAAAGCGTTGAGTTTGGGATTTGGTATATATATTTTATTTGTAAATTGTAACAGGTTTTTCAAACATTTTCCCATTTTGGGTTGTCCAATTTACAAAGGAGACTCTCGCCGAAATTTTCGTAAAATATTAATTTATTATTAAAGTATTTCTTTCAAAAGGGACTAAATGTCCATGTAAGTTAGTGAATAATGTAGCCTTGCATTTATTTCCAAGGAGATAAGTGCGGCGGTAACACGCCCGTTGAGTCGAACCTTCGTGGATTTTCCCCCATCTCGAGTTTTATTAAATGAAAAAGGGTTCGGCTTGGCGGGGGTGTTACAGGCTCCTTGCTGGAGATTTTAATGAAACGTGATTTGGTTGGGAAAGAAGCTCCAGTTGTGCTGATACTTCTCGAATGAGCCGCCAGTTCAATCAATGGGTTGAAGATAACAATTTACTTGAGATAGAATTTTCAGGGCCATCTCATACTTGGTCCATGGGTAACTCTCCTGAAACTTGGCGCAGTGCTCTTCTTGATCGAGCTCTCTGTAATCCAGAATGGAGTATTCTCTTTGATGCAAGAATGCGCCACTTACCTGCACTGCAATCTGATCATTGTCCTCTTTTTATCTCGCCTAATGAATTTGCTCCTCTTGCTTCTTTAAATCGTCCATTCCGTTTTCAAGCAGCTTGGCTGACACATGAAACACTTTGCGGAGTTTATGAAAGAAAACTGGAATCAAGAGGCACCTCTAGTGCCTTTTCTCTCAACTTTTTCGAACACTCTTCAAGAGTGGAATAAGAAACACTTCCACAACATCTTCCGCGAAAAACGCAAATCACTTGCTCGCATCAATGGCATCCAAAAATCTCAGGCACATGGCAGAAACTCGAGTCTTATTAAGCTTGAATCTCGTTTGAGAAGGGACCTGGATGTTATTCTTGCACATGAAGAATTGCTTTGGTATCAAAAGGCTCGAGTGAATTGGATTAAAAACGGCGATCAAAACACAACATTTTTCCATCTCAGTACTGTGGTTAGAAGGTGGAAAAATCAAATAACAGCCATAAAAGACCCTAATGACCAGTGAGTTCATGACAAGGAGAGTGTGAAATAGCTTGTGGTGAATTATTTTGCAAATCTCTTTATGGATGATGGTAATAATGAAGAGTACGACATTCCTACGGGGGTTAGTACAGAACTTTCGAATGAAGATTGGGACAAGTTGAATAGACCCTACTCCACCTGTGACATTGACTACGTTGTCAAAAATATGGGGGCTCTCAAGGCACCGGGACCGGATGGCTTTCAAGCCTTATTTTTTCAGAAAAATTAGGACCTTGTTGCACCCAATGTTTATAAGGTTGTGTTGTCTGTTTTGGAGGGGAAAGCATTACCTCGTACGTTGAACGACACCTTTCTGGTGTTGATACCAAAGGTTGACAAACCTGAGTTGCCGTCCCAATTCCACCCCATTGTGAATAGAATTAAACCCCTTCTCCCTAAAATCACTTCAAACACTCAAACTAGCTTTGTCCCTAGGAGTCAGATTACAGACAACAATGTGATCGTTCAGGAAGTCATCCATACTATGAAGCGTAAACAAGGGGAAAAAGGTTACATGACCATAAAAATTGATTTTGAAAAAAGCTTACGACCGTCTCAAATGGTCCTTCATCAGAGATACTCTCAATAATATGAACTTCCCTATCCGGATGGTTGATGTTATTGTGGAATGTGTCACATCCCCTTCTATGCGAGTTCTATGGAATGATGAACCTACTGAAACTTTTTCTCCTACTAGGGGAATTCGTCAAGGTGGCCCTCTGTCACCTTATATATTTGTTCTCTGCATGGAGAGGCTCAACCAAATCATTGAAGAAGCACTTATTGGAGGTTAATGGAAGCCTATATATACAAGTAGAGGTGGTCCAAAATTGTCAAATCTCTTCTTTGCGGACAACGTCATCCTCTTTGCAGAAGCTTCTACTAATCAAGCCTCAATAGTTCACAAATGCTTGAATCGGTTATGTGCAGCTTCAAGTCAAAAGGTTAGTCTCGCAAAATCACGTGCTTATTTCTCTAAAAATGTGTCGTTGGAAAAGAAAAATAATATTTGCGAAACTTTGAGTATGGAGGCTACGGACGATTTGGGATTGTACTTAGTCATGCCTACTTTGACTAGCACAGTCACTCGGGATACCTATGCGCATCTATGTGAAAAAGTTGACAGAAGACTCTCGGGTTGGAAATCTAAATATTTGTCTTTAGGCGGTCGAATCACTCTTGCTAAGACAATTATTACCGCCTCGCCACTTATTCAATGCAAACTACAAAGCTCCCTCAAGTCACTTGTGATGAAATCGACAAACGTACTAGACGATTCATCCGGGGAGGCATCGAAGAAAAGAAGCGCATACATCTCCTCTCATGGGAGACGCCGCAACTTCCTCGAAACAAAGGGGGGGGCCTACGGTCCTCGAGCCAAGCCAACTCGGCCTTTCTCACAAAGCTAGGGTCGGCAAGTTTTCTCATAACCAAATGCTCTTTGGTCTAGAGTGCTTCAAGTAAGTATTGTAAGGGGCGCTGCGACATAGACATGTTTGTACCCACCTCTAATATGTCTCATGTTTGGCGTGGCATTACCGAGAATGGTAAATGGGTCAATAAGGGCTCTCATTGTAGCCATTGGAAATGGGGGAAGTACATTGTTTTGGGATCATTCTTTGGGCCTCGACATTTGCTTTCGTCAACTTGTGATCTCCCCAATCCCGGACGTGACAGATGGATATACGGTGGAGGAAATGTGGGAAAGAGGGGTGGATTGGGCGTTGGAACTTATTTGCGCACACCCTTCCCGCTTTGGTACTCAAAAACGTTGCAAAGACTGAAGCTTATTGATTACTTAGAGAGTGGAGACCTTAGATATTGGAAAGGGTCTACAAAAGGGGGATTTTCTATTAAGTATGCGTTATCAATCATAAGGGAGGACAATACCATCCCTTCTAATCCAAAATGGGGAGCTAGTTTGGGACACTCATGTGCGAAGCAACGTGTGCGTGTGTTCTTATGGCTCGCACTTCATGAGCGTCTCTTAACCAACTCCAACCGAATGTTTCGCCATCTTACAGATGACCCCAGATGTTGCCGTTGTAATCTTAATAGGGATGAGATCCTCTTGCACCTTTTTCGTGACTGCCCCGCAGCGAGAAGTATTGGGCCAGTATTGGTGGTGCTGCCAATTACCCCTCATTCTTTCAAGGCAATTTTCAATCGTGGATGGTAAAGAACTTGAAAGCTGATGGGCTAATTTATTCTGATAAATGGCCTATGTGCTTTGCTTTGGTGTTTTGGTGGAATTGGAGATGGAGAAATTGTGTGACTTTTGGTAACACTAATGACATCCCTGTGGATACTGGAGCTTTTTTGCGAGCTCGTGTTGATGAAACTTGGAGGACGCTGGTCTTGAATAATATTGAGAATGATAGTATGCTGCATAACTCCAAACATGAAACGTTTATTAGGTGGCTGGCTCCACCTCCTTCGTGGATTTGTCTCAACACTGATGGCGCTTCAAAGGGGGAAAATGGTATTGCTGGTGGAGGGGGTATCTTCATAACAGTAAAGGTACTTTTATTCGAGCCTTCACTGCTAGCTTTGGGACATGCACGGCTTACAAGGCAGAGATTTTTGCAGCAGCCCTTGGCCTTGAAATTGCGAAGAATATGGGAATAACCAAGCTAGAATTACAGATTGACAACAAAGCGTGTGTTGAAGCCTTCCAAAATGCAGACCACCATGGTGGTGAATGCTATCATCTCATCAAGTCTTGCCAAGCACTCATTAAACTCTTCGGAGTGGGAATTTCGTATTGTTCATTGTTATCGGAAGGGAAATAAAGTTGCTGATAGACTAGCTAATTTAGGTGTTGCCCAAATGGAGAAAGTGATGTATCGTAATGCGCCTTCGCAAGAGATAATCACTCTTCTTCGTGAGGACATCATGGGAGTTACTACTCCCCGTTTCATTTCTTAGTTTTCTTGTACGGGCTTTGTCCCTCTTTTGCATAAAAAAAAGCGTTCCTATCAAAGGAACGGTGCCACGTGGCACTCTTCTCAAGCTTCTAATAGACATGTTTATAATCTCAATTAAAATATTAACAATCATTGTTATCGGAAGGGAAATAAAGTTGTTGATAGACTAGCTAATTTAGGTGTTGCCCAAATGGAGAAAGTGATGTATCGTAATGCGCCTTCGCAAGAGATAATCACTCTTCTTCGTGAGGACATCATGGGAGTTACTACTCCCCGTTTCATTTCTTAGTTTTCTTGTACGGGCTTTGTCCCTCTTTTGCATAAAAAAAAGCGTTCCTATCAAAGGAACGGTGCCACGTGGCACTCTTCTCAAGCTTCTAATAGACATGTTTATAATCTCAATTAAAATATTAACAATGCATAGTTACTAGGATTCGAACAAATTACCTTTGAAACGAAATGTGAGAGTTTAACTACTAATCCATTGCAATTTCAATGCTTAATGTTTCAAAGTAAAACATAATAAAGTCTTATAATTGTATGTAATTATAAAAACATATAGACAAACTTTTTGATCTTTAACCCTTTTATTAAGTAATAACATTCTCTTACCCAAATCCCATTAAAATTGTTATTTGTATCCCCAATTCCTTAGAAGTTTTTTTTAAAACAACTTATCATGTCATAACATCCATTTTTCAATTTTGCACTAGACATAAATATTACAAAAGGCAAATAGAATCAATTCTAAAATTTACACATGGACATAAAAGCATTTGCATTAGAAATTTGAGGAGAGTGTCACGTGGCATATAGGCTTCAAATATATTAAAAGGCGTTCCTATCAAAGGAATTGTGCACGCGACACTCTTTCTCGCCTTCTAATACACATGTTTATAATCTCAATCAAAATATTAACAATGCCCCTCAAAATATTAACAATGCGTAGTTACTAGAATTCGAACAAATTACCTTTGAAACGAAATGTGAGAGTTTAACCACAAATCCATTGCAATTTCAATGCTTAATGTTTCAAAGTAAAACATAATAAAGTCTTATAATGGTATGTAACTATAAAAACATATAGACAAACTTTTTGATCTTTAACCCTTTTATTAAATAATAACATTCTGTTACCCAAATTTCATTGAAATTGTTATTTTTATCCCCAATTCCTTGAAAGTTTTTTTAAAACTTATCATGTCATAACATCCATTTTTCAATTTTGCACTAGACAAAAATATTACAAAAAGCTAATAGAATCAATTATAAAATTTATGAATAATAATATATTTGATAATTGTAACTGACCCGGGACATCGCCCGGGCCAAAATACTAGTTTCTATTTTAAAAAAGTAAAATTAAATTTCTCACAGATTGAAGCTAAAATCCAGAGAAAAAAATTAAAGTGAATTTTTTCAATTTGCCAATCCACGCCGTGACGGAAGCAAGCTTTTATAATGTAATTGGAAGCGATTCAAGGATCACCTCTGCACTTTTGGAGGCCGCTTTTCCTAGCAATCGCTTAATGACTGGTTCACGCTTTCCTTTGTCAAAGGATACGTTTCTAACCCACTGACTATGCCTTCCCGTCAAGCCCATCTCCTGTTTTTTGAGCTAATAGCCATTCTCTTCAGCCCAACAGCAGTTTCTAATAAATATATAACCAACTCTATCTGGGTCTCACTGCCATAGAATCCACCAAATTCAACTAGCTTAAGCTGGCTATGAATGGTTCTCTGAAGCTGTACCATTGTTCTAGCATCTTCCCTATCCAAATAGCCCAACATCTGCAATCACGAGTTACAACAGAGCTTCATTAAGCATAATAATGTTGCAGTTTATAATGGACAAAGTTCAGTATAAGCACACGTTGAATTGTGCACACGCAAACATGCATAACCACCACTCAGAATTTGGTATAGTAAAGGATGTACTTAGCTTGTTTAGACGAAGTTAACAAGAATAAGAGCATTAACTGTGAAATATCTTATAACCCAAGAAGCACAAGCCCACAACTAAAAAGGCAGTCTTAAGCAAATTTCCTTCCACAGGAATACAACTTTCATCTTAAATCTGAATCATGTACAAAGAAGACACATACATCACAAGAAAATACGTAGATACTTGGACATCCACTGACTAAAACCAGAAGTATCATCAGTACAAATCATAGTCAGATTACTTACCATAACCCCAAGATTCTGGATAAGGGGACAGGTCCTCAGAAGAAATACGACGTTGTGAAGATCATAAAAATGCATTAAATAAAAATCCAACTTGATCACATTTCTGAATGTGGTTGCACAACTCAGCACACGATGCTCCTGGCAAGGGAATGAACTTTGAGTGAGGCAACTTAAGCCAATATATAGAATATGTCAATGGAATAAATTTCACTATCTTCACGTACCAGAAATACAGGACCAGCAACTGACAGACATTGAAGGCGAGGAGCATGCCTTGATAAATTATCAAATACATAACAAGTCCCTTCATCGCATGGAACCCCCCAAATGTATGTTTTCCAAATTGGGTACTCGGACAAAATTAAATTCAATGGGTTCAACTTCAAAACCATAATACTCAAACGTGGTAAGTTTGGTAGCAGACAGCTCAACCTCTTTTGGTCCATATAAAAACTCAAACAACAAGCATTTCAATTGGAGGAACGGTCCATCAATGCTCAACCTTGCAGGACACTTACAATAACTCAATCTCAACTCTTCCAGATTCAAACATTTCAATAGAATATGACGCAGTTCACATTGGCTCAGAAGTACATACCGAAGCTCAAGTACTCTTAAGGAATGAAATTGGCCATTGAAGTTTGGCTTAAGCTTGCATCCACGCAGGCTTAAATACCTCAATCTGGATGCTTCAGAAAGAAGCTGGGTAGAGAATGTATAAATTGGATAATATTTCGACTTGTCATAAGCTGCTGAAGAAAAGCATCCACAGGAAAGTCCCAACTGCTGAACACCCATTCTCACAGCAAACTTGATCCACCGATCGATTTCAGAGGCTGATTTACTTCCAAGGCAAAAGCTAACTCTGAAGGAACTGATGCTCTGTCCATTCCAATACTTTATATTCTGATTCACCCCTCCAACAAATCTATCCAAATTCCTTTTGTGACACCATTCGCAAGGACTTCCTCTCCGGTAAACTGACCTAAACATCATAGTACGTACATCAAAATTGATTTCAGGCCCAAATGGATTTAGGTATCTCCATCTTCGAGACAATACTCTAAGCTTAGAAGCATCTTGCATGGACAAATATGATAAAATTAAAGCTAAAATATCATCTGGAAGCTCATCAAAGTAATCCCGGCCAAAATTATCACTCTGCAAGAAAGCAAAGTTTCACAGCCAAACGCCAATAGGAAAAAAATATGAAATACGAAGTATACAATTCAAGAGCCATGTCAAAAAGACTGGAAAATGTAATATGTCCAAAACATATAATTAAAGGGAGACGATTTATATAGTCAAAATACTATGACAGACTGACAGTATATAGTGGTTAGAGGTCTGCCGGTTGAAAGCTTTAAACCTTTTCTTACAGAACGCTCAGTTGAACTAAAATTGTTATTAAAAAAAAAGTAACTGTTAAATTTTCAAAACTGAGTACCTTTTATTTTTATTTTTATTTTAGCAGTCTACATTTGCTCATATTCTTATGGACCTTAGCAACCCAAACCCGCCACACTCTATTCTTAATCGTACTACACCCCTGTTCTTATTAAAATGCTGCTGAAACCTTCATGATGACGGAAAATTTCAGACTTAGCATCGATTACATATACTCATATATAGTAGCTGCAGATTAGTTCATCTAAGTGAAGGTGTCAATCTGTAATGCACGTGCCTAAACCACAGCTGAGGTTTGTATACTCAAGGCGCCAAAGGAAGTAAGAGAGATTCTAGAAGCACCTAGAAGGGTGAGCTGGCTCATGATGAGGCAATGATTGGAATATCAGCTATTTTGTCCTTAGTAGTACAGCTGAGTTGTCCTTTGCTGAGAATAATACCGTTGGCTAGATATTTTCTAGGGCAGCGCATAGGAGTAAGTCTATAAGTAGTAGGAGGAATGTAATGAACAGTATCCAGAAAATTATTGAGTATAGTTTGTTCTTGGGAGGAACCCAGCTCCTCGAAGGCTGTGGAATTTATCTTTTATTATAAAAATCTTTTGCTATCTTCTCTAAAGTTCTTTCTTTGCTACTGATTTCTCTTAAACCAAGCTGATTCATTACAACTTGGTATCAGAGCCAAATCCTGAGAGAACCACACAATAAAAAAAAAAAAATGGCACCTACACAACAGCAGCGACTGGAGCAGTTAGAGCAGGACTTCACTGGCCTACACTCCACTTTTACCGAGATGATGAACAATCAACAAGGGCTGGGGGAGAGACTTGAAGGAAGGATAAATCGAGCCAGGGAGAACACGGAGCTCATGCTGGGACAGCTTCGAGATGAGCAGAGGAAGTTTCAAGAAGACATGAGGGCGGCCTTGCTTGCCCTAAAAACAACCATCCCAGAAGCTTCGGCCACCCCTAGTGGAGAAAGAACGGCATCCGCAGCAGGGGGTGGGGCTGGAAATCTCTTTTTCCATGCCGAAGACCTACCGCAAACTGAAAAGACTGGAAATTGGAGGTACAGAAAGCTAGACATGCCACTATTTGATGGGTCGAACCCAGATGGATGGATACTCAGGGCTGCTGAGAGGTATTTCGAGTTTTATCGACTGAAGGAAGAAGAAAAATTGGAAGCTGCCGTAGTATCCCTCGAAGACGATGCCCTGGCATGGTATCAATGGGAGCACCGCCGGAAACCGGTGCACCGGTGGGACGAGTTGAAGACTCTGTTACTCAAGCAATTCAGACCCACTCACAAAGGGTCTCTTTATGAACAATGGGTGACTTTGGAGCAGGAAGGGACGGTGATGGATTATAAAAGGAGATTCATTGAGTATGCAGCACCCTTGGAGAATATTCCAGAATCCATAGTGATGGGCCAATTCATAAAAGGGCTAAAAGAGAATATCAAGGCAGAAGTCCATCTATTGGGCCCAATCAGTGTGGACCAAGCCATGGACTTAGCCTTGAAGGCTGAAGTCAAGATAAATAGCCAAGCCAGTGGGACCAAGTCCAAAGCACTAACCTCACCTTTTACTAATTATACAAAGAACCCAGCCCAGAACTTCACTAAATACAACCCCACCTACCCGAAAATTAACCCCACCCCTTACCAACCAACAAACACGAAAACAGCCCCCACCAAAAACACCTACCCAAACCCACGAACCCAACCACCCATTCGCCGCTTGTCGAAGCCAGAGCTCCAGTACCGCCGTGAAAACGGGTTGTGTTTCCGTTGTGACGATAAATGGTCACAAGGACACCGTTGTCATAAGAAAGAGTTCAGCGTGTTGGTCTTAGATGGAGAAGAAGACCCCCCACTAGAGGAGACGGAGGGCAGCGACGACCCGGGCGTCGAAACCAATGCCGAAATTGCCACGGTGGAACTTTCCCTTAACTCGGTTGTGGGTTTGACAAACCCGAAAACGATGAAGCTCATGGGCCTCATCAATGGGTGCGAAGTGATAGTTATGGTGGACCCAGGGGCCACCCATAACTTTATCTCACTCAGGGCAGTAGAGAAGCTGGGGATCCCTTTACAAGGTGACACTAATTTTGGCGTTTCTCTAGGCACCGGTACCATGGTGCAAGGGAAGGGAGAATGCAGGGAAGTGATGATCGAAATCCAGGGGCTTATAATTCAAGAAGACTTCCTGCCACTCGATTTAGGTAACTCCGATGTAATTTTAGGAGTCCGGTGGCTGGAAAAGTTAGGGTCAGTGACCACTAACTGGAAATCTCAGCTGATGAAGTTCAAAATAGGGAGGGCAGAGGTGACACTTCAAGGAGACCCATCCTTGGATAGAACCCGAATTTCACTAAAGGCAATGCTACGGGCCTTGAGAGTAGAAGGGCAGGGGATATTGGTGGAAATGAACCACATTCAAGGAGGGGAAGGGAAGGAGAAAGAGTGGAGTATGGAGGCTGCTGTGCCCTGCAATTTGCAACCTCTCATCAACCAATACCGGCACGTGTTTAATATGCCCAGTGGACTCCCTCCATCCAGGGGAAGGGAACACAGCATCGTGTTGAAAGAAGGGAGCAACCCCGTCTCAGTCAGACCCTACCGATACCCACAAGTGCAAAAGAACGAAATTGAAAGGTTGGTGAGGGATATGCTGGCTGCCGGCATCATCCAACCCTCGACAAGCCCGTTCTCCAGCCCGGTTCTTCTTGTAAAGAAGAAAGACGGATCATGGCGCTTTTGCGTCGATTATAGGGCCTTAAACAAAGAAACCGTCCCCGACAAGTACCCCATTCCGGTAATAGATGAATTGTTAGATGAGCTATGTGGGTCGGCCATTTTCTCTAAGTTGGATTTAAAATCCGGGTATCATCAAATAAGGGTAAGAAGGGAGGATATTCACAAAACGGCTTTTCGTACCCACGAAGGCCACTACGAGTTTCTCGTAATGCCGTTCGGCTTAACGAACGCTCCGGCTACCTTCCAATCCCTCATGAATGAGGTATTCCGGCCATTTCTCAAGGAAATTCGTCCTTGTCTTTTTCGACGATATATTGGTGTATAGCCCGGATGAGGAGACTCATACCCGTCACCTTAAACAAGTCCTATGTACCCTGGCCGAAAACAGCTTGTATGCCAATCTTGGCAAGTGTGAGTTCGGGAAGCAACAAGTCGCATATCTGGGACATGTTATTTCGGCACGAGGAGTGGCTCGCGATCGGGACAAAGTGAAGGCCATGATAGCTTGGCCCCTCCTCTCACCATTCGAGAGTTAAGGGGTTTTCTTGGCCTCACTGGGTACTACCGCAAATTTATAGCGAATTATGCCAAAATCGCTGCACATCTCACTGACCAACTTCGAAAAGATAGCTTCGCGTGGACTCCAGCAGCCACCCAAGCTTTCGAAACCTTGAAGGAAGCCATGGTGGCAGCCCCGGTTTTAGCCATGCCAAATTTCACGCAGCAGTTCATCATCGAAGCAGATGCATCAGGTCATGGCCTAGGGGCTGTGCTTATGCAGAACAGCAGGCCCATTGCATATTATAGCCATGTGTTGGGCCCCCGTGGTCGTCTTAAGTCCATTTACGAAAAAGAATTAATGGCAATTGTATTGGCTGTGCAAAAGTGGAGGCACTACCTTTTGGGTAGGCGGTTCGTGATAAGAACGGACCAGAAGAGCTTGAAATTCATCATGGAGCAACGTGAAATAGGGGCCGAATACCAGCGTTGGGTAAGTAAATTAATGGGTTTTGAATTTGAAATCCATTACAAGCCCGGAGCAGCCAACAGAGTGGCGGACGCACTCTCTAGACAAAGCCCTGCCCAACTGGAATTGAAGTCCTTGATATCCACCAGTGGACCAAGCTTAGAAGATGTGCAGGCCCAATTGAAAGGGGACCCATATATACAGCAACTAATGGCAGATTTAGGGGATGGAGGGCCACCCATGGAGGGATTTACTGTGGAAAATGGGCTGGTCATGTATAAGGGGCGCATAGTGCTACCCCCTAAGTCTCCTCTGGTTCACAGCCTCCTAACCTTCTACCATGACAGCCCAAATGGTGGACACTCCGGGGACCTTAAAACCTACTTGCGTATGGCCTCCGAGTGGTACTTGGGTCGGAATGAGGAGAACGGTGGCCCAATATGTGAAAGAGTGCAAGGTGTGTCAACAAAACAAGTCCTCCACCCGAGCCCACCCGGCCTTCTCCAGCCATTACCTCCGCCAAACCAGGTATGGGAAGACATTACTATGGATTTTGTTGAGGGTCTTCCCCCTTCCAAAGGAGTGGATACTATTCTAGTCGTGGTGGACCGCTTCACCAAGTTTGCCCACTTCCTCGGTCTCAAACATCCGTTCACACAATGCATCAGTAGCGGGGGTGTTTATTAAGGAAGTCGTTCGACTTCATGGATTTCCGGCGTCCATCATATCCGACCGAGATAAAATTTTTATGAGCATATTACGGAGAGAACTTTTTAGGCTACAAGGCACAAGTCTCAAGAGAAGCACGGCATATCACCCCCAAACGGATGGTCAATCCGAGAATGTGAACAAAGCCCTCGAAACCTATTTAAGGTGCTTTGTTAATGGGCAACCAAGAAGGTGGGCAAGCCGGCTTCCGTGGGCGGAATTCAGTACAATACTTCACCTCATGTGTCAATCGGATGACGCCATTTAAGGCTCGTATGGGCGAGATCCTCCTCCCCTTATTAGAGCAAGGCACAATCAAACTCCCGTGGGTTCCTTGGATAGCCTACTGCAAGAACGTGATGCCATATTGGATGATTTGCGTGTGAATTTGCTGAGGGCTCAGCAGAAAATGAAGTTACGGGGCCGACAAAAAGAGAAGGGAATTACAACTTGAAGTGGGAGACTATGTGTATCTCAAGTTACAACCATACCGACAGAGATCCTTGGCTAGAAGACCCTATGAAAAACTGGCAGCACGCTATTATGGTCCCTACCCAATTACAGAGCGTATAGGGGAAGTGGCTTACAAGCTTGATCTACCCCCCAGCAGCAAAATACACCCAGTGTTTCACGTGTCACAATTGAAACCAGCAGCTGGTAACCCAACCCCCCCCAACTCAGCTACCTGAGCAACTGAATTCTGACCTGGAACTCATGGTAGATCCTGAAGCACTCTTGGATGCTCGCTATGGAACACCAGGGCATGAGAAGCCTATGGAAGTCCTCATTAAGTGGAAGAACCTGCCAGAAAGTGAAGCTACATGGGAGGATCTAGCAACAATGGATCAAAGATTCCCCACCTTCCACCTTGAGGACAAGGTGAAACTTTGGGCCGCAGGTAATGTAATGCACGTGCCTAAACCACAGCTGAGGTTTGTATACTCAAGGCGCCAAAGGAAGTAAGAGAGATTCTAGAAGCACCTAGAAGGGTGAGCTGGCTCATGATGAGGCAATGATTGGAATATCAGCTATTTTGTCCTTAGTAGTACAACTGAGTTGTCCTTTGCTGAGAATAATACCGTTGGCTAGATATTTTCTAGGGCAGCGCATAGGAGTAAGTCTATAAGTAGTAGGAGGAATGTAATGAACAGTATCCAGAAAATTATTGAGTATAGTTTGTTCTTGGGAGGAACCCAGCTCCTCGAAGGCTGTGGAATTTATCTTTTATTATAAAAATCTTTTGCTATCTTCTCTAAAGTTCTTTCTTTGCTACTGATTTCTCTTAAACCAAGCTGATTCATTACACAATCATCTACTATGCAAATTTTATGAATTCAATCCTTTTTTTTTAACATACGAAAGAGTTGATCCTATAAAAGACAGTAGCAGACTTGCAGCCCATTTGAGAATGCTCTATTACCCTCAAACAACCCTACCATCATATCATGAAACAAGACAGACAAACAGACCACAAAGAGAGTGCAAGCCATGAAAAGAAGTTGTGAATTGAATGATCAACAAGAATACTAACATCTCCCTATCTTGCCTCAAATTTTTACCACACAAATGCTAATGCATCTGCCATTGATCTTCCTACCTACCCACACAGTAGATATTATCACCATCACTTGCAATCCTATCACCCCGTTAAATAATACTGATAACACATTAGCTTCAGATGCTAGCCTACACCAATAGAAAAGGGAGAGGAAAGGTTTCAACAACTATATCATTAGACCCATTAACATCCTAAAAAGCAGAAAATTTATTCTTTCAATGATATGGATACTCCAAGTGCACCAAAATTGTAAAAATGAAAATAAAAAGATTGCATCATAGTGTGGAATGCAGATATGGGTGCTCTTCAAAGGTAATGAAATGTGTTCTACAAAAGCATTGCTGATAATAGATTGAGCCATCCACATATATAAGAATTACAATTGTGATAAGTGTTGTAAGCTAATTCGAGCCATCCACATATATAAGAATTACAATTGTGATAAGTGTTGTAAGCTAATTCAAATAATGGACACTAACAGATCAATTAATTGGAACAAAACTATAAAATGAAAAGTTCAACAGAAATTTGTGATGCTCAGGCAACAATTACAAGATTTAAACTGAGTGAAATGAACAGGAAAAGATTATCACCTCAGTGTAGCAGCAATACTTTTGGAAACAACATTCTGCAAACAAATAAACAAACAAAATTTAAGGTAAGAACGTTTAGAAGGAGAAAAGGAAGTTTCTCATTATGATTATGATAAAGTAAATAAATTCATAATAAAATAAAAAATTTCAAAAACAAAGGATGATATTCTAGAAGCAGATATACCCTTTCAGAAAATTTTGGTAATTATTCACGTAATCCGTACTTATTTGCCACAGTGAACAGACAACAACTGCGGCGGATAATGCAAGCTGCCAAGCCATAGGTGAAACTGAAACTGAAACTGCCCTTCCACAGATTAGATTTTTACAGTATCATATAGATACATATATAATAATCAAAGGGGAAAAGGGGGCAAATATTCTGCTTTAAAGTTTCGATCTTTACAACATTAGAAGGCAAAATCAGTTGAAAAACAAATATAATACTGTAATTATTAGTACAACAAGGTAGAACAGAGAAGAAAGATGGGATTTTTGTAATAAGCAGGGCAATTAAATCAATGGGGAAAAAAACGTAAGATGAAAATACTCCGTAAAGACCGTAAGTTACTAGAATTACAGAAAAGGTGAGAAAAATCAGATCTTTTGAGGTACAATTTAACAGGAAAAAATAAAAAAACAATAATCTCTAACAAATTTTAAAAGTATTCCCATAATCCCTGTACAAATTTAAAGTCTAACATTCTTTTTTTTTTGTGTTTGTGTTTTCAATTATGGACGCAAAGATAATTGAAGCACCATAGATAAGCAAAGTAGTTGGAAAACGAGGAAAAAGTATGTTTTTTCATAATTTGAAATGCTAACCGTTTGTATAATAAGAAAGAACCAAAATTTGCACACAAAACTCCAACTTTGACCTACAAAACTCCGAAAATTCTAACACAATTTAAAATTATTCCCAACCAAATCTTCGAAAAAAATGAAATTTGGCACATACACCTTCATTCACCACCACAGCCCTCATTTGAACCCCCTTTTCTCTCTCTCATTTATTTCCCCCTGTTTCAATCAAATAGCCAGAACATAAAACACCAAAGGTTGATTCAATATCTCAAAATTCCCAACTTTCAATCAATTTCAAACACAAAAAAAAAGGGTTAATTGGTAAAAACAGCTTGGCCTTTGGGCTAAGTACAAGATACAAGACAACCTTTAACGGGTCGTAGCAGACCAACTTAAACACGTGGTGCGGAAAATAAAGATAAATGACCGGAGAACGGAGATTCCACCGGAGTTAGGGAATCTCTATTATTTTAGTATTTTCTTTTAATTCCTCCCCTTTTTGTTAGAGTTAATTGGGTAGAACATCACAACCTTTGGGTCAAGTGCAAGAACAAAGACAACCTTAAAGTCACGTGCCCGCATTACCACCACCACCCTCTTCCCTAGCCCACAACACTACAAAGACCACATTTGCCCTCAACACCATCATCTTCCTTCACCACACCAAATACCACCTCCACTCCAGCAACGTCATCCTCTGCCCCAAACACTGCAGCACCACCACACCAAACACCATCTCCACCACAGCCTCGCATTACTTCCAGCCCATAGGAGTAGGCGCTCCATACTAATTCACCACAAAACAGAAGAGTTCCAGGAAGTTTGAGCGACCATGGCACGACCTCGGAATATTGAGCTAGGAGAAACTGAGATCAGCCGCCACAATTGTTACATGTCAATTTGTTGATGATGTGAAGTCGTGAAGATGTAGCACAACAACGAAGAAGAGTAAAGAGGAGATCAATTTTTTGAGATTGAAGTTGGAAGTTTGCAGTTCAACTGGAGAAGAAGAAGAAGAGAAGAGAGAGAAATAGAAAAGAAATGGAGAAGAAGAAGAGAAGAAAGAGAAATAGAAAAGAAATGGAGAAGAAGAAGAAGAGAAGAGAGAGAAATAGAAAAGAAATGGAGTAGAAGAAGAAGAGGAGAGAGAAATAGAAAGAAAATACTAAAATAATAGAGATTCCTTAGCTCCGGTGGAATCTCCGTTCTCCGGTATCATTTATGCTATTTTTTGCACCACGTGTTTAAGTTGGTGCTACGCTTTGCACCCGTTAAAGGTTGTGTTGTTTCTTGCACTAGAGCCAAAGGTTGTGCTGTTCTAGCCAATTAAGAAAAATGATGACATTCAACCACTCAAGAGAGGTAGACGAATTCAAGCAACAACAAAAAAATACCAAGTCTCCGGCGAGGACAGGAGACAGAAAAATTCGACCGTGGGTTCCGAAATCAATTGTGTATATTTCAGTTTGAAAAACTTGACCTTGGCTTCAAAACTTGCTGATTTGTTCCGAAAGGTTCGACCTTGGCTACAAGACTTGCTGATTTGTTCAGAAAGATTCGACCTTAAACTTGCTGCTTTTACTTCATTATTAGCCCTAGAAACTGAAATCAATTTGGGGAAGATTAACATAAGAAGGTTTGATTAATTTGGTGTCTTTTTTGAGTGTTTTAGGATTCGGGAAGAACCTCGGAGTTGGAAACAACAACGGAGAGTGTGTGTGTGTTGATGAGATGGAATCTGAGCCAATTTTGGTAGATTAATGTGAACATGTGATGGGATGGAATTTGACCCATTGATTTTGAAGATGGGTGTTGAAATTATAAAGCAAAAATTGACGAGGGCAGGCTCAACTATGACCACCCTTCCATAACAGATCTCAACTTTCAATTATTCTACGCATGTTCCAACTTTAGAGGGTATGTTTTTTATCGGACCCTTCAGATTACCTAACCTGCTAGAGTAGGTTATGGGTCACATGGCTTCACTTAAAATCACGTGACTCCCCTGGTTCACTCTCTTCTTCTTTACCTCCTTCCTTTTGCTTCACCTCATTGCTACAGACCGTAGCTTCATTAGCTGCGTTGAAGTTCCAGCAAGTGGTGGTACCACCGACGCACGACATAAGCAAGTTTGAGCAAAAGCATCATTGGCAGAGGAGAGATGATAAAGAGGCTAGAACCCAAGAAACCGAGGAGAGTGAAACGGTTAAGTTTCCTTCCATTTTTTGGGTTCCTCAAACCTTTGACACGTCAATGGAGTTTTAGATGAATAAAAGCTCAACCTTCGTGAGTTTCCATCAACATTAAAAGAGAGAGAATTTGAGGTTAATTCTTCCATTAGTGGTTTTACTCAAGCTTTTAGATTGATGTTAATAGGTGATTTTGGATCAACCAAAATACAAAGCTGGGGCTGGGTCTATCTTCATCAAGATAGAGAAGGCTTTCACCTTTAATGGAAGATCAACCAATTCGTGCAGATTACAAGTAAAATCTTTATAGAAAACAAAGTTGAGTTTCTAATTGGAATTTGAGGCATCAAAAACAAATGTGTGACATTGGATGATTTCAAACCTGAGACTAAAAACGCGAACCCATTTGTTTCCTTTCAACAAATTCGAGGGGTCCAAAAACTTTATATTTTTATCAATCTGTAAAGAAGAAAACAAAAACTCACAAATCAGTCACTCAATTCAACAACTATGAGCAGAAAATTTGCATATTAAAAAATTCAGTGGAGGATGAGAGAGCAAAAAGGAAGGATGAAGACTGAGTTTACCGGTGAGATGAAGATTGTGGGTCTAGGAGGGAAAATGAGGGGGTTGTGGGTGTTTCAGGGTGGCAGGGGAGGGGGCTGGGGTTTGGGGTGGCAGGGCCGGGGGTGGCAGGGAGGGGGAAGAGGATTTGGTGGCAGGGGAGGAGAGAGAAAGACTGAAAAAGGAGGAAGGAGAGGGTTTAATTTTTTTTTACAGGTTAAGCAGATCACCCTTCTACTTGGACTGTTTTTGTAAAAGACCCCTTAAAGTTGGGACTGGTGTGGAATAATCGAAAGTTGGGATCTATTATGGAAGGGTGACCATAGTTGGGCCTGCTCTTGTCAATTTTTCCAATTATAAAGGGCCATATATTATTGAAAAATTGGATTTTAATAATCCAACTTTTAACCGGTCTTCTTGAAACAGTTCTATTATTCACTTTTTTTTAACAACACAAACTTTATGACCCATCAACTATTATTGAACCCCATTAAATGATGACCTGAACAGAAGGTTACCATTCCTTCTTAGTAGGTAAATAACGGTCTTATTTATTTATTTTTCTTTCTTTTTCTTTTAGGAAAAAATGACAAAAATAAGCCAACCTTTGCCCCATCTGCCACAATTAAGCCAACCTTTTGAAAATCCAGAGATAATACAAGCTTATCATCATTTAAGCCAAATTTAGGTTAGTGATTTTAGTTTACCTGCTAACACAGGTTGCAACAAGTTAATTACGATTAATTGTAATTAATTATGATTAAATTTATTTTTTAATTACTCTTATATTTTCCTCTCTCCTCCCTCACCCATTACCACCACCTCTCTCCTCCCTCTTCCCCGCTGCCCTCCTCCTCCACCACCGCCACACCGCCCACCCCTCCTCTTCTCTTCCCACAACCACCATAACTAAACCCCAAAGACTAATCCAAACCCTCCACCACAACCGAACTCACCCCACCACTAACCAACCCCACCCCACCACCAACCCATTAACGCCCTTTTTCCGCCACCCCGAAACCACCCAAACCCACCCCACCCCGAAACCCATAACCCACACTCAAACCCCGAAACCCACCGCACCACCAACCCATTAACGCCCTCTCTCTGTCACCCCGAAACCACCCAAACCCACCCCACCCCACCCCGAAACCCGAACCCACATCCAAACCCCATAAACTACACCCCACCCGAAAACCCGTAACCCACACCCGAACCCCGAAGCCACACAAACCCACTCCATCTTGAAACCCAGTAGAAATCCACACCCAAACCACCCAAATCCACCCCACCCCGAAACCCAGAACCCAAATCCACACCCAAACCCCGAAGAGGATGGCACGCGGTGGTAGAGAAGGAGAGAGAATGGGTACGATGGTTGGGGTTTTGGTGGAGGAGAGAGAATGGGTACGATGGTTGGGGTTTTGGTGGAGGAGAGAGGGGGACTGGTGGTGGTCGTGGTGCCAGTGAATAAAGGAAGTGGGAGGAGGAGGGAGAAAGAGGGAGGAGAGAGAAGAAAGAGGAAAGAGATTAATTTAAGGGAAAAAGGAAAAAAATTAAGAATATTTGTAACCTGTAGAATAAGTTGCATGTTATGTAACCTAAATTTGGCTTAAATGATTATAAGGTCGTATTAACTCTGGATTATCAAAAGGTCGGCTTAAATGTGGTTGATGGGGCAAAGGTTGGCTTATTTTTGTCAATTTTTCCTTTCTTTTATATCCTCTTCCTAAACGATCTTATTTAATCCCCCATTGTTCTCTCTTCTTCACACCTTTTCTTCACAAAAAATTTCACACCATGAAAGGGGGAAATCAGTCAGCTACGTCTGGTTCTTCAACAAACTCAAGGAGTGAAAGGGTGAAGTGCAAATGTGGGGTTGCTGCTGTTGCGCAAATTGCGAAAAAGGGCCAAATTGTGGGATGCAGTTCCTTGGATGCCCTAAATGTCCAGACCAATATTGTGATTTTTTCAGGTGGGTGCCTGAGTCAAATATCGATGAAAGGAATGATATTAGAGACCTTCAATTTCAAATTAGGTTGCTAAAATAGGCTGCCCACTAGTGTTTGCTTTAATCTTGCTAGCTCAGTGTATTAGTGGTTTCATTAGTTCTCTGTTTGGTTGTTTTTTGAAGGCCATTTTGAATGCAGTGGCAAGTGTCTTACCAGATGCAGAGCATAGATATTATGCACGACACATCTTTGCTTTGTGGCACAAATCTTTCAGAGGTGATGAGATGAAGCTCTTATTTTGAAAAATAGCTAAGGCTTATAACATTGCTGATTACATTGATGCACTTGAGGAATTGGCTGAGTTAAACCCAAATGCAGCTATTGCATTCAAGGCATACAACCCTAAATGCTTTTGTAGGGCATTCTTAGATACTAGTGTGAAGACAGATGCCATAATTAGTAATATGGCTGAGACTTTCAACGGTTATATCATAAATGCTAGGACAAAGCATCTGATATATATGCTGGGATATAAGAGTTGCTTTGATGCAAAGATTGGTCCTGAAAAGACACGATATGACCAAGTCTCAGGCAGTGCTTTGCCCTAGGATATAAGCCAAGTTAGATTTGGAGAAAACTAAGGCTGCTGATTGTGATGTATTGCCATCAACAGAGAGTTTGTTCAATGTGTAGTACTACCTTGATAAGTTGAATGTAGATTTGGAAGTCAAGACTTGTACATGCAGAAAATGGGATATGTTAGGAACTTAGGCATCCCCTGTAGGCATGTCATAGGTTGCCTTTATTTAGTTCACGAAGAAGCTGAGGATTTTGTTCATGACAAGAAGGTCTATTTGAGGGCATATGCTGGTTCCATACCTCCTATGGAATGAGAGAAGCACTGGCCAAGGATAGACATCAATATTAGCCCACCTCCAATTAAAATTGGACCTGGCAGGCCCAGGTTGAACAGGAGAAAGGACTCATTTGAAGACCCTAAAAAACCTGGAAAGCTGACCAGGCATGGTATGGAGATGACTTGTTGTCTCTGCCATACTAAGGGCCACAACAAAAGAAGGTGCCCTAATATAGAGGTGATTAAGATGAGCCCGGCTTGGCCCGAAAATGGGCAGATTTTGGACACATTTTTTCGGCCCGCAGTTCGGGCCCGATCGATTTAATTTTTTGACCAAAAAACCGGGCCACGGGCAATCTAGATTTGGAAAAATAGGCTACATATTGGCTCCGCACGAATGGTACGAAAAGCCCGCTAGGCCCGACCCGAAATACTGGGTTTTGGCGCGGATTTTTTTGGCCAGAGGCTTGGCTCGACCCGTGATTTTGGCCCGAAAACGACTATTTTTTTTCCAAAGCCATGCCCGGCCCGACCCATGATCACCTCTACCCCAATAGAGACTCTACTTCAGTTGTTGTGCCTCCACCTAAAAAAGCTAAGGGGGGATGGTCCAAGTACTGCTTCAACATCGCCCATGATCACCTCTACCCCAATAGAGACTCTACTTCAGTTGTTGTCCCCCCACCTAAAAAAGCTAAGTAGAGACCAAGGAGGGATGGTCCAAAACTGCTTCAACATCAGATGCACCTCCACATCTGGAGTCTACAGCCCAACTAGGGCTGACAATGGGTCGGGTTGGGTCAAGATCAGGTTGGGTTGGCGGGTTAACGGGTTGAGAACCCCTTGACCCAACCCGACCTGTTAACTTAAACGGGTTGTGAATTACAACCCAACCCAACCTTATGATAAACGGGTCAACCTTCAGGTCTGCCCATTTAATTTCTTTTTCGTGTTTAAATTTTTTCCAGAAAAAAAAAAAACAACAAAGAGTATGTTACAAAGCAACCATAGGCAGCAATTTAGCATTAAGCCATTACATAACCATATGCTAGATATAGTTCAAAAACAACCCAAATGTTGATTTATTGTTCAACATTAACTGTAATGAGTTAGAATTTTTACTTTTTAACTTTCTATATGGGCTAGCCCAATTTTTTTTAGCTGTGAAATTACTTAGGGTTTTTAGGTTGTTTCCATAAATGGGTTAAACGGGTTAAAATCAGGTCAAGATTTTCAACCTGACCCAACCCATTTGATTAAATGGGTTGAGTCGAGTCGACCCATTTAATTAAACGGGTTGAAAATTTCGACCCTAACCGTTATTAATGGATTGTGTTCGGGTCGGGTTGGCGGGTTGGGTAATATTTTACTAGCTCTAAGCCCAACCATCAATATTAGGAAGAGGTGGGAGAATGATAAGAGGTGACAGAGGTTCCAGAGAGGGTGAGAGAGGAAGAGGAAGAGGGGAAAGTGGAGGAAATTCTGAAAATGAAGGTAAAGGAGGAAGGATAAGTAGTGGAGGAAGGGGAGGTAATGGAGGAAAGAGAGGCAGTGGAGGAAGGGGAAGAGGTGTCACTCATGACTGCATCCATCAACAATGTGAGTCAAGCTTGTTATTTTTTCAGTTTGTGTTAAGTGTACTTGAACTAATTAACTTATTTACTATGTGTTTTGGTAGTTGTCTCAACCTCCAACTAGCTGCATTCAAGCTTACATAGTTGACCAAGCAACACAGTAGCCCAGTGAACCTTAGGGAAGCATCACACAAATGAAGAATCGAAGCAACAACATGTTTTGAGATCATTTTTTGCCAAGTTATATTAGTGTTAAGTGTTAACTTGTTGCTTTTTTTTTGTAGTGACACACTTAGATGGACAACTAGACACTAAGATGTTTTTTGCCAATTGAATTGTGGTGGTTGAATTTGATACCCAGTTTAGGGTTGCACAATCAAGTGTTTTTTAGGACAATTTTTTTTTCATTAATGAAGTTGTTCAAGTTCAAGTACATAACAGCGTACACATCTTTTGCGTCCTTCTAATATCACTTGCATCAGTTCTAAAACAACCCTAAATTTGCATGACTTCAAAAACAACTCCTATTCATACATAATACTTCAAATAACAGAGCAATATGACAAACAAAATCCAAGAATACATAAATGCCATAGAGTAGTTCTTCTCATTCCTAGAGCACCTCAGCACCTCCACACGCAATTAACTAAGATCAATGTTCATCTCCTGCACATCTTCTTCCAGACTTTCTTTCTTCATCTGCATTTTTTCTATTTATTCATCAAGTAACATCTTGTGGTACTCCAACTCAACAATGGTGATATCCCATTCCATAATTTATTCTTGTGTTGGTTTTGTGTTAGTCCTGGGTTGGTCCTACATGATGATTGATGAGCATGCCATACTTCCCCTGATAGTTCTCCTACTATCCAATTTTCCATATGCAATGCCATTAAATGATGATACAATTTTTATTCAACAAGTCAATGAGGGTAATTTGTATGCCATATATAATGTAAAAAAAAAACTCAGTATTAAAACTATGTTGTTCTTAGCCTTTTAAAAGAAATATTTTCATGGATAATTCATTAACTTTAGGAAATTCAAAATTTTCTAATTAGCTATAGGCTTTAAATTTCAAATTTGTTAGGATTTTGAATTATTTTTAAATTCAAATTATATTTCTTTTTTTCTTAGGCAAATTTATTAAGATTTAATAATTAAAATCTAGAAGACTTAAAAACAATTGTTTTGAAGGAAAATCACTTTATCATAGCTTGACATGTGTCCCTTTTCGGCACAACTTTAGTAATATGTAGATGATGATAAAAAATGAATTGATATTAAGTGTATACAACCTTGGAAATTGAAATAATAAGTTTAACCAAATAATAATAATGCATATGCATATTTATGACATGCGTCCCTCAATAATTTACAATTGAGAATATTAACATGTGTCCCTTTTCAGCACAGCTTTAGTAATATGTAGATGATGATAAAAGATGAATTGATATGAAGTGTATACAACCTTGGAAATTGAAATAAAAAGTTTAACCAAATAATAATATTGCATATGCATAATTATGACATGCGTCCCTCAATAATTTACAATTGAGAATATGAACTAATTGTTTATATGCAACCTTTATTGCCACCCTAAAAACGCATTTGTCTAATAAAACTAGGAAAATGATCATTCGTTGCATATAAGGTACCAAAAGTGCAAATTATAAGTTGGATCAAACATTAATTAAAATTTTATAATTGAGTATGTAGCTTAGGTGCGTTCTTCCTCTTAAAAGAATAATTTTGAAGTCCGATAAATATAGACTACTTCAAATCAGGTCCATTCAATTCACATATGATCATATCAAATAAGCTAGTAATCATGAAGCACGATGTATTATGTATGGCCCAAATGAGATGTATGACAAATAAAATAACGTTGAAACCTTCCTCGTGCTACCCCTTGTGCAAACTCGTTGTACCTCTCAAACCCTTTTACATTGTCCTCGAGAGCTTGAATCTTTCTCCTTTGCCACTTTGCAGGATTCGAGTTCGCGGTGAACTTCGGCGACGGAAAGATGAACAACTTTTTGTTTTTCACGCTTGATGGTATGCTATTAGAGGTAAGGTTGTGCATGAATTGGTCCCGGGAATTTGGACAAATGGGCATGCTAAAGACATTAACAGTCATGGATAATTATGAAACGAGGTCCATCCGAATGGGAAAGGATAATTCCTACTTTATTTTATAGATTTCTTTCGTACTTTTTAATTTAATGAAAAAAAAATTAGGAAGTAAAACAACAAGTACAAAAATGAGTAATAGTCCCCCAATAAAGGTTGGTGTACACGACTCAGTTCAACATTATGTTCATTGTATTGTTTCTCTGTAATTTGGATTCGGTTTTATGTATCATTTGGATATGATGAACTACATTTGGTAGATAGACCAAAAAAAAACGATTGGTACAACCATTTCGTGAATAACCAGCTATTGTACTATAAAAATAAAAAAAGGCTCGATCTACGACACTGGACCTCCTAAAAAGATCTATTAAATTCATTGAGTTGTTTCAAAAAGTCAAAGTCGGTCTGGACTCTGGAGATTCCAGTCCGATCTTCAATCTACACAAAACCTTGATTTCGAGTAATCCGTTCGGTCCGGATAAAAAGGAGACACACCCTGGACCCACTGATACCCTGTTAATCTTATAAGGCAAAAGCTAACGGACGCCCCCGGGGCACTAGATAAGAAATATATTGTTCTATATAATTACTCATAATTATATAAAATTATATAACAATATATAATTCCAATGCAATGCATTTAATGTTTTTCCCTTTCCTATTAAAAAATATTAAATGTTTTGCATTGGAATTATATACTATTCAATTATTTTATATAAATATGAGTGATTAAGTAGAACACAATATATTTCTTATCTAGCGCCTTGGGGCGTCCGTTAGCAGTAAACCCCAAAAGCAACGTTCATTTTTCTCTCGTTTCCACACTAAACCCTAAGCATCAGGAACTATCACTCTTCACTGGCGGCGAGTCTGCTATACGCCTGAACTCGAACGACACTTTACCAATCACTACCACTGTAGCTCATTAGCTATAGATAAGAGGACAACAAGTCAGAAATTAGGCGAAAGCAGGCGACATTAAGTTGGCAAAATTTAGTTTGTCGAAATTAAGCTCATTAGCAGAATTTCCGAGCATTTGAAAGTAAGGATCTTTTGAGTTGATTTTGGTGTTTATTGTTGCTTTTCTACATCTTCCTTTTTGTACTAACACATTTCTCTTCAATTGTTGTTTTTGCAAATTGCATGAACGAAATAAATGAAGAAGTGTTGAATTAATCGGATTTTTCGGCGATTTGGCTATTTCAATTCTCACGAAATTGCTGGTCAACTAAGTTTTCCAAGGTATTTTCTTCTCTTTACAATGTTTAAATTCTTAGGTTTTGCATTGTGGCTATTTATTTCAAAACTACAAAATTTCGAGTATTTTTCTTTTCCAATTTCAACAAACTGATTTTCTTTTTCCCAGCTTTTTATTGGGTTTGTTAGTCGAGCTATTTTTTTGGGATTTATTATCCAATTTCGAGCTAAGTTTTTTGAGCTTTTTAATTAATGTTGTTTTGTTGGTAGTTTGTGCTCTTGGTCCTTCCTCTTTTGTTGCTACCATTTTTGTTGTTGTCTTGGGTATCGTGATTAGGGAAAAAAGTTCAATTGCACCCTATAACGAAACATATTGCACTGGCAGATATGGATCGCACCAAATTGATACGAGTATTTTTCTGAGCGTTCAATCATCGAAACCCTAAATCGAGACATAAACCCTATTGAAAAACAGACTGTTCTGACAACTTTGCTACAGCATGAATTTCCAACCTATTACTCATCTATTCTTATTACATTTACAGGGGGTGGACAACCTGATTACCATCCCCGACTCTGGGATTTTGGAGGCCTAAGAGCGAACCTACATGTTAGGGCTCTAATTAGGTCCAAGTTTTTTGAATGTTTGATTTTTCGGTGTAGACCGAAAAAATAAACAGTTATTTGGTCCAAGTTTTTTGAAGTTTCGATTTTCGGTCCGGGCCACGAATTTTTTTCTTTTTTGGCTATGGTTTCACAATGGAACTTCCTGGTATTGAGATCAACGATATTAGAGTGGAGATGGATGAGAAAAAGTATGATATGATCATATAACTTCTTAAAGGGGGTAAACTTGAGTTGTATATCTTTAGCGATCATTGTATTCGGTTCCAGAGTCATATAGGTTGATGTTTAGGATTAACTAAAGTTTATTGATTTGAACAATGAACTATCACCAATTTTCGAATATCAAATGTGTCATTTGAAGCCTCAATATAGACAAAATTATGTGTTGTGATCAATAATCATCAATGTTGGAGTGAACGAGAATTTTGCTCTTTGCCCAATGTGAGGAAGTGCAATTGAAGAGTCACTTGCTTGCATTAATAGAATATGAGTTCTAACCTAAGGTCATTTCAAGTAAGTTTTCTAACCAGGTTTAATAGTGTGAGCACTCTAAAGGTCATTTTAAGTGCTTCTACTTTTTCTAATTATGAAAGTGCGCATAATCAAATGTCAAATTTTGATTGCACCACTGTTAGTGTCAAATTAGTTATAAGACATTTAATTGCCATATTATTGTATTTGTCATAATAAGTCTTTGATGTTCTTTTAGGAGTTCAAGAAATTGCCCTTTTATTGTCATATTGATCTAATAAGATGATCTTTTAGCAATCTATATTCACTACAAAATCAACAATAGTAAGATGAAAAAATACAAGTGAAAAGGAAAATTCTTATATCTACAGTTCTATGCGTAAATATAAGTTGATCATCAACTAGTTTATTTATATTGTTGTTGGCTCTATAAGAAATAAAGATTCACTGATATATATATATAAATTTATGATTAAATGATTTGCATAACCTCCACCTAGAAATTATTGACCGATCATGATGTAAGTTGTATAATTCCATTACCTACACATTTACTTCAATTATATCAATTTTATTAGTAAATAATTTGCTCTATACTAAATATACAAATATTATTCAACTATACTATTGAAATATGTTGTAGCTCACACGTCTTGGCACTACAACCCGCTTTTCTTAGTATGCTTTAATATGTTTTTCCCTGAATAAAACATGAGTTGTATAAAATCCATCTTGAGATGCAGTTTCTTTAGTGGCAATTTACACTCTTCAGTTTACAACTTTGGCAAATTAAGAGACGTGTGTGAACACCTTAATCGATTGCTTTTCCACAAAAAACCAAAATTGCAAGTGCAAGCATCAAACATCTTAGAGTACTAGCTTCATATTCAACATAATAATTATATCTAGCCTAATTCGAGTATCACATATACGCCATTTTGGGGTGCCGCGCGCGTAAACGCGCGGTGCAACTAGTATAAATAAAAAAGGGATTAATTGCCCTAAAGTCGGAGTCGAATTCGGGTGTCAGACTTTTTTATGGGATCCGACTCTGACCCTCTTCCGACTCGAAGTCGGACTTTTTAAACGGAGTCAGATACAAATTATTTTTTTGTCGAGGTCGACTCGGATTTTTTCCTTCAGGGTCGGATCTGGATTGGATTGCCATCCCTAATTATACCTCTAAATCAAGGTTAACACTTATATCCTTAGAGTATAATAAATAATTAGGGTTGGCTCAAGCTCAAGCTCAAGTGGTGCACTTTTTTATCTTCCTTAGCGAAGTTTAGGGTTCAATTCCCATCCCAAGCGCAGGTTAGATGATTTTTTCTTACCTATCAAAAAATATCCTTAAAGTATAAAGGCCGCATATTTTACTCATAGTTACTCTTCCTGTGCTAAATTAATTGCCAATTTGCCACAATATGTTTTTTTAATTGTCTATTGTTATTTGTCACATACTTCATCCGTTTCTCAATAAGTGAAACATAGAGAAAGTGGAGGAAAATCAAGGAATGTAGAGACTAGAGAAATAAAGTTGGGACCACGATAAAGTAAGGTAATTTAAGTGGTGAAACAAAAAAGTAGTGGTCCCCTCTTACTTTTTAGTGGCATATTTGTAATAAAATTAAACTTTTTTTACCATTTTGAGTTTGGTTGCACTTATTGTGAGTATTCTAAATAAGGAAAGTGTTGCACTTATTGAGAAACGGAGGTAGTATACTTCCTCCGTTCTGTTTTAAATGAAACGTTTGCTTTTTCACGCAACCCAACGCGGATTTTTAATCATTAATATCTTTAGTTGTGCACACGTAAAAAATATAAAAAAGGTTATAATTTGATAGTATGCACCGAGACGAATCTAACAAGATATCACTTGACTATGTTTCACCCAATGTTTCATTTAAAACAAAACGGAGGAAGTATATCTTTTCAGTCAATTTTTTTCTCTAAAGTTGGCTCCACACCTACCAATCCATCATCATTTCACCACTTCTCTAATTCGTGGCAATTAAGTTGAGTTTGTTTTGCCAAATAGAGTTATCCTTACCAAAATGTCCCTCATAGAGTAAGGCCCCGTTCATTTGGACTGAGAGAATCTGAAATGAACTGAAATAATAATAATAATAACAATAATAATTATAATAATAGTAATATTAATTAATATTAATATTAATAATTATAATAATAATAATTATTATTAAATAATAATATAATAATAATTAATAATAATAATAACTGATAATAATAATTATTAATATTAATATTAATATTAATAATAATTAATAATATAATAATAATAATAATTAATAATGATAATAATTATAATTAGTATGATAATAATTATAATAATAATAATTACTATTATAATTAATAATGTAATAGTAATAATAATAATAATAATAATAATAATAATAATTAGCATAATTATAGTAATACAAATTACTATAATTACTAATGTAATAGTCATAATAATTAATAATAATAATAATACTAATAATAATAATAATGATAATAATTAATAATTAATAATAATAATAATAATAATAATAATAATAATAATAATAATAACAACAACAACAACAATAATAATAATAATAAGAATAGAAGTAATAATAACAACACCAACATTGAACTTAACTGAACTGAACTATAAATTGAAAATAAGTCCAAAAGAACATGGCCTAATTCGTGTTTGGATCCTCTAAAGTTCTAAAATAACTCTACAAGAGTTTGAGCAATATCAACCATTGAATAAAAAATCAATGGCTCATATATTATCTTTCCAAAATCCCCTCTATTTTTTCTCATCAAAATCCACCCTAATTTTTCCCTTCCTATCAATATGATCCCTTGATTTTAAAATGTATGGTTCAGATATAACTATACCTTGTAGAGTTTTATTAAAACTCTAGAGGATCCGGACTCGCCTAATTCTCAATTCCAAATCCACGATGTGGATCTGGAAACAACGACGTCAGCCATTGAATATCCGAGTTCAGAAATTCAGTTTCAACGGAAGAGAGAGACGAAAGGTTCGGATCCGCATCTCTATTATATAAGGGAAGAGGGAAGGAAGATGGTGTCCCCCTATGAATATACTAAATTACCCTTAATGATCTAATGGATTGATTAAAATTACAAAAAAAAAAATTAAATTTTTTTTCTCTTTTACAAGTTAAAAATGGAATATGCATCAAATAATTCAATCAAAAAATTAAATGGACAAAATATTTTGACATTATTTTACAAGAGAAGATGGTATACATGACATCCACCTGAAAAGTCTGATACACTCACTACCTTTGATACTCTTTAATTCAGTCAAACCAACTCATTATTTCTATTATTTTTCTCACAACCTTTGTTAGTTTTTTTACATTAGCTAATTAATATATCTAAATTCATCTAACTATTAAGTTTTCACATTTTAAGTGTAATCATAACTATAGTACGGATGGAGTATATAATAGAAAAACAAGTTTTGAAATTAACGCACGCATCGCGTGCTTATAAGACTAGTTCGTTATAAAAGCGGAAAGCTGCTCATCTCATCTCTTTGTCTATCTGTCAATCTGTCATCATCCTAATTCCTACTCATCATAAATTCATTCATAATCATCAATTTAAACGCGTGATTTTCTCCAAATTCCTTCAAAGTCAAACCACTCCACTTAAAATTTTTCAAAATCAAAACTTCCCTTCTTCAATCATCATTCATCACTAGGGATGGAAATGGATGATGGATCATCCATCATCCGCTTAACCCGGTTTTATTAAGCGGGTGAAAACCCGAAATAAAATGGATGAAAAGCGGGTGGCGGGTGAAGTGGGTGATGGATGCGGGTCGGATGCGGGTGAGATTTTTTTCATCCGTCACCCGACCCATCACCCGCTTAACACCCACCCATCATCCATTTTGTCAATTACACATGTTTATTTACTTTATTAATTTTTTTAGTTGAAAATTTAAAAAAATATATATCTTATGGCATGATTTTTTGTAAAAATTGTTATATATCTCCTCACCCGCTAACCACCCGACCCACCCGTTCACCCGGTGGATGACGGATGGATGGATGCGGGTGATGGCTTAGTGGGTGATGGATGGATGCGGGTGGAGCGGATGGATGCGGGTGACGGATGCTGGTGAAGCTCCACCCACCCCGAACCCGATCCATTTCCATCCCTATTCATCACACCTTCTCTTCACTCTTCAAAAAAAATTTCCAACAAATCTCCCGTCTTTTACTCCAAATGGGAAAAGGCGGCGGTTGCGTACCCAGCAAGAAAAAACACCCCGCCGCCGCCGTCGCTTCCACCGCCGGAAACCGTCAAATTCCGGCACCAATCGACGGCAACAAATCTCCCGTCGCTTCCTCCTCCTCAGAACCAATCCCCACATCCCAAAACGACGCCGTTGCTGACCCCACACCCACCCGAAAATTAAAGGTTTACATAGTGTTTTACTCGATGTACGGACACGTGGAGGGTTTAGCGAAGAGGATGAAGAATGGGGTGGACGCTGTTGACGGAATTGAGGGGGTTTTGTATAGGGTACCGGAGACTTTGTCGCCGGAGGTTTTGGATCATATGAAGGCGCCGCCGAAGGACGATTCTATCCATGAGATTACGGCGGCGGAGGAACTTTCCGGTGTCGATGGGTTTTTGTTTGGGTTTCCGACGAGGTATGGATGTATGGCGGCTCAGGTGAAGGCGTTTTTTGATTCCACTGGGCAGCTGTGGAAGGAACAAACTCTTGCCGGAAAATCTGCCAGGTTTTTGTTAGTACCGGTACTCAAGGCGGCGGCCAGGAGACGACTGCGTAAGTTTTCGGAACTCGTTGATTATTGATTGTTGTTTTGACTAAGGAGTAGTGTATAATGTGTTGAGTTTTGTGGACATGGTTTGACTGTTTTGTGATGGAAGTTGTTTAGGGTGTGATTGGGGATTGTGCACTGAAACGAGTCGGTATTCGGACAATGGAGAATCGAACTTTGCAAGTTTGAGTAATGAGTAGTGTGTAATGTGTTGATTGTTGAATATGTTGATTGTTGTTTTGACTAAGGAGTAGTGTGTAATGTGTTGTGTTTTGTGGACATGGTTTGACTGTTTCAGTGTTTTGTGATGGAAGTTTGTTTTGTTTAGGTTAATAGGTTGTGTGTTTGGATTGTGCACTGAATCGAGTCGGTGTTTGTACAATGGAGAATAGGACTTCTCAAGTTTGAGTAATGAGTAGTGTGTTTGAGTTTTATGGACTTGGTTTGGTTGGTTTGATGGTGGGAGTTGGCTTTTTAGGCTATGTGGTGGAATTGTGATAGGCTTACTCACTGCAAGTGTTTGACTTGGTTGGGTTTATGTGGTGATCATGATGTGATTGAAAAAATGGTTCCATTTTTAGATGTGATTAGAATGTAGAAGTACTTTGTTAAAGTATAGAATATAGGAAAACTCATCAATCATCTCATTAAACTTTAAAGGAATATATATACAACCTAATATCAGGAAACCTTACTGAACTAGAAATCCTAACAACTTTGCAGATATGAATACATATTGAACTAACTGAACTAAACTCCTTATTAACATATATATTCCAATTGTAACACCCCCAAAATCCATACACGTCTAAGCTATCGTTGCATCGACTTTGGGAGTGTTACCGCCGCGGTGAAACGCAAGGCATGATAATTCATAACGTTAACAACTCCTTATTAAGAAAACTACATTGCAGCGGAAATAAAATGTTTACGTTAAACTACAACTCGGGAATCACCAAGGACCCCTTTTTATTCAAACCACAAATTAATTAAGTAAATCATAATAGTCTTATAATGCTTAATTAAAACGCTTTAAAGTTTCAAGATTAAGATCTATCCCCCGTATGCTCATCATCATGCAGCAACACCAGCACACCTAGTCTGCTCCCCATTGTAGCATCAATGGTTCATCACAGTCAACAAACAACACAATAACACACACCGCCTATGCTAAGTACATAGTAAAACATTGAGTGCATACAAAGCATAAACAGAGCAATAAGGATCATTCCTAGACATGATACTACCATAGCATTACATTCTTTACTTTTTATTTAGTTGGCAGCGAACGGACACCGTCATCTTACTAGAATCATACGGGCTACTTTATCCTTAATAGACAACTTAGTCCATTAGATGGAATGCAAATACGGTTTCGTTCCGTTCCGCATCCATCACCTTAGTATGCATACCCCCAAGATCGTACGGAACCTTCCGCCTACTTGAGTTATCAAAATTTATAAGGATACTACTGTCGTCACAGTAGGCCTACGTAGGAGTGTAGAACAAGTCCCACACTCCCCCCATTGTTCATACTTGTAGGGAATCCGACTACAAGTTTATTGCCAACAATCCTTTTTAGCGATACTCATTCATACAACATTAAGCATATGATTTCTATAACATCATATAAAATCCTTTAGTTTAGGCAACCTCTTATAAATCCTTGCTACAATTATCAACATCTCATTTCATGCTTGTGATACGAAAGAATTACGCATTCCAATAACAATTCATTCTATTTCACAAGTCATACAACAAGGAAATACATACAGATTTCCAATTGATTTCATGTTACCAAACAATCTCAACAATCATAATCAACCACAGTTCCCTATCATGATTCTAGGTTCCAATATGACAACCATAACCTAAACATGATACTGATATATCGAACTGAACTAGTACGCGTACGTACATTGTAACGGAGAATCTTTGCTGATTACTTAAAACGTTCCGCTTATGAAATTGGGACCTAATCGAATAATAAAAGTAATTCAGTTCCAAGTCCTTGATATCATTAAAATAAAACCAGCTTAACTAACTAGGTAAAACTTAGTGTTTCGAATAATAAAATAAACGTTCTTGTTGGTTAAACTTTTCTTTCATAACTTTATTAAAACTAACAGATTTAGGACTTAATTATATGTTTGCAAATCTGATTTTTGACAACTTATATTATACTTGGTTTATAAAAACAAAACTTACACAAATATACATAAGTGTAATAAAATCAGAATTGAGAATTAAAATTATCATAAGAACTAAAAATATAATTGTAAATCTGATTTCCTTTAACTTCTTCTATACTTTATTTATAACAACAAATTAACCAAAGATATATATATATAAGCATTACAAAATCATATTTTACAATTTAATTTAAAGTAGAAAAGAAAGATTTTTTTTATAGTACCGAAGTGACTCGTCGGCGACAACCACCGGCGACGGAATTCCGACAACAACACTAGCCACGCACCACACGCACTCGCACACCACCCGCACGCACGACACACAACGCACCGCACACACCACGAGCCTTGAGCACTCGCGCGGCACGCACACCGCACCATCTCGCACACACCAACGTACAGCGCTCGCGCTTCGCAACCCCAGCACGCACAAGCCTCTGCTCTCACACACACTCGAATCACTCGTAAACCTCGAGCCCAGCACTCGACTCGCACCACCACACTTCGCGTCGCCCAGTGCTAACCTCGCACACACTCGACGCACAACCTCGACTTGCCCAGCACACACAGCCGCTCGCACTCCTCGACTCGCACGCAGCGCTCGCACACAGCACACACCCTCGACCCTCGTACAGCACAATGTCGATGGTGGTCGACGCACACAGGGGAGAGGAAAAGGAAAGTAGCGCAGGAGAGGAGAAAGAAGAGTGACAAGGGAGAAGAAGAGAGGAGAGAGAAAAATCCTTGAGGGAAAGAGAAAGACGGCTGATTAGAAAGTTAGGGTTTTATTTTTATTTTTATTTTCTTCTCTTATTTATAGCATGAGAAACCTAGGTTTAATAGGACTTGTTTTCTAAATCAAATTCTTATTTTTGTTTTATTTATTTGAAAAACAAAACCAAAACCAAATTATAATATAGTTAGATACAAAAAGTACTTTGTATTTTCTTATTTGTAAAAAAAATAACTCCGAAAAATACGGAGTATTACACCAATGCTCCCCCTCAAGTTGGAGTATGAATATCACAAATGCCTAACTTGCGGAGTAGAAAACCAAACTGACGCCAGCCCAAGGCTGTTGTCAAAATATCTGCTAACTGATGGCCCGTAGGAACATAAGAAGTGGACAAATTACCAGAAGTTAATTCATCACGAACAAAATGACAATCGACCTCAATATGCTTCGTACGATCATGAAAAACTAGATTCTTTGAAATATGAATAGCAGATTGACTATCTGAATACAAACGCATAGGCTTAAGATGCAAAACACCAAGAGAAGACAACAAATACTTCAACCACTTCAACTCACAAGTAGTAACAGCCATACCCCTATACTCAGCCTCTGCGGATGAATGAGCCACAATAGGTTGTTTCTTAGTCTTCCAGGAGACAAGAGAACGACCCAAGAACACCAAATAACCAGTAACAGAGCGTCGAGTCAAAGGACAAGCAGCCCAATCACTATCACAAAAACCAGTAAGTTGCATATTACCTAAAGGACGCAACACAATACCCTGACCAGGACTTCCTTTTAGATAACGCAAAACACGAAGAGCAGCATCCCAATGATTGGTGCAACAAGAAATTGAGATAGAGTATGCACAACATAACTTAACTCAGGACGAGTAACAGACAGATAGACCAGACGTCCAACTAGGCGCCTATATCTATCAGGATACGCATATGGCGAGCCTTCAGCGGAAGCGAGACGGTGATTCTGCTCCATAGGTGTGTCAATGGGTTTACAACCTAACATGCCTGCTTCTGTTAACACATCCAACACATATTTGCGTTGTGACAAAAAAATACCATCCTTGCTCCTAGCAACCTCAATGCCTAAGAAATATTTCAATACACCCAAATCCTTCATATGAAAACATGAACTCAAATATTTCTTAAAGCACAATAACATCATGAGATGAGCCTGCAATAATCAAATCATCAACATAAACAAGAACATGAAGAGTAACATGTCCCTGAATGTAACTGAACAAAGAATAATCAGCAGCAGACTGTTTAAAACCATAGGACTTCAATGCCGGAGACAACTTTACAAACCACTGTCGAGGTGCCTGTTTCAATCCATACAACGATTTTCTTAACCTGCAAACCTTCCCTGGAGGAGCACCACGATACCCAGGAGGAAGTTTCATATAAACTTCTTCATGCAAATCACCATGTAAGAAAGCATTATAAACATCCATCTGATGCAAATCCCAATTAAGAGATACAACAACAGCTAAAAATAAACGTACAGTTCCCATTTTAGCAACAGGAGCAAACGTTTCATTATAATCAACACCTTTGATCTGACGATTACCATGAACAACTAGTCTACCTTTCAACCGTTCAACCTCGCCAGTTGAAGTGTATTTAATACGATACACCCAACCACTACTAATAGCTTTCTTACCTGAAGGTAGATCCTCCAAACTCCAAGTACCATTGCGCTCAAGAGCCGCAAGCTCCTCCTCCATCGCCTTGCGCCAACCAGGATGTTTCACATCCTCCTGAAAACTTTGAGGCTCCTGTCCTTTAGTAACAGCTGCCACAAAACCTCTATGTTTTATAGAAAATTATTATAATCAACATAACAAGCTATATCAAAGGGTGTACCTGAAGAACGAGATGGAGGAGGAGACGCAGTAGAGGGTTTGGAGTCACTATTTTCACACACCACAGTATGAGTCACAAAATCACGGAGCTTGCAAGATTGAACTTTAGTACGATGCCCACGCCCTAACAGTTCACCAGACGACGACGAACTCCCCCTCAAATCAAGAGGCGTGGAGGTGTCACACATAACCTCACCAATACGTACATGAATCGAAGAAGCATCACCAACTATGCTTCTAGTGGGGCGTGGAGGCGTAGTGACCACACCATCCGTATGCACGCCGGCACCATCAGGCGCACGCACGGCACCATCAACAACATTAGGTGCACCAACATCAGTGCCATAACCACTATCATCAAACAAATCATTCGCCCAAAGGGATGGTTGGGAAAAATATAAATCCCACTGCTTTTGCGCCACATCAGAAAGAACAATAGGATAGGGGAATTGATCCTCAAAAAATGTAACATCCCTACTCACAAAAAATTCACACGTCTCAAGGTCATAAAGCCGCCACCCTTTCTTACCAAATGGATACCCAAGAAATAAGCAACGACGAGATCTAGAATTGAACTTATCCTTTATATGAGAACGATTAACAGCATAGCATAGACAACCAAACACACGAATCAAATCGAATCATAAGAAGGTGAAACACCAAACAAACATTCATAAGGTGTTTTACCCTTCAAAACAGGAGTAGGGGTAATATTTATAAGATGAACAGCTGTAAGGACACACTCCCCCCAAAAAGATTTAGGTAACTTGGCCTGAAACCTAAGAGCCCGAGCTACATTAAGGATATGACGATGTTTACGCTCCACCCTACCATTCTGTTGGGCGGTATCAACACAACATGTCTGATGAACAACATTTTTGGCGAAAGAAAGATGCAAGACTTAAAAACTCTTGTCCATTATCACTCCGAAGCACCTTAATTTTCTTATTAAACTGGGTTTTAACCATAGCATAAAATTCTTGCAACAACTGTTTTGCCTCATATTTGCCACTCATCAAATAAACCCAGGTAGCACGAGAATAATCATCAACAATAGTAAGAAAATAACGAGCATTACTAGTAGACGCAATACGATTAGGGCCCTAAATATCACAATGAACTAAATCAAAAATCTCTGTAGCTTTATTATTACTTAAAGAAAAACTGTTTCTGGGTTGTTTACCCTTAAAACAAATGTGGCAATCAAGGAAATAACCCTTATTAGAATGTTTACTACTAGCTACACCATGAAAAGTGGAAATAACTTGCATAGAGGGGTGACCTAAACGATGATGCCATAGCATACCCAAATTCGGATTCTGAACCGTATAGGCTTGCAATCCACGAGCACGAACAAGTGTGAAAATATAGACTCCATTAAACCGCGCTCCCGCTCCAATCAGGTTCTTCAAAGTGCGGTCCTGTATGACACAAAACTTGTCAGTGAAAATAATAAATAATTTATGATGCTCTAAAAGCTGAGAAACAGACAATAAACTGCAAGTAAGAGCAAGAACATAGAGAACATGATCCAACACAAAACCATCCAACAATACAACTTTTCCTTCCTTAGTTGCAGTAGCTTGTTTACCATTAGGCAAACCAATAGGAGAGGAGATAGATACCAAATCAGAGAACAACTCCAAATTACCAGACATATGATTAGATGCACCGCTATCAATGATCCAATCACTAGAACAAAACATACCCGAAGAACGTTCTGAAGTCGCGGATACCTTTGAGGACTACAAAGCAGGGAGCAATTGGATCCATTGATCATCAGTCAACATCGGGACAGTAGCCCGATCACTATCACTTACCGCACCGGTACCATCACCCATGGTGCTGTATATACAACAACCACAACAGAGAACTACGCCTCTTTAACCAAAAAAAATACAACAGCCACAGCAGAGAACGTGACAGCACAAGAGGGACCACGTACTCTCACCTACGAAATCACGCACAAAGGAAAGCAGAGAAATTGTAGACTTGTACTCTCGCACAAAGGAAATTAGCATCAACAATTGTAAACCAACTGTCAACAATTTGGCATGCACTCTCCACACTCGCACAAAGCAAAGTAAACCAATCCAACGAATCCACCACACACAAAGCAGACAACCGAGACAAGAAGTGAGCACCAAGTATGGCTCGCACAAAGCAGACCCGAATACAAAGCACAAAGCAGAACCGCGACAAACAACAGTATATAATAGCAGTGATTTTAACCAAAAAAAACCAGCAGTGATTAACAGCAGCAGAGAAGGGGACCACACCCGCAAGAGCAAACCCAGCGAAGAAAACAAGAAACACTCGTTGACTCGCACAAGCTTTAAAGAAATATTATTAGGAGAATTGACATTGAAGATTAATAAAATATACTTCCTCCGTTCCATAATAAGTGAAACATATGGATTGGGCACAAGATTTAATAAACATCACTTTCAAAAGCCAAAAAGTCATAAAATACCCTTTTCATTATCAAAAGGAGGAGAAAGAAAAGCAAACCACACAAGTTTATGATGGGTACTCTTGTCATTTTATCACTTTCTTTTTTCCATTTAAGGTATGTTTCACTTATTTTGAAACGTTCTAAAATAGAAAGTGTTTCACTTATTATGGAACGGAGGAAGTAGTAGCAAACTAGCAATTGAAGACCAACAAGAGAATGAATGATCCTGGTTAATAGTGAGGGAATAACAAATTCCAATTGTGCAGCAGCATACAATAGTCCCCTCACGAAGAAACGCACTCGCACTCGCACGAAGAAGAAACAAAACAAAATAATTTAAGACAGAAACACACAACACTCACACATCAGTGAGAGTCGATCAAACCAACAAAAAATTCGGATGGGAAAAAAATCAGGAGTTGGAAAAAAAAATTTGCTCTAAATTAGAATGGCTCTTGATACCATGTTAAAGTATAGAATATAGGAAAACTCATCAATCATCTCATTAAACTTTAGAGAAATATATATACAACCTAATATCAGGAAACCTTACTGAACTAGAAATCCTAACAACTTTACAGATAGGAATACATACTGAACTAACGGAACTAGATTCCTTATTAACATATATTCCAATATACTTGGTCAACAAATTTCAGTGGAATTTTCCTTTTTTTTCCTTTTTGAGTGTCGGGGTGTTTCAGTAGACATTGTGTTAGGATTTGAACATTAAACTTCTCTTAGCTGCATCTCTATTGATTGGGGTTTGGATATAGATTTTGATTTTTTTTCCTTTGTAATTTTTTTTTGGGTGGGAAGGGTTGGGGGGAGAGAAATATTGTTCATTGTCTAGTATCAATCAGCAAATCCGTTGATTTGATGCTAGAGAGTGATTCTAGAGAGATGGGTTTAGCTTAGAATTTTATTGGAGGCAAATGCCACGAATTTTTTCCTTCAATAATGCTAAAATGGGTTTTAATTCCTGAAATGTGTCGAAGTTGAAATTAATTCCCTGCATACCGTCCACGTAGGACGGCACGCGAGAAAATTATTATTTTTTATTTTCGGCAAAGCAAACCGCTACTCAGAGTAGCGGTTAACTTTAAGATAAGCCGCTACTTGAAGTAGCGGTTTATAAGGTAAAACCGCTAATCAGAGTAGCGGTTTATAACAGATAAATTCCAACCCAACACAAAATAGCCAACGCAACACAAAAGAGTAGTGCGCGCCACGCTGGAGCGCTGCGCTCCACGCACGAGGCTTGCGTGGCGCGCAGCAAGCTGAACGCAGACCTGCTGCGCGCCACGCAAGCCTCGTGCGTGGAGTGCAGCGCTCCAGCGTGGCGCGCACTAGCTCTTTTGTGTTGCGTTGGAATTTATCTGTTATAAACCGCTACTCTGAGTAGCGGTTTATATGCGTGCCTTGTAACTTGTCTTTGGGACACAATATAACCGCTATTTGAAGTAGCGGTTAACTTGAATGAAACATTATTGCTATTAATCGCTACTTGGAGTAGCGGTTTTATTAAAAAAACCAAAATTTTGGCAGTTGTCCTACGTGGACGGTACGCAGGGAATTAATTTCAACTTCAGCACATTTCAGAAATTTAAACCCATTTTAGCATTATTGAAGGAAAAATATTTGCTACTAGAAGTCTTTTGTTCTATTTGAGCGATACAGGAGATGCCAAAAGGGATGATCATAGTATGTGATTTTAAGCCTCATAGGTTAGTTGCCTTTGATAGGAATTGTGCTGCGTGTTTATGTCTTTACTTGAACTCGCTTTGAGGTTGATGTCAAAAACATAGCTCATACACTTTGGAATCTAAATTGCTAGATAGATAGTGTTATGAGATTTTTTATGCCTTGTGAAAACTTTCAATGTTCAAGACATAGCAACTACGTTTCAATATCAAATCAATTACATTTCAATCAAGGCTCATAATGCCTAGTTCAAGGCAAGCTCACCCAAAGTGGGGGCTTCCTATATGTGGTGGTTCCTCCAAATCAAACTCCCGAAGAGTTGTAATCCGCGGACCTCGTTTTTGGACCCCGATTATTTACTAAAAATAATTTTCGAAAATCATTCAATCTATTTCCAATCATCCTGCTCATTCTACACATCTTCTAGCCTTGCAAAATCCTGACCTTGCATTGCAGCTTTGCAAAACCCTGACCTTGCATTGCATTTCATACATTCAAGTCTTGCATAACCCTGACCTTGCATGACGTGTCAACCCTTAGCTTTGCATAACCTAAATCCTTGCATTGCGTCTCATGCATCTTTTGAGCGAGAGTCTAAGTTTGCATTCTTGCATCATTATGTGCTTCATCTGAGTTGTTTGCACCTGTCTGCTAACATCTTCTTCTGCAAGTAATCAGATTGCTTGTAGTTATTGTCCAAAGATACAAACTTTGTTTTGCGAGACCTAGGGTTATAGATCGCTTCTAAACCGCAGAGCGTTTAGAATCGTTCTCCGTCCCGACACCGTATACTTTGACTATCGGTTTCCTGAACCTCAGTCAAAGTGGGGGCTTCTGTAGACACATAATCGTGTCTCCCCATTTAAGGATCCGATGATGAAACATATCGCGGCATTAGTTGGCGCGACTCAGCGGAAGAGCAATCTAAACAACCAATCCAAAATGTGTTTTGAAATGATATTCTAAAGCCTAATTAATTGTTCATGATGATTAATTGTATTTCAAGCCCATAAAATGTTTTAAATCCATTTTAAAAGCCCAATCAAATATTTATTATTTTAATAGATATTTTTCATAAATATTTTATTATCTTTGATAAATAAATCAGATTTTTAATCCGTAAAATTCCATCTCCGGAATTTTAGGGATAAAAAAGTATCTTCGAAAGACGCGCAAACAAATATGCTCGAATATTCCAGAATATGCGCCGGACGCGGGGGCTGCGCTCAGCGCGCCATGTGCGTCCAGCACATTGGCCATATCGCGTCAGGCTTGCCATTGAGCATCTGACACGTAGATTTTGTGACTCACACATAGTCATGAGTCTGACGCAAGTCTTGTGTGAGACGCAATTTTTTTTTATCTTTTCAAAACGCGTTTACACGTGCCTAAACCTGATTGGGCTGGCCGCGTCAGGCACACCAATGTGCGCCTGACGCGTGGCACTGCGTCTGCCACGTAGGCCTGCGCCTGGGGCAGGGCTTGCGTGGAGCGCAAGTCTCCTTTTCCCTATAAATACCCGTATTTTACCGAATTACGGACGACTTTTTGATATTATTTATTTCACGCACACAAATTCTCTCGAATACTCCGAAATACACTTCGAATACCTCAAACACTCAAACACTCAAATACTTTCATTACTTTCAATCAATCAATACTTTCACACTGCGTTCTTGGTTCCACGATTGCTCCGCCTAAAGATCGTTGTGCTCCTCAATTTAAGCCGCATTGGTATAATCCTGAAGATCCTTGAATAAATTCCATATTATTGCTTTGAAGTTACTAATCATTTATTTCATGATGTAGATCTTTAAGTAATAATCGCTCTACTGTATATTCTAAACTCTTCTCTTTCTTTTTATCTATTTTTCATATTATTACATACTTGCTTGATCATACTATACATATTATATGATTGTCCTGCTTATTGCTTTTATCACCTCACATGTTATTTATTGCTAATCAAAGACCTAAATAAATGTTCTAATATTAATCAGATTAATTTAGACAACCTGTTAGGAACCTTGTAAAACGATTGCCTAAATAACATGTCACTAAAAATTAGTCTTTTATGTGTTTCCTGAACTAATTTAGACTAATTATTTGTAGGGTGTATAAAAATATTATATGGTTATTCTTTGGCATAAAATCTGCAATGAATCGATATTCAGTAGAGGCCAACTTTGGGCGAATGTGGTTCATTATGACCATATTCGTACCCTCACCCCCGAACTTAATCTTTGGTTCATTTTGACCATCTATGGAGTCAAGACGGGGAAATCTACATTGGATAATTTGTCCCTACGGTTTTCCCATATCCAATTAGGTTTATGATTGTTCCTAAAAAGAATTGTTGGCGACTTCTTTCAAAACAATTTTCAATAAAACCTTTACAGTGGGGTAGTCAAATCTAATACGCGCTCACACCGCGTAGGCGAAATAAAAACACGCGTACAGTAATGAATTTGTATGTGAGTTTGTTAAGAAAATCATTGTTCATTCCCATTGTAATTCTAATTTATCTGAAAATGTCTATTATTCTTCTTAAATTTTCATTCCTCTCCACTACCACCTTGTAGGTGGTAATGAGTGATAATGAAATTCGCTTCGCCTTGGAGAAAAAAACACAAACTTAGGGGTGAGATTGTTTCTCAATGGAGAAAAAAACACAAATTTGCGAGTTGATATTGCCTCCCCATGGAGATTTCAGGGTGCTTCCCTTGTACCATTACATTTAAAATTCTTTCTCATTACCACCATTTATTAACGGCTACCAAACGAGCCGTAAGGGGAGTATCCCCTTTGCCTTATAAAGTGAATTCATCTCTTTTTTTTTTATCAATGTGGGACACTGACATGTGTTGTGCGCTATACATCATAGCTTCAACACTATCAATTAGCTAACATATCAATGGTATACTCCAAATAAAACTTGTTAAACTATTCATCACAAGTTTTTACATTATAAAAAAAAAAGAGAATAACTCAACAATAAGATTAGAATAAACTATGGTGTTTTGTAGACTGCAGGAAAATTCTGAAGTTCTAACCAAATTATGAGAACTATAATTGGGTTTGTTTTGGTCATTTTGAGAATTGAAATTGCATACTGGTTATAACGGGATCGACTTAGCCCGATTAGCAATTATGGAAAAAGATCTTTTCTTTTCTTCCAATTTTAAAAATGCGTCCAGCTCTTTCAGCAAATTTCTTTAAAACCACCTAATCACCTATTACACTAAGACACTTGTGTACCAAAGATTGGTCACCCTAAGCCAAGCCTCCATCAATGGAGGAATTGCACCATTAGAAAGGACTCAAGGAGTTCACGATCAGGTATCTAAGACAAGCTAAAATACTTACATTTGTGAACGCCTATATATCTGCTTGAGCAAATGTGAAACATATTTTTTTGTGACCACAAACCATGACCACATAGGCACATACCAAAAAAGTTGTTCTCAAATGAGAGTGGTAAGCATTGGAAACATGTAACATAGGTTCGGCGAAAGAAAGTTACGGAGTAAAGTCAGCATGAAGACTCTAGACATGCCAGATCAGCAGGCCAAGGTGAATTATTCCACACAGCCAACCTAGCCAAATATGCTTAGATACAGACCATCTAAGACCAAGTTGCATTGCAGGGAGGACGGGTATCTAGCATAGAAGCTGATACCCAATCTCTAAATTATCTAGCCCAGTCTCCAAATAATCTAGCCCAAGATATTGAGGAGATTTTCGGACTTAATAAATAACAAATGGTGACAAGACTCATCTTATCAGTGTTAACTAAATTTGGACACCCAAGATTTGGAAAAAAATTAAGGAAACCCACACTGTCAACAGGATCATTATTGATATAGAGACCACATATCTACCAAATCCAAGATCCTTGCCACAGAAGTCTCACAAGTGTTGGTTCAACAAAAATGATTGAGAGGGGAGCTCAATTATTCCACCAATAGGATCTTTCAAGCAATGTGTAGAATAAAGATCACTGATCCAAGACTAATAGTGACTATTGAAACGATTAACAATCAGGCACCAAATTTACCCTTCAGTAGGGAAACCTTATATTATGCCAGTCAAGTGGGAGACTAAAACTAAAGCTATCAATTGACCCTATAAGACTGGGATAAGCATTAGTAATTCACCTGTGACCTCATTGGCGAGCCCAACTGTAATGGTGGGACTTGGGAGTGTCACAATATCAACAATAAAGTACCTTGCATATTACAAAAGGACTGAAGATCTAATGCTAGGGAGGTACTACCTCTGTTTTTTTAAATTGTTATGCTTTCCTTTTTGCCGTTCTTATTTAATTGTTACACTTTCACTTTTTCCTTATATAGTAACCTATCACATCAATTTTTTACATTTTTCTACCTCATATACCCCACCACCCATTTTAATAATCCACCCAAAACCTTCCAACCTATCCAATTTTTCTCTCCCCTACAATATTTTGATACTTCTTTCACATTTCCCAAAACCAGACATTCTTTGGTTTTACATCTTTCTTGCTTTTTGCAAAATTTCTTTGGTTCTACCCCAAAGTGAAGTGTAACAATTAAAAAAAACGGAGGGAGTATAAACCTAATATAAATGCCAGTCACCTAGTCTTTGACCGTCAAGGTTGAATTCCTCACATAGGCTTGAGACAGGATTGCGATCCTCAATACGAAATATAAACAAACACGGAATTTAATCTCCAATTATATAAGGGAAGAGGAGAGGACTTAGTGTCCACCCTAAATTACAAATTCACCCTCAAATAGAAAACAATCAAACTCAACTTTACCAATTTTTAAGAATATAAAAAAATACAGGCCAAACTACAGAGCAGTTTTATCAAATTTCAAGGCAATTCATCAACTTAATTGGCATATTTTTCTTTATCGGATCTTTGTAAGCAATTTTTCTTACTTATTTCAGGTTAATAGATGTAATTACGCAATTAGTTTAACTTTCTACTAACGAACGCAGGTTTGCCTTAATTGGGAATTCCATCCTCAATATGGGCCTGTAAACTAAGGAGAGACACCTACTTTAAGCTGGAACCTCACATCAATCCCATATGGGCCAACACCTTCAACTTTTATTTGCCAATCTCATAGGTTTGGGAATGTAGGTATCCAACAGCCTCCTGTGGGTCCAGAAGGAAAAGGAATACTGGTTTCCCCCATTATTTCAAAAGGGCAAAGGCACACCCGACCTAGGAATGAGGCACCATGATGCGGTGCCGGGATGACCCCTTTGCATCAAAACACCGCAGTAGCGGTATGTCAGTCTTCATGGGGACGTATTTGGAAGAAGAAAAAAAGGTAAATACCCACATAACCCAAATCCAGAAAAGCTAATAAAGAAGAAAAAAAAGCTATACAGGATCAATATCTTTAGAGCTTGTGGGGTGAAAAAAATACAAGGATAAGAAAGAGAAGAAAAAAAGATGAAAAGACAGAGAGAAAATCTTTTCAGGCAGCTTTTATTTGTAAGAAGCAAAGACAGAATATGGTGTCTTAAATCACCAAATATTAACATTTGTAAACGAAGTATTAACATCTGTTGCAACCACGCACAAATTTCAATCAATAAATCAACCTCTTGAATTACACAAAAACCCAGAAACAAAGTCTCCAAACTCTCACATGGAGAGAGATAAAACCCAATATATGGGTAGATATAACCCAATAAATGGGTAGAAAAACTCTCCATTAGAGAGAGACTGAAGTTTATTAGAACCATTAATATAAAAAACTAGTAATAAAATGAGAAAATGGGCTTACCACCGCCCAAAAAGGTGGCGGTAGCCCCTAGGTTGAATATTAGGGTTTTGTTGGAGAGGAGAGAGAAGAGAGAAAAATAGGGAGAGGAGGCGTCGGCTTAAAAGTCAAAGCAAATTTATACAACTACAATAAAAACTTTCCTTATTAAATTATTCAACCAAAAAAAACAACTTAGATCTGTAAGCGTCAAGATACCAATTTTCACAAGCTTAACTTATTTACATGGTCAATTAATGGTTACAATATCAAATTAAACGAGATTTATACCTAAATTAGCCAGATTTTATTTCCTAGTTAAATTCAACAACAGAAAAAGCAAAAATCTCCATTCAAAACTCTTTCAGTGATAGATTTTCATTACTTGCTTTATACATCGAAGTAAGTGTTCCTGCCCAATCTAGTTATGGCCTAATCAATAGGTGAAATTGCCAAATAAATATCCTTGTGCCATCAATTCAAACAAAGGACTAGCCCACAAAGCTAAACGTACTCCCTGATGTTCAATTATTATATAGTAGACCAGGGTCTATGTTACTCCTTAGAGTATGGCCGTTGGTTGATCTAAGTCATAGATTATGAGAAGAGAAGGTATAAAAAGCAATAAAAAAAAATAGGAGAGAGAAAAAAGGAGGAAAGAGAGCATTGATCGGATGATTGCAAGATTTGCAACGATCCAAAATGAACAAAAAAAAAGGTGGATCATTGTCCATGTGGCGCATGAAAGGAGGATGGGAATCCTGCAGTGGGTCCCACATCTGCTGTATGGCAGAAATCTAACCACTCCATATTTCATCAATCTAACGGCTACCATTGCATTGAATTAGTAACGTTGCAAATTTTTGCAATGGCCATATCTACTGTTTGAATTTATTTATTTTTAAAAAAAAAAACCACCAACAGCTATATATTTTTTTTGTCTATAAATAGATACCAATATTGAGCTACTTCTCCAAATCATATATTTGAGCTCATTTTGTTATTGAAAGTCATATTTGTTTCCTTTCAATATTTATCCATCCCACAAAAATAAATTCTCTCATAATAAAGATTAGTTATGGATCCCAAAACCGGTAGAAAAGGAAATCCTATAACGAAACAGATTGCGCTGGCGGATATGGATTGCACCCGTATTGATACGAGTATTTGTCCGAGCGTTCAATCATCGAAACCCTAAACCGAGACCTAAACCCTCGCTTTATCCTCGTTATTGAAAAAGCACGTTTCGATAACTTTGCTACAAGCATGAATTTCCAACCCATTGTTCATCTATTCTTATTACATTTACGGGCGCGGACGACCCTAATTACCAGCTAAGTTTATGAGATTTTGGAGGCCTAAGGGCAAACCTACATATTAGAGCTCTAATTAAGTCCAAGTTTTTTGAATGTTTTGATTTTTTCGGTGTAGACCGAAAAAATAAACAGATTTTGGTCCAAGTTTTTTGAAGATTAGATTTTCGGTCCGGACCGCGAATTTTTTTTCTTTTTTGGCTATGTTGTCACGGTGGAAAGATCATAAAAATAATAGATTATCCATTGGTGGTGAAAAAATCATAAAAATTAAAAGTAGATCATGAATGAGGTGGAAGAGAGATGAAGTATTAAAATATTTGATGATCTAAGATTTTGGATCAACCATTGGGTATATTCTTAGAGGGGATATAGGACAAGATAAAGTGGATCTTTTGATTGATCCAACCTTGACTGCAGAAGAATATATATGGCTGGAAAAGCATATCCGACCCACCCAAAACAATTTTCGGATTCTTCATCCCGTCCTCATCCCTATCATCCACCCATAGTCCATTTCTTCATATCCAATGTCCGAGATATTCAGCGCATCCATTCAAACCCAGGCCAATTTTTTTTTATCACATGAGTCTCAGTTCATAAATAAATCCCTCTCGGCCCTTCATGATGTCATATCTACCCTAGCATCTAAAACAACCCATGTTCCTTACAGATCTGGATTATTTTACATTTTAACATAATCAGGGCTTCATTAGCCTAATTAAATTTTTTGTCAACTTTCAGAAGCTCGAAGCTCACACACATGTTGCAGAGTTCTTTAGGTAAGACACTTGTTGACATGTGCCCCAGAATATAGCTTTTGGAGAATAACAGTGCAATAAGGACTCTGATTCTCTTCTAATTTTACCGTCTTGATTTAATGGCAAAGCAGGTGGCGATTGCAAGACTCTGATGTTCATCCAAATAAGTCCAAGTGATGCAGACCTTGGGGAGACCCTATGTTCCTTGAACTTTGCTAGTCGAGTTAAGGGACTTGGCAGCGTCCAGCTTGCAAACAAACAGATCATGCTGAGCTCCTCAAGAATAAGCGATGGTGATGTTGTTGATGGCGATACTCCTGTTGTGAGTGATTTTAATTTTCACTTACTTTTCTTATATTTTTCTTTTTCTTTAGGGTTGTTATTGGTACTACTAACACGTTTTTTTTGTTGCTATTTATTATTATTATATTTTTAACAGGAAATCTTAAGTCACAGAAGGACTTTGATGATTTGGTTGTTAGAGGGGATTTAGGACAATATAAAGTGGATCTTTGATTGATCCAACCTTGAGTCCAGAAGAATATAAATGGCTAGAAAATCAAATCCGAACCACCCTACCCAATTTTCGAATTCTTCATCTCCGTCCTCATCCCTATCATCCACCCATAGTCCATTTCTTCATATCCAATCTCTGAGATCTTCATCGCATCCATTCAAACCCAGGCTAAAAAAATTTGATCACCCTCCCATATAACTGGTTAACTAGACGTGAATCAGATGAGATTTCGAAGATTGCAACTTTAGTATCCCGTAAAGATTTTTTATCAGGACTTGCACATTACTTATTAGGTATAATATATATTAATCAATGATTATAATTTTGTTAACTAATTTTTTCAATCTAATTGATGTAACTTTGAATTTTTAACGGGCGTGAATGGGCTAGGAATGCCATGGCCATACTGTTCCTTGCTATGTGTTGGTACGAGAAGAGGTTGTCAATGCCTCGTTGACATCCAGGTTTTCCTTATACTCACTCAATCGAGAAGGTGTGTGTGTGTGTGTGTGTGTGTGTGTGTGTGTGTGTGTGTGTGTGTGTGTGTGTGTGTGTGTGTGTGTGTGTGTGTGTGTGTGTGTGTGTGTGTGTGTGTGTGTGTGTGTGTGTGTGTATATATATATATATATATATATATAGATTTGGGCTCGGTGAGAACAACTTGATTATGTGAGAATGCCTAGTTATATGAGAATAAGCCTCTACCCTTGGATCACTCTAATCTTACTACTGAGATTTTTCTCATTTCATTAATTCTAATTCCAAAAAAACTGTCGTCCTTCCCGACACACCGTTGTTTATCTACTGTAGCAAATTAACAAATTTTGTCCTCCATGGAAGCTCGAAGATGTAGAGTAGCTCGACCTACTACAACAAACTAACAATTTCGTCCTTAATTAAACCTCGAGACAAGATTGAAATTCCTCCATTGAAATTCAAAGATTCAAAGTGGTATTTTTTCGAACCGCTCTATTTTTCAGTTATTTCTCATATTTTAGGGTTTTAGTTTTCATAATTTGATGTTGTTACTATGAAATTGAGCGATGGAAGATGTGATTCTCAAATTGCCTATTTGTTTTAGTTGATTCGTTTTTGATTTACTGACTTTTTAAGGTAAAATCTGTCTTGAATTTATTATGGTATTTTTCGAACTTTAATGCTCTATTTTTTATGCTCTAATTCTAAGGTAACAAAGGATTTTCATCTTCTTCTTTTTCTTTCTGCATCTTTTCTCTCTATATATTTTGAAATTCTTGTGTTTTGGGTGTGAAATACAATTGTTGCCGATGCTGGAATTAGTGGGAAGATTTTTATGAATTGGTATGACTTTGGAAATTGAGAATTGTAAGTATGATGACATTGTCTCTTTTACACATGTATAATTGGAGATGTACTTGTAGGCAACTTGTGATGTGCTTTTAGGCAATTTATGATGTATATTTATACTAGGTTCTCTAGAAGGAAGATGCATATTTGCTTTTGACCAAAGAAGCCTATAAACTGCGTTCGGAGTATGAATCGGGAATGCTAACTTATCTATAGGCCATTTATAGTAGATATCGGGGAGAAAGCCAAAAGTATAATGTCTTCGAGTTTATGAAGCAAGCATGGCATAGAAACTTACTGCCCATAAATTACCATAATTGATGAAAATGTGATGCATATTTGCTTGCAATTCGTATATTTAAGCTATCCCAATATGAATATGATTTGTTCCTATTATATGGAACAGTTCTTGAATTATCTTTTGTTGGGTTGGAATTTTCTTGAATTAAAGTAGTTTTTTTTTTGTAGGTATTAATATATGTATATAGTTTTCTAGGATAAGTTCCATGGTAAACAGCCTCACCATACATTTATACAATTGCAAGAAGATGGCATATTAAAACAATGACAATGTCGGCCTTCGGTATATTAATCCGTTCGCTCGCTTCACGGTCGATAAACTTCCCCTCGTTTCACATCCCAAAATCACACAACTTTAAAAACCAACATCAACCCAAAGATTGTGCAACACTCCGGAATCATGTACAAGCCGGAAAAGTAGCAATCAAAATTAAGTTATCACCCAAGAAAAATAATCCTAAAATGTCCACTAATTCTGGAAAAAGGCAGGTTAGAACAGTTCTCTTGCTTTGCTTTTTTGGCCCCGCACCGATTCGGGAGCTTCTTCCCGATCTTCAAGGAAGTCAATCAAGAAATCAAATAATTCGAGATACCCACCATACGGTTATACGAGCAAGCCTCATCCTTGCTTTGATCTTCGAGTTCAAGTAAAGTGTCAATTGCTATTATTCATATGGTCTCAACTCCTAATAATCCGGGTAGTTTAAGTTCAATAATGAATTGTCGGCTTTCACAAAAAACGAGATTCGGATACATGGGACCTACGATTACCTAACTTTAAGGAGCTCCGTCCTTGGCTCATATGAAGTTCCCAAAAGTCAGAAAATTTAGAGGTCAAAAGAAGGGAACTCAAGTAACTAGAGCTGGAACCGGTTTATAAGTTCCCATAATAATGAACTTTCTTCATAATTTCTATAATATCGGAAACGGGTCAAGAGTCCCAAGTTAAGTGAATATTTTTTCGATTCGTGGAGTTTGTCTCAAATTAAAATTACGAAAAAGCTCCAACAATAGGTCACCGGATGTCAAATATATCTTCAGCGGTTTGGTTTGAAGAGTAGATGAAAGAGCGTAAGGAAATAATCGAATAAGAGCGAAGTAAATAGACCAACCTTAGTATCAACCTTAGCCTAGACTTGTGTCAATAATTACCTATAAACTCGTTATCACTATTTTCATATACAAGCGCCTACGACATGGCTGTTATAGCTATAGCCATATAAGGAGTGTTAGATTAGGATGTTGATTGGTCGCAAAGGCTATTTGGTGTTAGGCTACAGCCTTATTGAAGGCAGTACCATCTTCATTCTATCCTGGCCAGGATTCCGTTATGCACCCATATACCGAGCCACTATCAAGCTAATTTATGCAAGGAGAAAGTTAAAGCGAAAAAGGATCGCTGCTGACAATAGGGCTGATTCTGGAAGTGGGAATACTGAGGCTGATTCTGGAAGTGAAAATACTGAGGCTGATAGTGGAGCATGTGGTACTAGGACAGGGAATAATCAGGAATAACAGTAGAGATAGAAGTGACAGTTGTAGAGAGAATGAATGATTTGGCAATAATAAATAGAGGAGCGTAGAAAGATTAGAACCAATACTACTAGCTAATTGCTCTACCTATTCTTATCTTCTTCTTCTATTCTTGTTATGCTTTATCTTTGTATTTATCTTAGCAAGTTCTTTGCCTTTAGTTGCTTCTTCTACTCCATTGTTGTGTTGAGTTGCTTTGCTCTTCCCAGGTTTATAACGATTCAATTCTCATTCCGGAGGGAATCTAATAAATCTGCATATACTCATTCACATTGTTGCATATATGCTTATAGCCATATCACATACTTTATATTTCACTTGTTCATATTGGTTATGAATTTATATAATTTGTTTATATGATTTTCACCAGGTTTGGTTTTGTATATCATATTTCAATGGAGGAAGTTGAAAGAAAAAAATTTGTTCGTAAGTTTGGAAGTCGTATGTCTCCATCCTGGACTTCATTCTATGATTGAAAATATGAGTTCGAACAAAGACAAGCCGTAAAAAGATATCGGGTTTGGTGTTTTTCTTTATCTGGGCTTTGGGGCTTTAAACAACAAGCTAAGTCTTTGGCTTATTGAGAACTTTGACCCATATAGTCGTACATTATATGTACGAGATGGGAAGATCACGATTGATCGAGAAGATGTCCAAGTGACTCTTGGACTTCCTATGGGTCCTAAGGTTGTGAAGGAAGCAATGAAGGATGATGACAATGAAGAATTTAGTATTCTTTTGGAACAATGGAGGAGTATATGGGGTTTGGAGAAAGGATGCCCTAAGACTACAAAAATGCCGCAGAGGATTCTTACTTTGAGGGCCGAATATGATTTCAAGAGAAGTTTTGTGGTTTTTGTTGTTTCCTCGTGTTTGCATGGGCATAAGAATCAATTTTGCAACTACAAGATTTTATTTTCACTCATGCACACAAGTGAAATAAGTCACATGGATTGGTGTCAATATACAATTGATTGTTTAATCGATGCAATCCTCATTTGGAAGAAAAATCCATGTGGTTTTTTCACGGGATCTCTATTATTTCTCACGGTAATGACACTTTGATATACCCTATTGTATAATTTATAAAATACGCTTTTAGATCATGTTGATATATGCTTGCTTCATTCTTTTTCCCAAGAAGGTGTATATAGAAGGTGTATATATATATTTGAAATAAGCGGTATTGGTGATGTATATGTAGTAGAAATATGATGTACATATTGTTTTGTGATATGCATATATATTATTTCTCTGTTTTTATCATTACTAATTCATTTTTATTGTTCAATAGTTATTCTACTTAGATAGGGTGGAATTTATAGGATCGCAAATTGAAAGGAAGGCTCCGATTCTATGTTGTTGGAAGACTAAGGCTATAGAAGAAAGATTTAAGGCAGAGATAAAGGCCGGAAATTTTGGGTTTGGAAGGATTTTGCCTCCTATACGAATCAAAAGTGATGCCGATACAATTATTAACGAGGTTGTACCAGTTCATTCTACAACAAATGATCAAGGAGATTCATCACAAAAATCTACAGAGGTATTTTTAATTAGTGCACCTATACAATTATTTGTGCATGCACTTAAGCTTAAAAATCTGAGTCATTTACGCGATTTCACCACCTCCTTTACCCCTGTTTCTATCACGTTTCTGCAATTCTGCATGTTCAAATGTACCCCTGCTTCTATCATGTTTCTTGCAAAGCAGTTCTTGTATTCTCCAACTCTTGTTTCAGAATAGCAACCTAGTATTATCAAACTGTTAATGTCCTGTCACTGTTATATTTGTGACTGCAATTCACTTGACACTTCATATGGAAGTAAAGAATCTTAGAAAACTTCTCTTTTTATATCAGTATAAAATTTATTATCTTATCATGGATCAAGTAGTAGAAATAAAAATAAGTTTAAATAGGTAATTGATTGATCACAAAAATGCAAATCTATTACCGCTTTGTTATGCTCCCGAGCAAGATGAGAACTTTGTTCAATTTATTACATAAGCTATGAACTGATATCCTTGCTGAATTGTCTTTATTACAGGATTTGATTGATACCCATTCATGTGTTACAAAGAATTTAGCTACAAACTTTGTTCAATTTGGGCAAGTTCTCTCCATGGTTCAGAAACAATACCCGGGTAGTGAATGTATAAAAAAAAATACAAAGCACCGCTGTTGACATGTTCACTAAATTTTCAGAGAAGCAACAACCTCAACCGGAAGTAGAGCCTTCCGTTTCCAATCTTAATGGTAAGTCCAATTCAGAAGAGTTTGATGCTTTCTTTGATCAACCCGGAGTTCTGGAAGCAATTGATGCCCTTGTGAATGCTTATCAAGAGGCTTGTGGAACACATAATCTACAAGAAACTAGGAAGGAAACGAACATTCCAAATGAGATTTGTGCTACTCCACAACAACCGGATGTTCCTAGTTTTGACCTTGGACTTGAACTTTCACCGTTTGTTCGGGCGCCTCAAAGTAAAGATATCAATCTAATTTCATCCCTTGATGCACCTGAGATTGATGCTGCACCTGAGATTGAGACCGAGAGACCCATAGTTGTTGCTTTACAAGGTCGACTAAGCAACAAAAAGGGGAAGAACAAAGTTGTGCATTTTGATACGGAATTAGAGGGAAAACTCGAAAATAAGAGACAACATCCTCTAAGGAAGCCAAAGAATCTGCCTTTGCAATATAGGTCTCCATACTATGATCGATATGTTGACGTGTTGAAGAAGTTGACTATCATTGAGAAGCAAATCTGCAAATATGTTCTGACATTTTGAGATAGAAAGTAAGATGATTATGTTACTTCTTTTGTCTAATATATTGCTTGATTTATACATTACAAATTTCAATTCATTGTCATTCTTTTTTTTTTTAAATCATGTGTCTTCAGTGAAGTATTGTATCATTACAAAGGATTCCAAGGTGAACGCCATCTTTTCTCATCACTTTTGGAAGAGTATGTAGACACCTTGGGATCATTGATATATGGTCATTGCTTTTAAATCGGAAGGAATCAGGACGTGGGTTAGGGTCCCCAAAGAGATTCTTTATCCCTCCTACAGCTTGTGTAAGTCTCTAATCGATTAAATATCTAAGTTTGTTCTAAGTCTAGATAATGATTTAATAATTATTATATTTAATCTACAAAGTTAACTTGACTCAAGAACTTCTTGGACGGAAAAAACCGGTGCTACAAGGTGAGCTTGAGTTCCATAAGAGATTATTGAACATGCTCAACTGCTCCGAGTATGGAGATATGTCAGATGTCGATCTTGTAAGTAATTTTTTTTTTTGGCCTAATTTGATGTACTTATCATTGAGTCCTAATTTATGACTACATGAGAGTTTAATGTGTGTGTGATTTTTAAACTAAACATTTTTAATCGATGATGTACTTTTATGCCATCACTGATGTACTTTTAAGTCACCAGTGATGTACTTTTAAGTCACCAGTGATGTACTTTTGAGCTATGTACATCCAGATCCTTTAAGAGGACCATATACTACTTTAAGGTATCTAGGGCTAGGCAAATTTTTATATACTTTGCACGCATCTCATGATTCTCATCAAGAGGCTAGAAAACAGGTCAAGTAAACACTTTGCGAAGCTAATTAGCTAACTGAGCTTCTGTTCATGTATAAATTAGAATTACAACCTCACTTTTCCTTGGTTAATCTGGTCTGAAACTCTGAATACTGGGGGACATCTATGCATGTGAGGAGAGAAAAATAATGAGAACATCAGTAAGTCCCTCAACTCATATTATATTATGGCGTGTACAAGATCTATTAATTTAGAAGGTCAAAATAATGTTTCCTTTATATTTCTCTTTTACCTTGATGTTACAGGAATATGTGTGTTAGTTTGGTATAACTCCTTCCATCCCATACATAACTTCTCACTTTTAAGTACAGGGATTATGAAAGAAAATTTAAAGTAGAATGAAAAAGATACTAGTCCAGGGAGATAATAATTAGTAAAAGAAAGTATGTATAAAAATTGAAAGAGAAAATAGTTATTGCGATGAAGAGAGAAAGTAACCTTAGCTTAGAAAGAGAGTGATGCAAAAACTTTTTGGGACATCCAAAAAGGAAAGTGAGAAGTTACTATAAGATGGAGGAAGTTACTATGAGATGGAGGAAGTTACTAACTTTCCAAATCCCCCAAAAATAAAAGGAAAAAAACCAAAAAAGCAACTTTGTTATGTTACCAGTAGTAGGAATAGACAAATGCTCTTTTTGATTGGCATACAAAAATAGCCAAAAATACAAAGCTCGCTTGCATTTGTCAGTAGTCACACTAGCTTAGCTTTAACTTAACTCCTAAAGTCCTAACTCATATAGTACCATCAAGAAACAAAAATGTCCATTAGAAGAATGACTATAAGGTAGAGGCTTAGTACCAGATGTACTAGCTTCATTACTTTACTTTCGCTGATTAATTGCCCATTGCTCCTCAAGCTTCTTTACTGCCTCCATATAGTCTTTCTGGTATTTCTCTCTCTCTTCCTAGAAAAGGAAATCACAATCACTAACCGAGAATGTAAAGCAACTAAAAACAAGTCAACCATAGAACAAAATTGGCAGCACTGTTTGTACCAGAACGGCAGAACCAGAGTGGCCATAACAAGAATACATCAGAACGAACACACACAATGTGGATCCAATTGCTTACTTTTACTTTTACCAACTACGTTGCTTACTGGAAATATGAGGTTGAAGAAAAATTTCTTTTTAGCGACTATAGTTGATTATAGTTGTCTTGTTCTCGTGTTAACCTTATCTCTATGTGGCTGTGAATTGTGATCATAGTATCATCAATCATGTTGAATTTGTAAAATAGGAAGCCTCCCATATTAGAGTGAAATTATTAGTATTATACAATGGAATCGTAGATAAATCTAAATCACATATTGTCTTATCGCAGGTCTTCTGTCCTATTCTTCAAGGTGGTTCTTATGTAGTGTTATGTTTCAACTTTAAGCATTCCAAAATTGATATTATTGACCAAAGGATGCTTACTGGAATATTGAATGAAAATTATGGCGGCTATGCGACAATATTGGTACTTTATTTATATTCATCTCAACTACTTTGTTCTTTTTATGAACATAGTTTATAATAGTATTAATAATGTGTGTTTGTAGGCTAGGGCATTTTCTAACTTTTTGGAGTCAAGTGGTGATCCAAGAGCCGCAAAAGGTATTGAATTTCGATCTAAAGCTAATCAAGATGCAATGGAGATCAAATGAGCATGATGATGTTGATAGTGGTGTATATGCAATGAGGTGCTTAGAAATGTATATGGTGCAAGGAACTTGTTCATGGGATACTTGCTTAAGAAACAATGTAAGAAATTTTCTTTTAAGTTCTTTTTCCTACTTATATTTGATGCTAAAGCTAATAAAATATATGTTTATTTTAGGCTCATTTACTGAAAACTTTGAGAGCCAAGTATCGTTGTGAGATCTTGAAGGATGACTCTAACGTGGTCAAACAACTTATGTTGAAGAATGCTAAGGCGATGAAATGAGTGAGCAACTTGGAAGAATTTGTATTGCGAGGAAATTTTCCATATCTTTTGTAAAGGAAATGAAGAGATGCATACTTTTACAAGATGTATTTAAAATTTCATGTGTATAAGCCTTTTTTGAGAATTTTGGTGATGTACATTTAAGTCATCGGTGATGTACATTCAAGTCATTGGTGATGTACCTTATAACTCATACAGTTATATAGCCCATATAATTTGAAGTTAGTTTCATTGAGCCAAGTTCACTCCTCATGTATTATTATACCTTACATTTCAAAATGAGTTATATATATGTAGTTTAATTACTCATATAATGGATAATAAAATCAACCTTCGATATTTTTAGTGCACTGTATACATTGAAATTGGTTCTAATTTCTTCCTTTGAAGTCCCCTTACTAAGAAAACCAGCAAGAAAAAAGTCCTTGACGTACATTTTACTAACTTTTAGGCACGCGTATAGCACCACCTATTGTAGACCATGTCACAATTTGCAAAGCTAACATAAAAAAAATACAGTTCTAGAAAGATAGAGATACATATATTTCTACTAATATATTAAAAGGCGTTCCTAAACAAGAAATAGTGCCACGTGGCGCTCTTTTTAAGGGTATTTTATGCCTAATAACTAGTTTAGTTTCTATAAAGGAATAAAGAATGTTATTTTGGCTAACAAATATAATTAGTTCGCAGACCAAAGAGATCATATGAGATCTCCATCTTTGAATTACTACATTTATTTTAATTATTATTGCATCATTTGGACTATTGCACTATTCATGTATACTATTCACCGACTATCTTTTGTGATTTAAATTTTCATACAAATATAATCATATGAGATCTTGATAGACTCTTTTTGAAATATACATTTAAATTATACACTTGTTATAATATTTTCTAAATTAACATTAAAAATAATAATAGTTAAACTTGCAAATTGACAAGCGTGAAACTCCAAATTATACATCATAAGATTAACTTGTAGGAGTGCAGGACCATCTAATTAATAAAGTGTATGTTTACAGTGACCCACATCATAAGCCCTCCAAAAGTATAGGATTCCGAATATTCTAACAATAATGCTGCCTCGCCTATTATAATCAAGGATGGATAATATGGTAAACAGCCTCACCATACATTTATACAATTGCAAGAAGATGGCATAAAACATTGATGGGTAATATGCAAGTGACCAACTTGATCCTCCCCCCAAAAGGGGAGCAGCTGTAATCAAACTCTAATTCTGGAAAAAGGCGGGTTAGAACAGTTCTCTTCTTCTTTGTTTTAGCCCCGCACCGATTCGGGAGGTTCTTCCGGATCTTCAAGGAAGTCAATCAAGAAATCAAATAATTCGAGATACCCACCATACGGTTATACGAGCAAGCCTCATCCTTGCTTTGATCTTCAGGTTCAAGTAAAGAGTCAATTGCTATTATTCATATGGTCTCAACTCCTAACAATCCAGGTAGTTTAAGTTCAATAATGAATTGTCAACTTTCACAAGAAAACAGAGATTCAGATACATGGGACCTACGATTACCTAACTTTAAGGAGCTCCGTCCTTGGCTCATATGAAGTTCCCAAAAGTCAGAGAATTCAGAGGTCAAAAGGAGGGAACTCAAGTAACTAGATCCGGGAACCCGGTTTATAAGTTCCCATAATAATGAACTTTCTTCATAATTTCTATAACATTTGATACTCAAAAGTTACAAGACTTAATAAAAAAGGCAGAAACCCATGTCATCATCTGATTCATTAACAGGCTCTTCCTTCTTCTTCCTCCTTAGCAGCAGCCGCACCACCACTAGAAGCAGCAGCAACACCTACAGCAGGAGCAGCAATAGCAAACTTGCTAGGATCCTGCAACCCCAAAATACAGAAACACAAAGTTTAGTTTACATGATATTTGCAATTTCTAGTCTGACATTTCATGGAGTTTACTGTTCTGCATTTCTCTGGTTGATTTCAAAAAGATGTGGACATTGTGGCAATACTTAGAAGTGATCCCAGTTTGCTATTGTATAGATAAATGCGTCGAAAGTCCAGCTAACATCTGAAATCGATGATGAGCTTGATGACACATTCTAGTCACTTACTGTAACAGAATTCTATATATTATCACTTAATACTCATTGCAACATGTTCACTACTACTGCTATTTACTGTCCTTTTTTCCAGGTATATACAAATATTTAAGGCAACCAAGCTCATGTAGTGAATAGAATAATTCAACCACAAACCTTGAGGTACTCTTTAACTTTCTTAGCCTTAAGGAACTTCGTAGTCGGTTTAAAGAGCAAATAATCAATGCCAGCTGTACCACCAATTGCCTTGCTCCCTTGGCCAAGGTCTGTTCCTGCTGACTATTTTTGTTGGTGTATTGGGCCCATTGATTGGAGTCTAGTTCTATTATATTCTTGTTGTTTCTAAAATCTTGTTGATATACGGTTCAGGTTATCAACGACAAGTTTGGCATTGTTGAGGGTCTTATGACAACTGTTCATTCCATCACTGGTAAGTCTTGCAATGACTAGTATTCTTGATCATTTACATTGGTCAAAATCTAATATATTTATATTCGTGTTGTGTATAGCTACCCAGAAGACCGTTGATGGTCTATCAGCTAAGGACTGGAGAGGTGGTAGGGTTGCATCATTTAACATCATTCCTAGCAGCACTGGAGCAGCTAAGGTACTTTTGTTCAAGCAATTTGCAGTGCATGACATGCTAATTTTCATTCCTAAGTTGTTGCTTTTATAGTTCTTATGTATTTTTATACAGATGGTCTGTAAGAATATATGATTAATCTGACTCTAAAAGTATTCACTTTCCCAATGGATCTGATCTATGGCTGCATTTTCTTTAGGCTGTTGGAAAGGTTCTGCCAGCTCTGAATGGGAAACTGACAGGAATGGCTTTTCGTGTTCCAATTGTTGATGTTTCTGTTGTTGACCTTACTGTCAGACTTGAGAAGGTACAACAGACTATACACTTACGATTCGCAGCAGCGACACTGACATAGAAGATGATGCCTCTATGATGAAAAAGGTAGGTATTAAAATGACAATGCAAATGTACTCGTAGAAGACTGGCAATGTACATATAGTGTATCAGTGATGTATGTGCAGTAAAGATCTTATGTATATTAGACAAAGTAGATAGACATCAGTTAAAAGGTAACACTAAATAAAAAAGTAACATTCAAGGACTGGTAAACATAATAGATTTCGATAAATCAGAATAGAAATGAGTTTCAAGTTACCTTAGATCATGAAGGTTACTTTGACGGGCAATTTCGGAGGTCATGGTATCCAAGCTCTCCACATGCGCTGCATAGCCTCTTTTTCTTTTGATGTTGCTCAATTGCCTTCTCCCTCTCTCCCTTTATCCTTTTTCCACTTCTAGTGCCACTACCCTTGTTACTTGATATCTTAGGGGGTTTGATGGTTATTTCACTAGGAGCCACTGATCCAATTAGGAGCTCTATGTCTTGTGTTTTGCTACGAGTGTTGTTTGCACTCTTTTTGGCTTCTATGTTTAATCTCAAGACCCGAAGGTTTTTAACAAGTTCAGCAAGATCTTCTTCATTCTGCTCAACCACACTTACACAATTGTAGATTTCTGACCATAACTCATTCAAACCTTTCTTCCTGTCCACCATTCTTGTGCATTGGTCTAGAATGTTGCCTTCCAAGTCAAATATTGGCTTTTTTGTTGCCATTGTAGTCCATCTATTAAGAACATATTTCTCAGGAATCATGGCTAGGTTCTTTGCCTTCCATACCCAAATCATGTGCCTACAAGGTAAGCCATGTCTCTGAAACATCTTGCATGAACAATTTGTTTCATAATTGGTGTTATTAAACACCACCTCAAAAGTTCTTTTACGATTCACCTCATTAATCTTGGCCATTTCTAAGTTATTTTCTATTCTGAACTCTAGAATCCCACAAGAAAAACAAGCACTATACACCTCCTCTTGAACTTGATAAAATATGGAGTGTGTAAATACCTCTGAAGCATGCTTCTCAATGAGCAACGGTGTCTTGCATTCTGCAAATTTGTTCTTTGAGTCATTGTCAAATTCTCCTTGTGAGTGTCTTTGCGAATCCATTGCAGTTTCGAAGCGCATGTAGAACTCTACAAGAGTAACATGGGGATTATTAAAGGATGTAAAGAAGTGATTTTCACTTTCGGACCTCGAAGTTGTCTTCATGATCCCACCCAAGAATAAATCTCTAAAATAAGCAGAGATCCACATATGTCTTATCTTATACAAGTCAGTCAGCCACTCATGTGTTTCCAACTTAAACTCAACAATCAGTTTGTTCCATTTTTCTTCAAATTCTAAAGGCTTCAACCCTAGGTCCCACACACATAACCATAACTTTTCATGGAAGTCTGCCTCACTCAAAAGATTTTTGTCCATTTTGAGCGCACCTTCTCCATAATATGCCACATGCAAAACCGGTGCTCCGTTTCTTTAAAAATTTCTTCACCGCAACTTTCATTCTTTGGATCTTGGTCCGTTATCAAACAAGTGGGTTCATTATTTCCCATTACCTTCAAAAAAATAGTAAGCAACCACTCAAAGGAGCTTATGTCCTCCTTGGCGATAAAACCAAGCACCAAATGTGATACATCTTTTATGGTGATCGACACCCGATAAAAGGCCCAAAGACCATATTGTACCGATTAGTCTCATAAGTGGTATCAAAGGAGACCATATCCCCGAACAAAGCATAGTTTTTCCTACAAATGGGATCCGCCCAAAAAGCCTTAGTAAGACACTGCTCATCATCTACCTCAAAGTCATAAAAGAAGGCACCCCAAAATAACTTTTTCATATTAAAGTTGTCCACAAACATTTGAGCATCAGAGCCATCAATATATGCTTTTAGATCTCTTGAGAAGTTCTTGAAATCTTGCTTTGAAGCTCCGATATTGTCATATCCACCAACATTCTCTTTTAAGATTCTAACACTTTTTGTTGGCCCAATATTCAACTTTGAATTGTCAACTATGAACTTCTTGTGCAAAATTGTCATTTTCCTACCTTGCTTTTGGAATTTCCTACAACTCGGTGTGTAAAGAGGGTGGGTGTGTCCCTCATAGAAGTTTTTCACAAAATATCCCCCTTATTCCCGAATCTTAAGAACTAACTGAGCTTTACACCCCACTCTTGTCACCAACCTTTTTCTAGTAGCCGCTTTTTCACCCTCCTTTGTTTGGGCTTATCCTCATTCTTTGCCTTATGCTTCTCTTTAAAACCCGCCTTATTGCATAGGCAATATTTTATTGTAACAACACCACTTTTGTTCTTGTTGGTTGTCGACTTTCGAGTGTTGAAGCCACAATGTAGAGCATAAGCATCATAGAATTTAATCCCTTCTTCCAAAGTATCAAACTTCATCCCTAACACAGGTGCTAACTCATTAGAGCACAAAGGCATCCACTCCCTTGTTCCTCCGGGAGTAACAAAAGGGCGTGCTCTAGGAGTAACCCATGTAGTTGTATAGGAAGAAGTAGGTATTGGAGTACTCTCAGTTGGAGCTGAAAAGGAAAACATATATCATATATGAATTAAGCTTAACTTATGCAAAACACTAGACAATAATGCATATAGTTGCTTCATCTTATGCACACACTAGACAATGCAAACAGTAGTTTCATCTTACGCATTATGTATGCACAAAATGGTACCTAACCAACTAATTCATCATGAAAATATGAACACTAGTACCATCTTATAATTTTTTACATCCATGAAGGTTTTTGAAAGCCATGGATTAGCTAATGCTACCAACTACTGTAGTGCTAAACTAGCATAATAGTCATCACAAAGTCACAAACTATCACATAGGAGAAATCTTTGATTTGGAATTTGATAAACCATTTATGATTGAAATTCTTATTCTCGGATAGGAGAAAGCCAATAATTCACCTGTGACTTGTGTTGTTGGAGTATGTTGATTAGGGTCTTCCATAATCGTAGGTTGAGTTTCGATGAAATCCTAAAATTAATCTGGAAAATGAACACAATAATTTTAATTGAAAGACACAATAAACGACTTAATTGAAAGAATCACAAGAATAAATTAGAAATGCATAAACCACATTTCATATTTGTGTATCATATTGCCCAAAACCCAACTTCTATATTTATAAGAGATTCAATGTACTTTTAGGTTTCCGATGATGTATATATGGCAAAGATCTGATGTACATGAGTTGTATTGGTACACCAAAGGCTAGAAAGCAAATACTAGACATGCATCATACACCAAAATAAAGATGTTAGACTAGAGGCCAAAGCATATTAAGCTAGTTACCTTTTAGATATAGACTACCCTTCCCGGACCTACAATTACAGCGAGGAATGCTCTTGAACATGAATACTTCAAGAACATTGGTTTTGTACCCTGATTTTTCTGTTCGCCTTTCAGATTACCTCGTGTGAATATTGGGAGTTTATGGAAGTATTCCTATTGATTTATTTTTCGCGAGTGAGTTTTGCTATTGTTGTAGATCTTTGTTTAGAGCCAGAATTTCATGTTGTGTAATTAACTATACTGCACAGGGATCGAGAATTTGTGCAACCCCATTGCGTTATTCAGATTATCCCCATGTTTTGTATCACATATTGAGTGTTAAGTTGCGTGAATGTGACTAATTACTCCTCCCTCCCCTTTCAAAAAAATAGGGGGGCAAAAGATGTTTTCCCTATGAAAATCAAATTATTTCTTACAAACCAAATTTCTTACATGATTTTAACAGCTCTAGGATTACATGACTACTTTCTACTCATTTTCACTATCTCTCTCTCTCTTTCTCTCTCTACATTTCTCTTTCTCTATACCTTGAAAAATGGCAGCAACAATCACAAGTGATGATGCACTTTGGTTACCTTTTAGCCTTCCACCAATCATCACCTCTTAGAACTGCCAATATCTGATAGAAAACTGCTATATCAAAGTTAGCAACATCTCAAATGGAGCAAAGCTATAACAGAAGCAATGAAATTACGAGTTGGAAACTCTTTTTAACTAGAACTCCTGATATCAACTCACGCAGTTCAAACCTTAACCGAGCAATCCTGTATACTATATACATTTTGCATTCAGCTGGCCTAGCTATCTTAAAGGAGTCAAATCTGTCCCCAACTTACAGAACAGAGGATGTGAACTAAGTCTGCCTAGTGGTTACAACCCAATCTAAGTATCAAAGAAAGGATTTCAGAGTGTGGTAATATGTACTCCTTGAGTGAATAATCTATGTTCATGCTAGAATCTCTAGAAATGTGTCATTAAAGGAACCACTAAAATATTTTTGAACATATAAAGAAGCAAAGGCACAGTGAGATCCTACCTGAGGCCACCTCCCACCAGCATGGTTGATGAATTTAGCTTGAGAAACAACATCGGCGATCCGTTTACCCTCTTCATTCCACTCCTTTGACCAACTACCAGACCAAAGCACTTGCATTGGCATACCCCCTTAATTCCATCCATACTAGCCCATTCAGCCAAATCAAAACTCTCATTCAACTTCCTTCCCATTCCCACAATCGACTCCCTCCCATCTCTACCCTTCAAAATCACCGGAACTTCCAATGCCGCCATTCCCCTAGGTGTAGTATCAATGAGTGTAACACTCTTCAATAACCCTGTATTCTTTACCACCCAAATCGAAACCCAAATCCTAACCTCTTGATAAGGAAGCTGCCCCTTTTCAATCATTTAGTAAACATAAATTCATTTTGTTAATCATTTATATGCTTTTCTTAATCATTTTGTTTCCTTTTATCCAACATAAATTCCCAACTTTTAGTGTAGCACTGATGTACATGTAGTAAACATATGATGTACATATAGTAAACATATGATGTACATGTCCAAAGTCATCAGATTGTAGTACAAACACATACGAGTCTCAACATTTAATTCAACTGGCATCCATCAACAGGTAGTCTATATGATCAGTTTTCCTCTATTCAACAAGCGTACATTCAATTCAAGCGGATTTAGGAAAGAATAGCACGCAAAGTAAATTCATAAAATTTGCATCAATAACCTAAATAATAATTAATCCTCCAAAAACACAATCCACACATTCAATCCATCAGGATCAGAACAAAAGATGCAAATTCAAACCTAAAATTAAGAAAATTACTCATAATAGAGAGAGAAAAAGTAGAATATGAACCAAAATTCCAGTGACAATCCATTACCATCAAGTATAGTCTCTAAAAGACCTAATTTTCTATTAAAAGATGCGAAAAACATAGCTATAATTATAGAATCCATGAATTAAGTCTAGAACGCAAGTACATCAATATTAAAAAAATCGAATTCCATGAATTACTTCTATACTTCGTACCTGATGATGATTACTTGATGGATGAATTTCGATCAGAAAAGTTCAGATTTTTGTTTGTAATCAATCCGTCGATGATGAGAGGTATGAATTTTCGATTTTTTCCTCAATGAGAAAAGTACTGTTCACGCTTGAAATGTTGCCGCTAAAAAATTGCTGAGAAAATTGTGGTTTTATCATTACGGTTATGGCAAATCGCAGCCCTTAGTTCTTTTTTGATCTAACGGTTGTTGTTAATTCTCATATATTAATCTATTCTCATATAACTATTCATTCTCACCGGATCCCGGCTCTACATATATATATATATATATATATATATATATATATATATATATATATATATATATATATATATATATATATATATATATATAGGATTCACTGAAAACTAACCTTAAGCAAAAACCGAAAACGACATTTTTGCTCATTTTGCAGATTTTTCCTCATTTATGATTTTTGCTCATTTTAAGTTTTTGCTCATTTTAAGAAACTTTTGCTCATTTTAGCAAACTTTCGCTCATTTCACAAACTTTTGTTCATTTTATGTTTTTTTGCTCATTTTACGTTTTCGCTCATTTTAAGAAACTTTTGCTCATTTTACAATTTTTTGCTCATTTTATGTTTTTTTCTCATTTTATATTTTTGCTCATTTTAATAATTTTTTGCTCATTTTATCTTTTTGCTCATTTTCAGAAACTTTTTGCTCATTTTATGTTGCAATTTTCAGTTTTCAGCATAAGTAGTGGTTTTCACGTGGTCCTATTCCTATATATTATATATATATATATATATATATATATATATATATATATATATATATATATATATATATATATATATATATATATATACTAATCTTGTTTTTGCTTTTGTGTTAAGGAATAGATTGTTCGTTTAGAGCTCATCCTTTTTTGTCTCTCTTTCCATGATTTCAAAGGCTTTGTCTAGATAGGTAACTTATATCCAAACTGTATGATGTTGACTTAGCATACTAAAGCCACTGTGTATCGTCTCGTCTAAATGTCTAATTTATGTCCAGTCATCTGCTTGTTGATATTATTTGCAAGAGTCTCTTGTAATAGGTCCTTTAGTTTTATTGTCGGAGCTTCTAGTTAGAGACATAATAGTAAAAAAAATTGGTGCAGATAAAGCTGATCAAGTGGATGATACTGAAGACGAGGAAAATCTTACTGATTGAGTTCCTTGAAAACTACAAGAAAGTCGGCTCTTTGTCCTTGCCCAGAAGGGATAAACAAACTTCAATCTATCGAGCAACTCCATATTATTGATATGCGCATAACAGTGGCATGATGCGGAAAGTTCATTCGAGTAAGCTCAAATCGTTTTTCATTTAGTTGTTAAGAAGATTCAGACGTGCTTAGCTGCAGGAGTTTCCATGACAATGAGGGGTCTCTATTACGAAGTTAATGCTTCATTGGGTGAGAATCGAGTATTTTGGCCGGGCGGCAAAGTACTTCCTGAAATTGTTACTGATTTTTGCGACTATTTGTGTTATCATTTTCTTTACCCAAGACAATCTTTGAGAATATTTGGCGGGCCTGCCCGAGGTTTTGTTGCTGGCTCTATCGTGATTAGGGAAAAAAGTTCAATTGCACCCTATAACGAAACATATTGCAATGGCGGATATGATTCGCACCAGATTGATACGAGTATTTGTCTAACGTTCAATCATCAAAACCCTAAATCAAGACCTAAACCCTCGCTTCATCCTCTTCATTGAAAAACAGACTGTTCTGACAACTTTTGCTACAGCATGAATTTCCAACCCATTGCTCATCTATTCTTATTACATTTACAGGGCGTGGACAACCTGATTACCATCCCCGACTCTGAGATTTTGGAGGCCTAAGAGCGAACCTACATGTTAGGGCTCTAATTAGGTCCAAGTTTTTTGAATGTTTGATTTTTCGGTGTAGACCGAAAAAATAAACAGTTGTTTGGTCCAATTTTTTTGAAGTTTCGATTTTCGGTCCGGACCACAAATTTTTTTCTTTTTTGGCTATGGTTTCACAGTGGAACTTCCTGGTATTGAGATCAACGATATTAGAGTGGAGATGGATGAGAAAAAGTATGATATTATCATATAACTTCTTAAAGGGGGTAAACTTGAGTTGTATATCTTTAGCGACCATTGTATTCGGTTCCAGAGTCATATAGGTTGATGTTTAGGATTAACAAAAGTTTATTGATTTCAATTCAACAATGAACTATCACCAATTTTCGAATATCAAATGTGTCATTTGAAGCCTCAATATAGACAAAATTATGTGTTGTGATCAATAATCATCAATGTTGGAGTGAGCGATAATTTTGCTCTTTTGCCCAATGTGAGGAAGTGCAATTGAAGAGTCACTTGCTTGCATTAATAGAATATGAGTTCTAACCTAAGGTCATTTCAAGTAAGTTTTCTAACCAGGTTTAATAGTGTGAGCACTCTAAAGGTCATTTTAAGTGCTTCTACTTTTTCTAATTATGAAAGTGCGCATAATCTTAGGGGAAAATGTCAAATTTTGATTGCACCACTGTCAGTGTCAAATTGGTTATAAGACATTTAATTGCCATATTATTGTATTTGTCATAATAAGTCTTTAATGTTCTTTTAGGAGTTCACGAAATTGCCCTTTTATTGTCATATTGATCTAATAAGATGATCTTTTAGCAATCTATATTCACTACAAAATCTACAATAGTAAGATAAAAAAATACAAGTGAAAAGGAAAATTCTTATGTCTACAGTTCTATGCGTAAATATAAGTTGATCATCAACTAGTTTATAGATATTGTTGCTGGCTCTATAAGAAATAAAGATTCACTGATAAATATATTAATTTATGATTAAATGATTTGCATAACCTCCACCTAGAAATTATTGACCGATCATGATGTAAGTTGTATAATTCCATTACCTACACCTTTACTTCAATTATATCAATTTTATTAGTAAATAATTTGCTCCATACTAAATATACAAATATTATTCAACTATACTATTGAAATATGTTGTAGCTCACACGTCTTGGCACTACAACCCGCTTTTCTTAGTATACTTTAATATGTTTTTCACTGAATAAAGCATGAGTTGTATAAAATCCATCTTGAGATGCAGTTTCTTTAGCGGCAATTTACACTCTTCAGTTTACAACTTAGGCAAATTAAGAGACGTGTGTGAACACCTTAATCGATTGCTTTTCCACAAAAAACCAAAATTGCAAGTGCAAGCATCAAACATCTTAGAGTACTAGCTTCATATTCAACTTAATAATTATATCTAGCCTAATTCGAGTATCACATATACGCCATTTTGGGGTGCCGCGCGCGTAAGCGCGCGGTGCAATAACTAGTATAAATAAAAAAGGGATTAATTGCCCTAAAGTCGGAGTCGGATTCGGGTGTCAGACTTTTTTATGGGATCCGACTCCGATCCTCTTCCGACTCGAAGTCGGACTTTTTAAATGGAGTCAGATGCGGATTATTTTTTTGTCGGGGTCGACTCAGATTTTTTCCTTCAGGGTCGGATTCGGATTGGATTGCCATCCCTAATTATACCTCTAAATCAAGGTTAACACTTATATCCTTAGAGTATAATAAAGAATTAGGGTTGGCTCAAGCTCAAGCTCAAGTGGTCACTTTTTCATCTTCCTTAGCGAAGTTTAGGGTTCAATTCCCACCCCAACCGCAGGTTAGATGATTTTTTCTTACCTATCAAAAAATATCCTTAAAGTATAAAGGCCGCATATTTTACTCATAGTTACTCTTCCTGTGCTAAATTAATTGCCAATTTGCCACAATATCTTTTTTTTTAATTGTCTATTGTTATTTGTCACATACTTCATCCGTTTCTCAATAAGTGAAACATAGAGAAAGTGGGGGAAAACCAAGGAATGTAGAGACTAGAGAAAGAAAGTTGGGACTACGATAAAGTAAGGTAATTTAAGTGGTGAAACAAAGAAGTAGTGGTCCTCTCTTACTTTTTAGTGGCATATTTGTAATAAAATTAAACTTTTTTTACCATTTTGAGTTTGGTTGCACTTATTGTGAGTATTCTAAATAAGGAAAGTGTTGCACTTATTGAGAAACGGAGGTAGTATATATATCTTTTCAGTTAATTTTTTTCTTTAAAGTTGGCTCCACACCTACCAATCCATCATCATTTCACCACTTCTCTAATTCGTGGCAATTAAGTTGAGTTTGTTTTGCCAAATAGAGTTATCCTTACCAAAATGTCCCTCATGTAGTAGCGCCCGTTCATTTGATTTGAAAGAATATGAAATGAATAGAAATAATAATAATAATAACGATAATAATAATAGTAATAATAATTAATATTAATATTAATATTAATAATTATAATAATAATAATTATTATTAAATAATAATAATATAATAATAATTAATAATAATAATAATTAATAATAATAATAACTGATAATAATTATAATTAATATTAATATTAATAATAATAATTAATAATATAATAATAATAATTAATAATGATAATAATTATAATAATAATAATTACTATTATAATTAATAATGTAATAGTAATAATAATAATAATAATAATAATAATAATAATAATAATAATAATAATAATCTCTATTATATAATAAGAATTCTTGGACTTTGGTCACTTGAATTCCCTAAAATACCCTTTTATGTTTTTATTCTACTTAAGATAACTAATGAGGAGAAAGTCTAACTTTTTTTAAAAAAAACTCTAATAATCAAATCAAATTTTCCCCAAAAACTACCACATTTTTTTTAGTGAAAGTAACTTCCCCATAATTTTTGAAAACAAAAGAAACATGTACAATATCATTGCGAAGTTCGCGCACGCATCGCGTGCAAAAAATACTAGTAATAATAATAACAACACCAACATTAAACTGAACTGAACTGAAAATAAGTCCAAAAGAACATGGCCTAATTCTCAATTCCAAATCCACAAATGTGGATCTAGAAACAACGACGTCAGCCATTGAATATCCGAGTTCAGAAATTCAGTTTCAACGGAAGAGAGAGACGAAAGGTTCGAAATCCGCAATTCGTTATAAAAGCGGAAAGCTGCTCATCTCATCTCGTCTCTTTGTCTATCTGTCAATCTGTCATCATCCTAATTCCTACTCATCATAAATTCATTCATAATCATCAATTTAAACGCGTGATTTTCTCCAGATTCCTTCAAAGTCAAACCACTCCACTTAAAATTTTTCAAAAATCAAAACTTCCCTTCTTCAATCATCATTCATCACACCTTTTCTTCACTCTTCAAAAAAACATTTCCAACAAATCTCCCGTCTTTTACTCCAAATGGGAAAAGGCGGCGGTTGCGTACCCAGCAAGAAAAAACACCCCGCCGCCGCCGTATCTTCCACCGCCGGAAACCGTCAAATTCCGGCACCAATCGATGGCAACAAATCTCCCGTCGCTTCCTCTTCCTCAGAACCAATCCCCACATCCCAAAACGACGCCGTTGCTGACCCCACACCCACCAGAAAATTGAAGGTTTACATAGTGTTTTACTCGATGTACGGACACGTGGAGGGTCTAGCGAAGAGGATGAAGAATGGGGTGGACGCCGTTGACGGAATTGAGGGGGTTTTGTATAGGGTACCGGAGACTTTGTCGCCGGAGGTTTTGGATCATATGAAGGCGCCGCCGAAGGACGATTCTATCCCTGAGATTACGGCGGCGGAGGAACTTTCCAGCGCCGATGGGTTTTTGTTTGGGTTTCCGACGAGGTATGGATGTATGGCGGCTCAGATGAAGGCGTTTTTTGATTCCACTGGGCAGCTGTGGAAGGAACAGACTCTTGCCGGAAAACCTGCCGGGTTTTTTGTTAGTACCGGTACTCAAGGCGGCGGCCAGGAGACGACTGCGTAAGTTTTCGGAACTCGTTGATTATTGATTGTTGTTTTGACTAAGGAGTAGTGTATAATGTGTTGAGTTTTGTGGACATGGTTTGACTGTTTTGTGATTGAAGTTGTTTAGGGTGTGATTGGGGATTGTGCATTGTGCATTGTGCACTGAAACGAGTCGGTATTCGGACAATGGAGAATAGGACTTTGCAAGTTTGAGTAATGAGTAGTGTGTAATGTGTTGATTGTTGATTGTTGATTGTTGTTTTGACTAAGGAGTAGTGTGTAATATGTTGAGTTTTGTGGACATGGTTTGACTGTTTTGTGATGGAAGTTTGTTTTGTTTAAGTTAATAGGTTGTGTGTTTGGATTGTGCACTGAATCAAGTCGGTGTTTGGACAATGGAGAATAGGACTTTGCAAGTTTGAGTAATGAGTAGTGTGTTTGAGTTTTATGGACTTGGTTTGGTTGGTTTGATGGTGGGAGTTGGCTTTTTAGGCTATGTGGTGGAATTGTGATAGGCTTACTCATTGCAAGTGTTTGACTTGGTTGGGTTTATGTGGTGATCATGATGTGATTGAAAAAATGGTTCCATTTTTAGATGTTGTGATTAGAATGTAGAACTACTTGGTCAACAAATTTCGGTGGAATTTCCCTTTTTCCTTTTTGAGTGTCGGGGTGTTTCAGTAGACATTGTGTTAGGATTTGAACATTAAACTTCTCTTAGCTGCATCTCTATTGATTGGGGTTTGGATATAGATTTTGATTTTTTTTCCTTTGTAATTTTTTTTTGGTGGGAAGGGTTGGTGAGAGAGAAATATTGTACATTGTCTAGTATCAACTAGCAAATCCGTTGATTTTATGCTAGAGAGTGATTCTTGAGAGATGGGTTTAGCTTAGAATTTTATTGGAGGCAAATGCCACAAATATTTGCTACAAGAAGTGTTTTGTTCTATTTGAGCGATACAGGAGATGCCAAAAGGGATGATCATAGTATGTGATTTTAAGCGTCATAGGTTAGTTGCCTTTGATAGGAATTGTGCTGCATGTTTATGTCTTTACTTGAACTCGCTTTGAGGTTGATGTCAAAAACATAGCTCATACACTTTGGAATCTAAATTGCTAGATAAACAGTTATGTCATGAGATTTTTTATGCCTTGTGTTGACTCAGAGGTTACTCCATGAGAGAGTGAATGGAGTGGCTTAATACACGTATCTATATCTGTCTCAATTTGAAGGAAGCATTTGAAGCCATGCCTTTTCCTATTATGTTAAGTTGTTCACTGCGTGGAAATTTTACGTTGGGGACTTTATATTGGAGACTGGGAAGTTGGCTGGTGTAATCGTGGAAGTAGTGTCCTAGCTCCTGTAGTATCTATTTCTAGCTGGAGGGTGGGGCATCAATTTTTTTCTTGACAGAGTATGCTTTAGGGCATTAATTTTTCTTTTTCTTTTAGAGTATGCTTTAGGGGAGCTGTCTTTGTGGTCACTATATTTAACTTTCAGATGGAACATGAAGTGTCGGTTCCCGTTTTTCTTGCAGCTTTCCCTCAGTCGCCATTTACTGTGTTAATATCTGAAGTAAACAAGTGCAACTATGCTAGAAATGTTAATGATTATCCTTCAGATAACAGATTAATTTTGGTAGAGCAAAACGAGAAAATGTTATAGGAGTGACAATTTATCACCAAATTGCGGGACTAAGTTCCAGCATCACCAATAGCCTTCCACAGCAAATTAAAAGCATAAAACGAGGGATTGAGGTTATAACCCCTTGCAAACCCCGTTTGAGCTAATGTTGAACATGCAATCCTTTTTTGACTTAACAACTCATTTATCCGGCTAATAGACCAGAACCACCAAGGATGATATCTGAATCTTACATCCAGTTCATCTTGTCAAGTACTTCGAGGAGCTGCTTTTAAAGAGGGTTGTGGAGTATTTGAAGCCTGATTGGGTTCACAGCATGAGCATCACATGGCTACCAAAGAGTTTATCTTCCATTTTACTAGAGAACCTTGATTAATAGAGAACATTACTTCAACATTCATTACTTGAGCATTTAAAGATGTCATTAGAGCTGGCTGGACCTGAATTACCAGGGAAGAGCCATCAACTTTACACTTCCACCCAACCTATGTCCATAAGCTGCAGCTTTATCTATAGCTTGTGAATTTAGTCTGATTTTACATGCAGCATATAGCTACAAGTGATGGAGGACAAGGGTAGTTAAGCCGGAGGTTGACTTGAACCACCAGTAACTTGGCAGTTGGGTCCCTTAATCCTATGAACTTCTCCTGTCCCATGGCTATGAAAGATTTTTATTAAAAATTGCGCATCTGTACCGAATCTGTCTTTTTTAGGCTGAAATTAGAATTACGCTGTTTACCAGGAGTTCTAAAATGTTTCACCTGACAACTTCCTTCATTTGTCTTTTCTGAGAATCCATGAGATGAATAGATTAACAAATTTCGGTCTGCTACTCAAGGGGGAACTAAGATACTGATAGAAGTTTGAGAAATATACATTTTTGTTCTGTCTTGATGAGTAAATTAGAAGTTGCTTGTGCTGTCTAATTTGCCAGTACTAAAGCAAAATTGGATAGTTCACCCACCATGCTGATGAATCCCTTGGTGGGACTAAGGCAAGGGAAGGTGGGGAAGCTATTAGTGAACGTTTTTGAGGTCTCACAATGGTAGCAATTACTGATGAGTGGTAAAATGAAGAGAGAAATTGGAGCACAAGAAGATCAGAAGTTAAAGTAATGGGAGGTTATAGGTTAGGTTGATGTTGAGACTGTATAAGGGCACCATGTGAATTTTGGAAAAAAGAGTGTCCACCTAATAGGAGAATCTAAAACGCTAAGGTACCGCATAGAACTATCCTAATAGCTTGTTTGACGTGGACCTCTATTTTCTTCTTGCTTTCTCAAATTAGCTATTAACAAGATTTGATGTTTGGTACAGTGTGCCCCTAGTTTTATGTTCCTATTTTTCATGCAAAAGATCTGAATGGTTCCTGTCAGAAAACAAAATGCATGTTGCATTATGTTGACTGACCTTTTTGGGACTTGCTGATATTAGATACTCGTATTTCAATGTTTCTTATCCTCTTTCTGTCATTTACCTTTGCAGTTGGTCTGCAATCACTCAATTAGCTCACCATGGGATGCTCTTTGTTCCTGTTGGATACACCTTTGGTGCTGGAATGTTCAAGATGGACACCATCCGAGGAGGGTCTCCTTATGGTGCTGGAGTTTTTGCAGGGGATGGCACTCGAGAAGCGAGTGACACTGAGCTAGCACTCGCAGAGCACCAGGGCAAGTATATGGCTGCAGTTGTGAAGAGGCTTGCCTAGCCTTGAACTTCATTCATCATTCAGGTTTTCACTGTCTGATAGATCCAAATGATGAATGGTCCCCTTTGGGAGTAAAAGTGTATATGTCCCGCTATTATTTGATATTTTCATGTCCAGATACAGGCCTTTCATTTTTCAACACTGCAAAGATATAGGGCTTTTTCTTCTTTTTTTTTTTTATTTCTTGCTTCTGCGTTATTTACCTGGTGTTTCGCTGTATTGATGGAGTTAATTGGTGTACATGTTTTGAACTCAGTGCTTGATTATTTTGTTTTAATGATGGCATAATAAATAATGTCTTAAAGAGTCTGTAAAAAGATGTCTCCTTGGCAAGGCGTACCTGTCTTTGATTTCAGTTTGCTCTTCTTTTTGAGCTCTTATCAGTAGGTTGCTCTTCTTTTTGAACTGTAATCGGTGTCATTCTGAAGCATTGAATATCAACTTTAGTATGATCAAGCAAGAAAGATGTACGTCCATATGGACTGCCCTTGCTACAGCACTGAATGCTGTTATTAACACCTCAAGCTGGCTA
>CANSZD010001566.1:30000-113656 GCA_947648045.1 Beta corolliflora | reverse complement strand
GGAGGATCTTTATACCAAAACTGGAATCAATTATAACCTTCCATTGTCCAAAATGATAAGCATGCCTGAAGTTGTAGATCTGAAAATGCTCATGTTCGATTTGTCATCGATTTAAACAAGCGACTGCTACCTGGTCTAGTTTTGAAGATGCTTATTAGTGACTTTTGGATCAATTTTGTTCCTTTGTCTATCTCCCTTTTAATATCATGGCCTTTCTGTAGGTGAGAAGCGATGGAAGTATGATGTCACGTGCTCAGAGCAAGAAGCATTCGCAGCTTAGTGCTGACAAGCAACAATGGGAAGACCGCCAACTGATGAGATCAGGTGCTGTTCGAGGTACTGAGGTTCAAACTGAATTTGACAATGAAGAGGAGCAAAAGGTTATTCTCTTAGTTCATGGTAAGTCAAATTGTAGCATTTTCTACCCCCACCCCGCCACCCTAGACAACAGCAATAAAGTAAATATGACAAAGCTTCAGTTGTGCACTTACTAAACTTTCTTCCATGTGCTTGTCACAGATACTAAACCACCATTCTTGGATGGTAGAGTGGTTTATACCAAGCAGGCAGAACCTGTAATGCCTCTCAAAGATCCAACATCTGATATGGCTATTATATCGCGTAAAGGATCTGCTTTAGTACGTGAAATTCGTGAAAAGCAAAGTAGTAACAAGTCACGCCAACGGTTTTGGGAACTTGCTGGTTCCAAACTTGGTGATATTCTTGGTGTTGAAAAGACAGCAGAACAGGTTTTTAATCTGGAAATATTTATCAATGTCGATCTATTCAATTTGCCATTTCGTCAAGGTACAGTTTTTTTATTAAGTGTTCAATTTCAGATTGATGCTGATAAGGCTAAGGTTGGTGAAGATGGGGAAATTGATTTCAAGGATGATGCAAAGTTTGCTCAGCATTTGAAGAAGGATGAAGCAGTTAGTGATTTTGCAAAGACGAAAACCCTGGCTCAGCAGAGGCAGTATCTTCCTATATACTCTATTAGGGATGAGCTGTTACAGGTAACATGTTATTTACGTAGAAATAGGTTAGCTTCACTGCTATGGCTGTGTTCACTTCTGAATCCTGACATTCTTGACCATCTCCTGTTGTATTTATTCTATCTTCGTGGGGCAAATGTTCTGGGTCCTGTACCTTGGAGGACTAGAAATTTGTGAAGGGTAATTCTAGCTAATGGAAAGCAAGTTCTATTCACTGTGGGTACCTAGGTAATAGACGCTTAATGTCTGAGGATATAATGGGTATTTTGTCGTCCGCTGATATTCTGTTTGGGAAATGATTGTTGTTTAATGCGTAAGTACATGTGTATGCCTGTCTTTATAATGGAATTTGAGTTATAGTTGCGGTGGTGTTGTCTGTTTCCAGTTTCCCATTGCGAATCTGGAACTTTTTCTGATATACTGAAATGGTGACAGGTTATTCGTGAGAATCAGGTTATTGTGGTCGTTGGAGAGACTGGTTCAGGAAAAACAACTCAACTAACACAGGTTTGTAGCTGTTTTTTCTTATTCCTCACTAGCTTATTTTGAGAACTAAAATTGGTGCTTACTATTTTACTTTGACGAAAAATTTATTTTTTCTTATTTTTTGACATTGGATTTGAAAAATCAGCTTTTCTAGACTGGAGCTTTAGATAACCTGAATATATGTTGGAACTATAGCAGCCTCTGGCATGGATGAAATATAAAAAGACTACTATGATTATGTTTTGACTTTTGAGGATGGTAAGTCTATGTTACCTTGTCCATCTGTTTCTAATTATTTGAATTGGTTTTGCAGTATTTGCACGAAGATGGTTACACTTCGTACGGCATTGTTGGATGCACGCAACCAAGACGTGTTGCTGCGATGAGTGTTGCGAAAAGAGTTAGCGAAGAGATGGAAACTGATTTGGGAGATAAGGTCGGATACGCTATCCGCTTTGAGGATGTTACTGGACCAAACACGATAATTAAGGTTTGTCTCCTGTTCATTTATGCTGCATGAATAAAGTTGGGAGACCCCCCAATGTCCTACTCCATGTTTCTTAGTTTAAAGATGCTCGTGACTTTTGATCTTTGGACCTTTTGCTTGTCATGATTTATTTTTTGTAGTGACTGGTTATGCTCGCTTCATTTCGGATTGTAATCGAATCTGGTGTTTAGTATTCTTTCCTCTTAGTTTGTTAACTAACCTATCTAATTCATTGCCTCTTCACTTTGCAGTACATGACCGATGGGGTACTTTTGCGTGAAACACTAAAAGATGCCGAACTTGAGAAATATCGGTAAGATTTCAAATGGATGACCCTTTATGGTTATTGTTTATATATTACGTCGTTACTTATCAACTGAAAATGAAGGTTTCAAATGGCTCTAAATGTTTGCAAATCATGGTATGAAGTATACTGCAAGTCTGCAACTGGGTATTATTTTCTAATACTAAGGCTGTAATTTTTTAACAGTGTCATTGTGATGGATGAAGCACACGAAAGATCACTCAGCACTGATGTGTTGTTTGGAATATTGAAGAAGGTGGTCGCCCGACGTCGAGATTTCAAACTGATTGTGACTTCAGCTACTCTCAATGCGCAGAAATTTTCAGATTTTTTTGGAAGGTAATATGTGACTCTGTGTAGCTTGACTTTACTTTACTAAAGAGAATGAAGCATTCAGGAAGGGAACTTCGAAAAGGCATCTCAAACTATGTTGGTCATATCAACCAAATTTTCAAGCAAGATAATAATATAATATTACTCCTGTTGGTCATGTCACTTTACTATTTTGTTTTTTCTACAAGAAATGAAGTTAGTACTAGTAAGGAGTAAGTGAAGAGTATTTGAAAGAGAAACAAGTCCCTAAAATGTAACAGATTTAGTGCAACAATTCTTTCAATCTTTGTGTGCATCAATAATGGTAATTCCAGGGAGAGCTGTGCGAACATGACCCAGAGTGGAACCAAGTAAATTACTTTCCCCTGACCATCATAACTACAGAGAGTGTACAAGTTTGGGTAATTATATTGTTCTGTTTCAGATGTTCACAAGGACAGCTAAAATAGCAAAGTTTACACTCTCTTGGCCTCCTCGTGACTGGCAAAACCTTATAGGAGGCATTCTAGCAAGGAATTGGAACGCTAACAAAAAGACAACAATCTTTAAGAAGACTTGAAAACATCAACTAAATCTACCAAGAATAAGAGAAATAGAAAGAAAGGTGTTCATTGGTCTCGTCACTACTAAAACACAGCACTTCATCATTAGGTCTCTTCACTTTTAGAACACAGGCTGATGGAGGCTCTGTTTGGAGGAGGGAGAAGGGGGGGGTTAGAGGCTTATGATCACCGAGGCTGGTAGCTGTGTACCTTGTGGAAGGGAGGGGTGTCGAGATGGTCATGGTGAGATCTGGATTTATTTCTTTCCATAACTTTTGATTACTTAAGAGAGGGGGTTTAAATTTGGTTAGGTGGGGGAGGGTGGGACTCATTGAAGACCTATGTGGAGTGATCAGATGAAGGTGAAGGGAATACAAAAATCTTCAGTCAAACATACAATGTACCTCAAATCCATTTTCCTTTGGTATTACTTGTGTATTGGGAAGGTACACATTCTATTTGGCTGCACTCTCATAGCCCACGCAAAGGCCCAACAGCATCAACTCCCCCCCTCTCGGTCTTCTGCTGGTGAGATTTGACTCCACGAGTTGCAGGGACTGGAAGGGTAGATCAATAGACTGAGCTATTCTGGCTTCTCAGGCTCATGATCTTCTAAAATGTTAGACAGTTGATATTATGTTCTTTTTAATGGTAAGATTAAGAAAGGAGCCTCTCTAGACCTCAACCCGCACGATGTCTTGGTGTAGCCATTTGCGGGCCAGACACTTGAGAGTAGGGAGAAACGGAAGGGAAATCCCCACCTCCAAGTACTGCAGTTGGGAGGATTCAACCTTGTGACTATAAGGCTACGAAGTGAATCCTCAACCAACTACACCAAGCAAGCTTGGTAAAAAAGTTGATATTATGTAGAATGTGGATTTTGACCTTTCAAATAAAGTTAAAATACTGGAACTTTATAGAGTGAGTGTTCGCTGTATGATGTTGGAAGAAGGATTTACTTGGAGAAAAAGAACTCTTCAACCAGTAATTTGAGATTGCTAAAGAGATATAAGTAGACCAAAAAAAGCAACACATCTCATCTCTTTTCATTAACATAGCTCACAAATTAGTCTGACAGACATTAGAGACAAGAAGAATCTTGAACAATGTCAGCGTCATGGCATGTGAAAAGGCTACAAGTAGAGTGAAGATAAGGACTAAAGGATAATATCTGACGGAACGAAATGAATGAGAGGAGTACCTACCTCATCAGACACCTGGGATGTGGCAAGACTCTAGGAATAAATTTAAGTGGTAGACCTTTTCTTTTCCACCCTTGTGTTATGGCCTTATCACCTGGAATATCTGACCCACTATCATGAAATACGGTACATGTATCTGTGCTGAAGTCAAGGAGCTTGATTCAAAGGGACAACCACATAGATATTTCCATGCTAGGGCTAAATTTTTTATATGCCATATTCCAAGTCCAACCTGGCCTCTTTGGACTATGCACACACTGCCAATATGGTATAAGTGATTCTGTAACCAGTGTTGATCAAATTAACTCCCCTGTTTTAATCTCTGTAAGACAATAAGTGAGACTGATATACCCCCAACCTTCATGCACTTATCATGACTCTCTGAAATACCTCTTAGTACCATTGAGTAAACAAAATGGAGAATGCTGGTCAACTTGCCTAACATCTTTATTTGATTCCAAACTAAATCTTTGGTATACCCATGTGTGATAACTGCAAAAGGAAGGAACTGAATCAGCTCCAAATTTATCTATGCCATCTAGGAGGATGTCTTTTCTTTTCAATAACCTCAGTAGGAAATTCTCAACAGCCTGTCACAAGCATTGTCAAAATCCCAATGGTTGAGTGAACTCCTATTGTATCACTAGTTTACTCAACGAAGTCATTAGAAATAAGGTCAGAGTATGGAATCTTACTCCCTTTAATAAAAGCACTTTGGATAGTTCCTTCAAAAAAAAAAAAAAAAAAAGCACTTTGGATAGAAGAGGTTGTATCCCCATAAACCTTATGAACCTATTGTACTGTCACGTATTAACTGTGATTGACTGAGGCTCTTGCAGCTGCCAAATAGCTGGAAATTTTTCCTGTCTAAGTAGATGTAATTTTGTAGGTTGAACGATTATATGGTAATGTCTTTATTGTTGGCCAAAACTATTTGTCTATTCTTAATGTAGATCGCTAAGTTGGCTAGACATTTTTAAAGCTAATTCCCTCATTTTTCTACTGTTTCAGTGTCCCAATTTTCCATATTCCTGGGAGAACATTTCCTGTCAATACCTTGTACAGTAAAACACCTTGTGAAGATTATGTTGAAGGTGCTGTCAAGCAAGCAATGACTATTCACATAACCTCCCCTCCTGGTGACATCCTGATATTTATGACTGGACAAGATGAGATTGAGGCAGCATGCTATGCTCTTGCAGAGCGTATGGAACAGCTAATCTCCTCAACTCAAAAGGCAGTTGCGAAACTCCTTATTCTTCCTATCTACTCGCAACTTCCTGCTGATTTACAGGCAAAAATATTTCAAAGAGCTGAAGATGGAGCACGAAAATGTATTGTAGCAACCAACATTGCAGAGACATCTCTGACTGTTGATGGTATCTTTTATGTCATTGACACGGGCTATGGTAAAATGAAGGTCTACAACCCAAGGATGGGTATGGATGCTCTTCAAGTCTTTCCAGTGAGCCGTGCTGCTGCAGACCAGCGTGCAGGACGTGCTGGTAGAACTGGTCCCGGAACTTGTTACCGACTTTATACAGAAAGTGCATATCTGAATGAGATGCTTGCTAGTCCTGTACCGGAGATTCAGAGGACAAACCTTGGCAATGTGGTTTTGCTTCTGAAATCTCTCAAAATTGAGAACTTGCTGGACTTTGATTTTATGGACCCACCTCCACAGGAGAACATCCTTAACTCCATGTACCAGCTTTGGGTGCTGGGTGCCCTTAACAATGTCGGAGCCTGACGGAACTTGGTTGGAAAATGGTGGAATTCCCATTGGATCCTCCACTAGCAAAGATGCTACTAATGGGTGAACAGCTGGAATGCCTTGACGAGGTGTTGACCATTGTTTCCATGCTTTCAGTCCCGACAGTGTTTTTCCGTCCTAAAGACAGGGAAGAGGAAAGTGATGCTGCACGAGAAAAGTTCTTCGTCCCTGAGTCCGATCATTTGACCCTTCTCAATGTGTACCAGCAATGGAAAAGCAACGACTATCGGGGCGACTGGTGCAATGATCATTTTCTTCAGGTCAAAGCTTTACGGAAGGCTAGGGAGGTAAGATCCCAGCTTATGGATATTCTGAAACAACTGAAGATAAAACTTACATCATGTCCTGACTGGGATGTTGTTAGACAAGCCGTATGTTCTGCATATTTCCACAACTCTGCAAAGCAGAAGGGGATTGGTGAGTATGTTAACACAAGGAATGGGATCCCGTGCCATCTGCACCCGAGTAGTGCGCTCTATGGATTGGGCTACACGCCAGAGTATGTTGTTTATCACGAGTTGCTTCTAACCACAAAAGAATACATGCAGTGTGTCACTGCTGTAGAGCCCCAATGGTTAGCCGAGTTGGGGCCAATGTTCTTCTCGGTCAAAGATTCAGATACATCATTGTTGGAGCATAAGAAAAAACAAAAGGAAGAGAAGACAGCCATGGAAGAAGAGATGGAGAATCTAAGGAAAGAGCAGGCAGAGTCAGAGAAAAGAAGGAAGGAGAAGGACAAAGAGAAAAGAGCTAAAGAACAACAAAAAATCGCAATGCCAGGGTCACGACAAGGTTCCACTTACCTGAGACCCAGAAAGATGGGTTTGTAAATAAATAGTTAACTGATTGGTATGTACAATGTACAACAACTTTTGGCAAGTAAAATTTAAATAGTTTGGGTACTACAATGTATAGTGTTAGTGATTTAGGAGGAAGTGACTAGGCCTTCAAATGAGGATGTCATTCTGTTTTATCAGGAATGTCATTTTGATTGTTTTCATTTTTCTGGAGTCGCCCTAAATTCAAGTTCTGAAAGTGACTTGTTAGTTTGAAACAATGAAAACCTTCTTTGCTTATTCCCGGGTATTTGTGTTAAGTATCCGATTAGTATTGAAAATTCTAAAGGATTTTTGCCTGAAATGAAGTTACCATGTCGGAGTGTCAAGAATATGATATGGTGCTTGGGCCAAACCAAATTAAAGAGTTTGGGTAACATATGATATTTGTAACTATCTTCATTTTCTTTAATTTTTCTTCATTTATCCATTAATATATTACCCTCAATCCAAACATGTTACTATATAAGAGTTCCTTAAGATATTTATTATATCACAATGTTATCCACTCTCTCTAAATTCATCTTACTTTATTGCCACCTCAAAAAAAAAAAAACCTTAATTGTTTGTAAAAAAGTATAACTCTTCTTGTCAATAGTTGTTGATTTATGATAAATTGATGACGTCATATTAACCATAACATCTCTTTCATCGATCTTTATTATTATGTGATTTATTGAGATTGAAATAATATTGAATGGAAAATAATTGTTCTCTATTGTGGACTTATACTGGTCCTAGACCAAATCACATGATAATAACACCGTATTTGGAACAGATCATTATGGTAAGTGAACATTAACTTATATTAGGACTTACTAATATAAAAAAGGAACCAATACGCCTAATATTTAGCAAAATGACAATATCGTCCATTTTTAAGAAACATTTGAAGAGAAAGGCGATAGACAATCATAAACCTTCACAATATAGTAATATACTTATATTAGAAGGAAACATAGTCATATTGAACTTCGCCAGATTCACATTACTATGAATTTTTTCAAATATTGAATTCTATAATTTCCTCATATATATAACTAAATCATTTAAAAAAAATTACTTCATAAAAACATATACGCAATCATTCGATTCATAGGTGCATATTAAAAATCGTGAAAGTCAAACTGCGTAAACTAATTGTGAAAATTCTATTGTGCTCCTAGGAGCACGATGCACAAGGTGCACCCAGTAAATTTGTTCCATTTTTTATGAGTAAATGTTTTATTTCAATAAATGTTCGTTTTAAGCATTTTTTCAGCGAAAAAATATGTTCTATTTTTCTTGAAAATTGTTCTATTTTCAATAAACAAATGTTCTATGTCAACAAAAAAATATGTTCTATTTTCCGTAAAAATTGTTCTATTTTCAATAAGCAAATGTTCTATTTCAATAAATGTTCGTTTTAAGCTTATTTTTCAGCTAGAAAATTATGTTCTATTTTCCGTGAAAAATGTTCTATTTTTGATAAGCAAATGTTCTATTTTTAAAAATGTTCGTTTAAAACTTATTTTTCAGCAAAAAATATTTCAGCAAAAAATATGTTCTATTTTCCATGAAAATATGTTATATTTTCCGTGAAAATATGTTTAATATTTGATGATCAAATGTTCTATTTAAGTAATGTAATTGAATTCTGGTAATGTTCCACTTCAACAGTAAAATGTTCATTTTCGTAATTGAATTATGGTAATGTTCCACTTCAACAGTAAAATATTCGTTTTCGTAAGTGAACTCTTGTAATGTTCCACTTCAACAGTAAAATGTTCGTTTTCGTAGGTGAATTCTTGTAATGTTCCACTTCAATAGTAAAATATTCGTTTTCGTTTTCGTTTTCATAAATGTTCTATTTTACCTCGTGGGAGCACAGTTGAACCATTGTGCTCCTGGGAGCACAATCCACGGATTAAACTAATTGGGGACACGAAGAGTATCATTTATTTAAACTTGGTATGAATATCTGATGTCTTAACGTTCACGGCTAGGGGTGTAAGCGGACCGCAAAAGTCAGCATCCATACCCAAACTATTTTGAAGGAATATAAATTTTTTGGACGACTGACTCAAATTTTCGAGTCCAAATATTTTTCGGATTTGGACTCTCCCTTTAAAGTCCAATAAGTCCAATCAAAATATTTATATATATATAATATATATTTAATATTTATATATATATAATGTATATATATATTTAATATTTATATATATAATATAAAAGATGTATGTGACTTATTTTATGGGATGAATATAATATGAGCTTAATTTTAAAAATTCAATAATGAGAAACAATCATTCAATATCATAAAAAAATAATATAATAAAAATCGCTGATAAATAATCATGAACTGCCTTAAAAATAATTGAGGGACACGAAGAGTTATCAATTTAAACTTGGATTTGATGTCTTAACGCTATTCACGGCTATCCGCTATAGAGATTGAGAAGGGGCAAATAAGTCCTTTCAGATCTTATAGAGGACTTCCAGTCGAACGGCCAAAAACTACTTCATTTCTTTGCTCATCACCGTCACCGTCGCCGGAGATCTCTTCCAATCTTCACTCTCTCTCAAATTAGGGTTTTTATCCGTACTCCGATTTCTCCTATTTCACTAATCTAATCATTTGTAATTTCTCTCTCTTTTCTCTATTCTATTATTATATTTTAATGCTGATTTATGTATATGATTCAAATCTCATCTAATGCAAAACCGCTGATTTCAACTAATTAGGGTTTTCCGGTAGAAATTCGACGAGATTCTGAGCATAAAAAGGAGGAATAAATTATGGTAAATTTACATTCTAGCTTTTCAATTTATTCAAGAGGTTGAATTTTAATTTTTAATTTTTAGTCAATTATCGTGAATTTGAAGTTGAAATTGTTTATGAAAAATTGCAGTCGGCGTTGTTCAATTTTCACTCTTTTCTGACGGTGGTGTTGCTAGCTATTTGTACCTGCACTTACATCAAGATGCATTTTCCTGCCATCCTTGAACAGAGAACTGGGTATTATTATATCTCATTACTAAATGTTATTGGTTGTTTATTTTCATTTTTAAGTTTGCAATTGAGCAGCTTCTTCAATTGAATTTCAATAAACCGAGGCTTTACCATATGTGATCCCGGAGTATGGGAATGATGACTATAAATTAGGGTCTTTTAGTGAAATCATGTCGTATTCTTAATTATGTTACAACTAATGATTAAGGTGATTCTTATTAGTTAGAATAATTTTAAGTTTAGGTATGTTAGATTAGGTCCTTACAGAAGAGCTGCACTTTCTGGGAATTGGTTTCTGTTATGAATTTTTTTTTGAAATGCCTCTATTATGTTTGGTTGCGGCCAAGGTATTTAGGACTTGCAACTTATTGAGGATAAATTAGATATTTATATTCCAATGATTGTAGGGAGCTGTACTTTGGTTGTTTTCTATAGTACTACCAACTCGCCTTTTGCTAATCACATGTGACTGTTAGATAGCAAGAATGTACTCGGGCGCTCATATTCTATGTATTAAGAATTGGAATCTCCTAATCATCTACATCAATAAAACGAGTCCTACCTTAATGTTGGAGACTAAGTAGCCATGATAATTGATAACTAAGAGGAAAGAGAGCAGATACTACTGACAATTAGATGTGCAATCTGTATCCCGTTAAACCATATGCGTTTGTAGGAGTAAGTCATATATGAAGCTCCTACACATGGTTGACAGAAATAATTTTGTTGGAACATTTGACCTTTTCCTTGATTTTAACCCTTTGTACTGCACTGTGCTGATGAGAGGTTACTACCAGCTCCTTGGGGCACCAATTTATTTTACCTTTGGATAAGTGCAAGACCCCGAGAATTGGGAATAAGTGACTATATGTCTTGCACCCAAAATCCCAAATACATTGTAAAATAAGGGGTGGATGTTGGAGGATGTCATTGGCGCCGTGTCATGATTATATGATTCTCTTGTGGGTAATTTTCTCCTTACAAATCGAAGGTCTATCACTGTTGTAGCTACGCTTTGTCCTCCAGAGCAATCTGTAACGCCTGTCAGTGCTACAAGTTTTCAGGTGCAGTATCAAATGGCTGGGCCTTATAACCCTTCAGTTTTTTAATGCTAATTGGAAAGCATTCCTGCCATCCTCTAAGCCTATAATTTGGTTTTTATTACCCTTCAAATAAAACATAGGTCTTCCTTTGGGTAGGGATATTCCCCCCTTACTTAGGGGTTTCTGCCTTTGGTGATCTCATCAATAAGTCTTTTGTGTGTGATCAAAGTAAAGTTTCTTACCTTTATATTGTCATTAGTTGATATGAAACCAGAAATGTACGTTGCTATTCCAGAGGCCTGACAGGCTTGGTATGGAATCCATTGAGTAAACCGTTACTGCAGTTTGCTGAACTTGATGCTTTTCTTGTACATTGCTAAATCTTCAAAAGTTTAGCATGCTATTAGGCTCTAAATGGCAACTGGAGATTTTGAGTTTAAAAGCTGATTTTCATTGTAAAACCTCATTTTGGCTATGTTGTCTCCAAACTCTGGTGTGCTTGGGAGATACAAGCTCAAAGCTGTTGGATTTTCGAAATGTGTCATGTGTGAATATAAATAATGGTCTAACCTTCAGATAATACTTTATTGTAAGTTCAAACTGCCTCATTTCATTTAAGGTTTGAAGCTGTGTATATCATACCTTATTAAGTGTAAATTGAGAAGCCAGTATGGTCGTGTATATATACATTTTATAGGTGTCATTTTTTATGTGTTCTCATCTTTTTTGCTCTGGCCTTACAGGTTTCGAGGTTTCTTTTGGAAGGCTGCTAGGATTGGTAAACTTGTTATAGCCCTATCCTGTATTGCCTAATGTTGTCATGGTTTTTTACTGATAGCTTATCTTTTTTAAATTGTGGTTAGTATTATGTTATACGCTATTAAGGTCTCGGTGGAGTCCTTTTCTTTTCTGACCATCCCCCTGCCCCATACTGTTTGCAATTTGTCAACATTACCATCAGTATGGTCAGTCTAATTCATAAGGGGAACTGGCTGTACTTCATGCTTAATGCAATCACCATGTTCAGACTGCAATCCGCAATCCTGCATCTTAATGATGCCAAATTGCCGTACTGATCTCCTTGGAAGTCTTGAAGGACCTATCCAACCTGTTAAAGAGCTTTTCCCTCCTTTAGTTGGTAGTATGTCATAGGATTCATACTTGTAACTCATTCAGATCCGAATGTTAGTTTTTCTTTGTTCATAGGATAACAAAGGTTTATTGGTACTTTTCGTTGTTAATAGATAAGTGGTTTGAGCTTCTGATTCTGAGATGATTTTTGTTTTACCAATATTGTCTAGTACATCCATTCTTATATTGGTGGCAAACCTGCAAACATTCTACTGAAGTTTTTTGTGTGTTTGCTTTCTTTCTCTGTTGGATAGGGGGCTTAATTTCACCTTTTTTGCATTGTAATTCTTCCTTACTTTTGATGTGTGATTGAGGCGAGTTTTACCGGAAATGCATGTCGCATAGATGCTGACACGTGCTCTTTGTTTCTTGAATCAGGTGAAAGGCTGAGTCCATGGGTCGCTGTAGGATGCTTCACTATGGGTGTATCAATAATTTTTTTCTAATAGAAACCAAAGTTGTGTATGCTAATTGTGCTCATGAGAAGCTGCTGGTTGAATTAGAAGCTGGGTTTTTAACACTTAGTTTATCTGTGGAAGATGTTTGTACTGCCCTTTCGTGGATCAAGGAGCTCATTTTTTGAATTAGGCCTACTTAGTTAATGTTGGACACTATATTATATCTTGGAAAACCCAAATGTAATTGTTTGTTACAAACCAGATCTATTTGACTTGTATTATTGTACCCCTCAAAATTAGTACCTGTAAGCTGTTCATATATCTGATTGTGACTCGCTTATTATCACAGCTAAGCGAGTCATTATTGTTTTACGCTCACAATCTGTGTGATAATTAGGTTAAAGCCTAAGAATTGTGGTCAGTTTGAGTTGTCTGCTTTCTGTGGATGATGTGTTTCTTGCACATGCTAAAATTCTGAGAGTTTGGCGTAAGCTGCCTGTACTTGCAAGAATAGATGTTTTGTTTGCCAACTCAAGACAACAAAAGTTTCAGTTCTAACTTGGAAGGTTTGCGAAAGATTGTTCATTTTTTTTTTTACTTTTGAGGTCAAATTTTGCAAACTTCAACAATCAATTTCCTTAATGATTAGAATTGAAAAAAAAAATTGAAGATTATGTCTCAGATTTAATTTCACATGTGTACATTTACTAATTTTGTAAAAAGATAATCAGTAATATTGTTAAAAGTTGCACGTATGAAACCATCAAATGTGAAGGGAGCAAATTTGATTTTAGACAGATAAGAATATGTTGGAATATATTGACTATTATCTTCATCGGTATGTTCGTACAATGATCATGGACTAGAGCTTGTTAAAATACATCAGCTCACTCAAAACTTGCACATGAGTATGCAAATTATTTACCAAGTGTAAATGCCAATCACCTCTATTCTGATATTTAATGATGAAACTACAATCAGCAAGTTGTTCCCCTCAAACTCCAATCACCAAGTACACTTCCAAGTCTACCAACATTGTGAGTAACTCTACCATGTAAATATGCAAAAAGAAAAGGTTCAAGGCTTCACAAATCGAGCAATTTTCGCAAGCGCTGTTCTCAAACACCTGACGCCAGCTCCAGATTTTGAACTAACCATCATCTGCGACAGGCAATGAAATTAATTTATGAGAAGTAACAAACACACAGATGCAAAGGGACTTATTACAAGCAAGTCATACCACAGGTTGGACAAGGGATTTGTGTTGTTTGAGTGTCTGCAAACACGAACAAATAAATTTCAATTCGTTATTTTATTCAAAGAGAAAACTAGTTCATATGAGAAAGGTAATACTTAAAGCGCTCACCTCTTCGATTTGCATAGCACGGCGAGCCACATCAAGGGGGAATACGGTGTCTGTTTTTGTCAGGACAATTTGATACTTAGTCTGGGATCTGAAATTTAAGAAGAAATATTAATTCAAAATATAAGTTGAGGGAATCATGAGTGAAGGGCAATTTCGGTCCATCAAGTTAATTAAGGCCTTCCAATTGAAGACATTTCTAAGTTGTATTACGATTGTACATTCAATAATTCAAAATGTAGATGCCAGATGCACAGCACCGCTTGTCGACAGTGTCACAGCTGCTTGTGCTGCCAACTCGCATAATTATATAAGAAGTACATACAAATATTCCTGAGCTAATTTTATGTTTGGTGGATGAAAAATTAGTTTCTATGAAAAAAAATATGCTAGGGAAGAAGAAGACAATTGTCGATTAATTTTCCTTTATCTCAATCCTAGCAAGAAAAAGTTAAAGGCAAAAGGAGAAATGAAAATGGAGGGAATAGGATGGATGGCGAGAGAAGGGAAAAGATAAGACATAAAGAAAAAAGTGCGGCATATCTTCTTTTGTGTTTACACCATCGGAGAACTCTTTTCCATTCTCGGAAAACTATTTTCCACTCTTTCAAAATTGAAAGAAGGAAGATGAGAAAACCAATTTTCATGGAAAATGTTCTACTCTTAACCGAACCTCCCTAAAAGAACCAAGGATGGTATCCCAGATCCCCTGGATAAGGAAGGCAAAAGTTTATTAAATTGTCCCTTGTGTTTTGGTTGATTTTCTATCTCCATTGTAACCAACATGTAATATCTAGACAATAGTCTTATTTATCAAATTTATTACCCTAGAGATCCTTCGAAGCAGAATTTGATATAGTCTCACTACAACTAGATGGCCAAAAAAGAAAGCTCCTCCGACACAAACATTCTTTTTTTCAAAAAAAAGAAGAGGCAATAGGAAAGTACCTATTATAAAGGGCAAGCCATCAATCCCACACAAAATTATAATACTATAAGATAATGATGCATATATCATATATGGAAATTTTAAAGGCAACTAAGAGGAGACAGGCTAAATTTCTTCCAAGCAATAAATAATTGGACCACATAGAAGTTCTGCATACCTTTCCATCAAATGAATAAGTTCATTATCCCTCGGTTTCATACCCCACTTGGTGTCAACGAGAAGGCATACTCTCTTCAGTCCAATTCTTGTGGAAACATACTCCTTTACCTACAATATAGAGACCTAAATCACCTCAAGAGATCAAAGGGTACCGATTTATGTCACAATATGCAATGCACATCTGAAGAAACAAATTAATAGAAAGAAATGAAGCACCGTGCTTTTCTACCTACATTTAGCCAATGACTACTGATCCATGAGATATTGGATATTAGATTTGTATGTTATTAACTGATTTCATGCTCTTGCAGGACACCTTAGATACAAGCCTACACCACAGGCGCATATTACAATGTTCATAGATGGTACAGTACAAAGTGGACTTCCCAGTGAGGGGATTTTCAGTAATAATTAATAATGAAATGGAATCTCAGAATGGAGTTCAGGAATCCTTGATTCTGGACAATGTCACAAGAAAAACAGTAAGCCGTCCCAATTACTAAGTAATTGTCATCGTCTACTCGGAAAATGCAACTTTGTTAAACATTGACCGTGCAGTATATAAGGGTGGGTTATTTTCACGTGAATCATACTAATCTGAACTCATTAGTCCTGAATTAACTTATCTAAATTATTGGCTTTCAATTTGTACTTACTAGAACATATTGAAGTTGTGAATTGAACTTAGGTAGCTCTTATTGTCCCTAACCTGAGTTTATCTGAACTTATATGAGCTAATTGACAGTGACATGAACATTTATGAACTTATTAGTCCTAAAATTAACTAATCTGAACTTCATTTTCCTGAAATAAGTGAAAATAAGGTTGGCTATGCGGGCTCTATGTTATGGTAAAAGTTGAAGCAAAACTATAAGGTGATTTTGGAACTCGGCAAACAAGGTTAGGAAGTCAAATAGCTTACCAGATCCTCCCAAGCCTCCTTGACTTCTTCTTTTGCGTAAGCAAAACCATAACCCGGTAAATCAACTAAGTTAAGCTTTGTACCGAGGTTGAAAAAGTTAATAGTCTGCAGAACATTAGCCAATTTGACTATCAGTAGAGTGAAACACATGCATTACAGCATGAAGAAAATGTCTTTAGTTATTGAGAAAGAACCTGAGTATGACCCGGTTTATCAGAGGTTCGAACAACTCCCCATTGTCTTGTAAGTGAATTAAGTAAAGATGATTTCCCAACATTGGACCTGCCTAAAGAGGAGGGAAAATACAAAAATCATTTTCGACATCTTTGATTTGCTAATATTTCATCAAGCAAAGACAAAAGTTTTTGCCTCAAAACCAATGGCCAAGTTGATTTGCACATTTAAGCATATGCAGGAAAAACTAAGTTAAATAGCCAATAAAGTCGTCCCTAATTGCCAATAACACCATATAGCTAGAGAAAAAGGGAGAGCATGGACGTCACTTTTGAGAGCTTAAGAAGGTCTCATCATCCATGCATACATCAGTAAACAGTCAGGTCAGCAAACAGGAAAAAATAATGAAAGGCAGGAAAGGAATCAGTTACCAGCAAATGCAATCTCTGGAAGATCAGGCGGGGGAAATGATGAAGAAACTTTTGCAGCAGCAAAAAACTCCATCCTATTCCTGAATACCTGAAATAAACAGTCAGAACAATGGCAACAATGAAGAACAAACACAATGATAGCTCATGTAAACACAGTGGAAAATTCATTTCACAATTAAGATAAGTAAAACTAAAAGTTGCCAATTCTGAGGGCCAGGAAGCTGATTTTTGAGCAATAAAAAGATACTATTGTTTTCCACAAATGATATAGAACTAACAGACTAGTATAGTACCTATGAACATTGGTATAAAACCTCAAAACAAGCAAATTTACCTATACATTTTCAATTGCACCTAACGAAGCCTTAGTTATGATTCTTAGATATTAACCACAAAACAACCAAACAATGCAAAGGCAAAGATGTGTAGTTTCCAGTATATGAACATACACTTTCTTCAATTCTCTCTCTTTCCGAGCTCGTGGAGAAGGGTATGTTATCCAATGGCACTGAGAGTTCAGTGTTATAGCCAGCCCTCCGCAGCTCAATATCGCGTCTACGACCCAATAACTATCAAAATTCCAAATCATAAACCACACGCAAAAAAAGAATCACAATGATAAACCAACAATCAGAAATCAAAACCCCCAAAAATCAAGTATAATAATCAAGCAAAAAAAGTGAAGGAAATTACATTGTCTTCAACAAAGGTAAGAATTGAAGGACTTGGTTTAATTGCCCTAAACTGTGCATTCTTTGACAATTCCACTTTCTCAGCCTCTTCTTCTTCCACCCCCTTCTTCAGCTGATTAGTTGTCTCTGATATTCACCCGACACCCATATATCATATTGTCAACTAAAAAAATGCATAAATTGATCATAAAACAAAATTACAGCATTAATAACAATAATTTTACTAACCACTAAGCACATTTCCATCATCAAGCCTCTTATTTGAAGTGTCATAACGATCAATCTTTATTACCCTTTTCTTTTTCTTTGGTTTAGCTTCCATTGCAGCAGCTGAATCACCCCCAAATTTTTTCCTCTTATCCCACAATTTCTTCTTATCTGATTGCAAGAATGAAACTTTTGATGGGTTTTCCTCAAATTTCTTCTTCTTATCCCCAAATTTCTTCTCATCAGATTTCAATATTGAAACTTTTGATGGGTTTAATGTAATATCCTCATTTCTTTGATTCTTATCACCAAATTTCTTCTTAGAAAATTCCTTGCTGAAACCCATTTTCTTCTCCTTTGCTCCTTTATCAAACACAACATTGTTCTCCATATTTTTACTGTTTTTACCAGAAAAGACCTCAAATTTTTTCTTGTTATCCCCAAATTTGTTTTTATTGGATTCAAAAGATGCCACCTTTACTGGGTTTGTTCTAAACTGAGTTTTCTCTTTTGTAAATTTCTTGCTAAAACCCACTTTACCCTTTTCTTGTTTATCCAATACAAGATTGTTGTCTCCATTTCTGCTGCTTCTACTGGTGATCTTTTGCTTGTTTTTTGGTGATTTTGTGACTTCTTTTGCCATTTTCACTATGAATGCCCACTCTTTCTCTCTTTTCCTTGGATGAATTTGATGATTGTTGTGGTTCTCCCTTGTTAAAAATGCTGAAAGTTTTGAGTATTTCGCGTTCCTATCAAGTACCACTATTACAGTCACTGTAGAAAGTTGGGGTTTAGGGTTCTAGGGAAAATTTTCTCAAGTTTGGTCACGTGATTCCCGCGTGCTCAAATTAATCATTGGTGACTTGCAAAGATTTTGCTCAATTAGCTAGATTTGTACTATAAAAAAACATAAAAATGGAAAAAATTTGCTATCATTTTGTTAGATTGGTATATAATAAGTCGACGGTAATTTGTAAATTAAAGAAAAATTATTATAAGCCTTCGATATGAGTGTCAATTGAAGAGGTTCTAAATACCAATTTAATATTATTTATTTTTGAGGAGGTAACCTTTTCTTGATAGATCTCATATAGTCACACATAGACCTGGTCATTGGACAGGGTAGTCCAATGGTTAAGGGGTTAGGGTCAACTTTATAGGGCTTTTATTAGACAGGGCCATTATTGGACAGGGTCTTTATTGGGCCAATAAAAAGACCCAATAATTTTGAAAAATAAAATAGATTTTTTAAATAATATTATAGGTATGGATTTGTATTTATTTATACTCACTTTTGGCTCTCTTTATTCCTTGTTTTTTCTTGCCCGTTTACCGACCCGCTAACCGTTTGGCCCTCGATATCGGCTCTATATAATGTGACCCTCTTAAGACCCGACCCACTTCTGACACGCACGACTCGCATGGGAATCTAACGGATACAAGCTAGCACTTTCTGATAAAGATAACATAAATAGAGGATAGACCAACAAACATCTATAATGTTGAGAGCAAGCCAACAGAGTAGTTATTGATGATAGACTAGTAAAGGGATCAGCAGGACCCTGTATGTGAATAGTCGAAGTTAATTCTAAGGCAATGAGTTTAACGATGATATAACATTTTGAAGATATTATAATGTCCAATGCCTAGATGGTGCACATGCTTGTACGTAGAGCATGGTGCGCAAATGTACATGGCTAACAAGCCAAATGCACGTACTAACAATGCCAAATCAACACACGCATTTGTATGCTAGCAAACAATGAACATATGCATGTACATCTGGATACATGTTCATTGGTATTGATCTTTGTGTTCATAATTTAGTCTTTCATGTTCATCGTGCGTATGAGTCTCATCCCACGGACGTGTGTATGTACTAATTTGGGTATAATAATCAATCAATCAATATATCATATAACTAATATATAAAGCAGTATACAAAAGCCAAATCGCGAGGCCGCGACATTTGGCAAAACCCAGATCACGAGACCGCGACATTTGGCGTCCTCATTGGTGGACGCCATTTGTCGCGCTCATTAAGTGTCATGTCATATTTTTAAAAAAAATATAAATAGAGTTCTTAATTGATTAAAATACAAATAGAGTTTAGGATAAGAATAAATAGAGTTGGGTTCACAATGAAAAGCTAAGATATAGTAAATTGATTATAACTTTTAATATATAGTTCGTAAAATTATAATTTTTGTACCATTAGAAAGTGTTTTAAAAGTACTTTAAAATAAGATCCATTTATACTATATTTAAAATTTTATATTAAAGTAACCTATAAAAGGAAACATTGACTATATATTAACGTATTAAAGTAACATATAATTGGAAATCGAGTTGGGACTGCGAGGGGGTGGGGGAAGGGCAACGAGGGGGTGCTAGGGTGGGGAGGGGGCGGGGGGATGCGCGGGGTTTGGGAAGGGGGTTCTTTGGGCGGTGGTGGGTGGGGGGGCTGCTTGGGACAAATGGGGGAAGGGGTGTTGGGAGGGGGGCCGGGGGAGGGTCGACGGGGGTGGGGGGCATGGAGGGTGGGGGGAGGGGGAGGCTGGCTGGGGTGGGGGTGGTAGGAGGGTGGGGGAGGGGGTGGTAGGAGGGTGGGGGAGGGTTAGGGTTAGGGTTTAGGTTTAGGGGTTAGGGTTAGGGTTTAGGTTTAGGGGTTAGGGTTAGTGTTTAGGATTAGGGTTAGGGTTAATTAGGGTTTAAAACAGAAAATTAAGGTTAATGACTAACGGCGGTTAACACCGTTAGTCATTAGGGGCATTTGGGTGTATTATGTTGAAACTGAGGGGTACCCCGTGTATTTTCAAAAGTGCGAGGGTACCTCGTCTATAAACCGAAAACTCGGGGGCATTTGGTGAAAAAACCATATATTTAAATACATAAAAGTAGTTTTGGATAGGGAGTAATTAGAGTTTCGTTTTAAATAAACAACCTAAATTATTATATTATGTAAATTGAATATATAGTTGTTAACACCTTAGAAAAACAATAAACCCTAGTCGCCCCCTCTCTCTCTTCTCTCTCTCAAATCCTAGCCTCCCCTACCCCTTTTTTATCAATTAGGGGTTGCCATGGATGATTTCATCCATGCATGGTAAGCCCCTTTCCCCCTTTTATTTTCAGTTGTTAGTTCATTTATTTTTTGTTTTGTTGAATAAATTAGTCTCTCTTTATGAGATTTTTTCAAACCCTGTTATGGGGATTTTAGTCTTTGTTGTGGAGATCTCCTTCTCCCCTATGAGAGTTGTGAGTATGGTTTTTTTATCTTTAAGTATGAGAAATTGTTCTCATTGGTTGAAGTTCAAGACTCAACATGAAGGTATTGGAATCTCGGATGCAGTCAACATGGCTCGATCAAGAATGCTCTTCCCAAACTATGTCAGAATGATAGACTTCCTCATCAATAGCTGCTTGATTTAGCAAATACAAGGAGGTTGCGCTGTATTACTCGATCTGATTCATTGTAGTTTCTTCGAAGACGAATTTGATTTAACATTGTTTGATTGTATCTTGTTTTTCTTTAATATCTATTGTATATGTCGTTTGGCCTTCAATTAATGACATTTTTCTCTTTAAAAAAACGTAAATTGAATATAACTTTTGCTACCTAATTCAAAACATTATAATTGTTTACCATTGAAAAGTGCTTGAAATATGCTTCAAAATAAGATCCATTTACGATATAGTTTTATAAGTCGTGAAAATATATTTAATTAGATGAATGGTAACGCATTATTTAGTCTTCTTTTAGATAGATATAATAATAGCTATAAGTACAATGTACTATATGTGATTATAGCATTTTATCATAGGTCTGATTTATAAGATTAAATATATTATCTTTCAAAACCTCAAGTTTACTCAAATGAACCAAAACAATTTAGTATTGAAACAAAATTTATTAAGGAAACTTTATTATTACAACAAAAACTAAAATCTATGGCGATAAAGTTACATATATATATTAGAATTTTGGATGATGAAAAAATTAGAGTTTGATTTTAAAAAATAACCTTAGAAATCTGAATATTATTGAGAGCTCTATCTAAGCATGGCATCTCATTTTTTTTAATTTTTATTTTTTTTAAAAAAAATAGTGTCCAACATATATATAAATACATATAAGGTGTTTTGGATAAGTGAAGATTACAGTCTGATTTTAGATAAACAACCTAAATTATTATAATGTGTAAATTGAATATAACTTTTGCTATAAATTCGCAATATTATACTTTTTTTTACCATTGGAGAGTGCTCGAAATATTATTCGAGATAAGTTCCATATACAATATAGTTTTACAACTTATGAAAATTTATTTATTTAGATGAACAATAACATACTATTTATTATTTATTCTAAATACATATAAAAATAACTATAAAAATAGCGTATTAGATGTGATAATAGCAATTATATCTTTCAAAATCATACTTTTAAAAATCGAGTTATATAAAGATAAAAAATACATATCTATAATTTTGAACCTATAGCATACCATGGTGGCATTACATGAAGAATCAAATGAAAGTTTGTCAACAACATTGCAGAGATATTATGTAATTGTCTAATTATTTTATTCCTATAATATTTATCGTATACATAATAATTTATGTTTGTCTTTTCCATATATCTATATGTCAGATCTTATACTTTTTTTCACGACCTTAATTCTACTAAAACTAATTAGGAAATCAAGATCCGCGTTTCTAGACTATTTGAGGTCACGGATCATAAAAAAGGAGAAAGTTTGATATGATCATGATGGATGAAGAGGTATTTTTTTCTCTTAAATTGTATTTTCGATTATTAGTAGAAGTTCGCTTTATATTTAAATAATTTTATTCATGATACCATCATTATGATCTTTTTTTTATAGTGTTTATGTGCCATTAAAAGTTAAAGTTGTGACTGACACTCATGTTTTTCTCTATTCTTTCTGTCCTGCATCTATTAAATAAGTACCTTATACTTTCGTCAAGTATCATTTGGGTATTCTTCATGTTAAAATTGTGTTAGCTATTGTTAGTCATACCAATTATATGGATACCATTTAATAATAGACTTGGCTACAATATTCAGTTGAATATTAAAAAATATATAATTTATATATCGCAATAATAAATTTAGAAATTAGAGTATAATGACAAATACTTTCTTCGTTATTTTTCTACTGCAACAATGGGGTTTAGCCTGGTTTTTAAGGGAAAAAAAAAATGGGTAGTTTAGCATAGAGGTACTTTTTTAATTAACAAAAGCATGGGATAAGTAAATCCTTAATAAAGTAAACGTAACTTTATGAGGTAATTTGAGTAATTAATGATGGTTTTATTAACATAAAGTAAAGACAGTATTGTCAAATATAATTGCATTTTTTACGAAAAGTGGAGTGGTCCCAATAGATGAAACTACCCAAAGTGGTGATTATTGCAATAGAAAAAGAACGGAGAAAGTATGGTGTTGAAAAATCTCATTTCATAGCAACACAAAATCAACAATGTTAACAAAAAATTAGCAAAAAAAAATATAAACAACAACCCGTGCAACGCACGGGCTTCAAAACTAGTATCTCCTAGTATTCTAGAATTATTATGGTAGATATTCTAGTTAGATACTATTTTGTGTTATATATGTAATTCTAGTTTAATTATTAGTATTAGCATTATTATCCTGATTGTATTAGGAAAATATTGTGAGAAGTCTGAGATGTACTTTCTAAATTATCCAGTTGAGGTAGAATTTGGAAGACCTTTATACAAGAGAAGCATTATTGAAGATAGAAGCACTTGAAATAAGCCAAAAAGTGTGAAAAGCCAAGATAGTCCCTCTTGTAGTATGTATGTGGGGGTTGGCCCAAGGGAAATGTTTCCTCTAAAAGTACACAGCTCGTGACTTGTCCATAAAGTCACATATCAGTTAGTCTTGTTCATATTATAGTTCATATGGTGGTTTGTTGAAGTGATTTGTGGCTATATCCTAGATTTGTGGCTATATCCTATAGAAATGGTCTCGTTAAATGATGTAGTTTACATTTTACAAGGAAAGTGTCTCCTCTTATGTCAAGAATTGTGGTGCCAAAGATATTTTATTATGGAAGCCGAAGATGAGTTGAAGTTTGCTTACACTAACTAAAGGAGATAAAGTAGTTTGGTGGTGACTTATATTGATGTAACTCTCTTCAGTATTAATAGTTAAGTAGTTTTGGTTTTTTACCTTCATTGAGGAGGGGTTTTCCACGTATATCATCACATTGTGTAGTATTTTATTCTCCTGCATTTATTTGTTTTTAATTATATTTGTTATGCCTCCGCTGTTCGTTCCAGTAGTTTTGGGCCCTTTGATTCCATAACATACACTATATATATGTTCTCCCACCATGATACTTGTAGATGTCTGATATTAACGGGCATGCGTTGCCGAGATAGCTTAGGGGTTAGGTTGGAGGGCCGACTTCATCATCCTTCGAAGTTCGAACTAAACCAAACCCAAAATTTGTCTCAATTCAACCCATTTTGAACTCGAATAAAATATATAATGGACCTATAATTACTCAAATTGAAATGATTTGACCATAAATTAATAGATTCGTGCAAGTCTAGATAGGACATTGTACCATATCGAATTATTTTTTTGTAAGGAGAAGGTCTAATTGGGGCAAAAACCCACATAGGTCAACCCAATTCAGGTTAGTAGGCAAGACCCTTTGAGAATGAGCGGGGGTTAGGAACACCCTACCTCAAAGTACCCCCTAATGTGATTGGATTACATAAACCGTAATTAATAAGTAATAACCCCATTCTCATGTACTGATAAAATTTGTAACTCAAACTCTACTATTAAGGCAACTTTTACCTAATAAACTATAATAAAGATAAAACTTAGTTTACCCATTACTAATAGTTTTATATGTATGGTGGAATCCAACTTACTATCAATAATTATTTTCTAATAATCTATTCTAAACAAATAATCTACCTACTAGGTAAATATTACAGATTAATATTAATATTTGAAGTTAAATAAGAAAGAAAAATCAAAAAGTTTTTAAGTGGTAATAACTTTGCGTATCCAAGTCAAGTTTTACCATTGTTCGTTCCTGGAACAAGAAATCCAAGCATACAACCGTATAGAATATTTGAATGCAGTCAAGATTTGGGCTTGTTGTGCCCGTTGGCTATTGGACCTCTTGTAACTAATCTTGTCGATCTTATCAATTGGCTAAATATAATAAATCAGAAAATTTTGGCAACTTTCAAAGTTTCAACTATGGTGTCCTTGAACCATGACGTCAAACATCTTTTCTCACCTATATATACATCTGTAGAAGTGTACATAATACACGTACTAAATTTCAAAAACCTAGTAAACAAGACCAAGAAAAATGGAGAAGAAATTCTTTGGGATTTTGCTTTTGCTTCTCTTCTTATTCGCTTCTGGTAATTCATCACTTCCTCCTTTCTTAATGTATGTTTATTGATATGGGATTTTCACATTTGGGAAAAAAATTCTCCTTGGCATTTTCATGAATTTAAAATTTGTTTGGTAGCTAAAAAATAAATAAGTTTAGAATGTTAACTAAATAGTTATTTGGTAAACATAAGAAAATATCGTGAGTAAAAGTTTCAAGTGTAAGAGAAATTTAGTAGTTACTTCCTTTTTTTTTTTCTTTAAGGGGAAAAATGACTTGATTCATTATCAACTAAACAACTTTTGAAACTATTCATGAATTTTACATGGAATTGAGGGAGAGATGGTAACTCAGTGGAGTATCACTCTGAATTTCAGGATATTAGGGTTCGGAATTTCATCCCAACATGTTGGGGCATTCACTTATGGTGGTATGAGCCTTTAGGTTTGTTGTTTTTGGAAGTTTAGCATTTAGCACCAGCCCTCTAAGTTGATGTGCCCCTCTGACCCAGAACCTAACAGGGGTTGGTCTTCGAACCAATTATCTTTTCTAATAAAAAAAATTTACATGGAATTTAATTCCTTATTAACCAAACAATCACTTATAGAAGTATATGCATGATATAGAACGATCTAGGCCACCAACTTCCTATAATTTGCTAAAATTGAAACTTCCCATTAAGTTGAACCTCCATAAAATTTAATATTCTAGCCAATCAAACAACATTCATATATCCCCATTCTAGGAATTTTTTTTAAATTACTTTAAATATTTGTGTTTTCTTGTGTTTAAATGACAGAGATGAACATGGTGGTTGAGGTTGATGGTGCCACATGCGCAAAACCAAGTAAGTTCTTCAAAGGTGGCTGCTTTTCTCTCATTTCTGATTCGGCTTGTAGGAAGGCTTGTAGCCAAGAGAATTGGCCTATTGGAATTTGTGTGCCCGTTTACAGATGTGAATGTCGAAGGTCTTGTTAAACTATGTGTGCTCCTCATCTATGAAGTATGAGTTACTTGTGATATAGAATAAATGATCGTCAGGGTGAATTATAAGTCTCTTTTGAGTTGTGCTGTACTTTCTAGTTACTTGTAAAAGAAAGATTTCCATATAAATATCAGTACTTTTTTTTAAGCTCCATTTTCTTTTCTTTATCTCAATTGTTGAATATTCATCTATTCATGAAGTATAATTTAATCCACCATGCAATTGTATCATATAGAAGCACCAATTCTTATCTTCAAGATTAAATTTTGTGAGATAGTACGGAATTTTTTCCATGTCGAATACGGGAAGAAATCATATCATGCCTTCGATGGCAAATGATATTGTTATATTGTAGAAGTATATGGATAGTGTAATCAAACGTTGCAATTATAAATGAAAGGAACAAGTATAAATCTGTTGTTTACCTAACAATTATAAATTAATGGTTGTCATGTTCACATTCCCGTTTTCCTTAATTTCACTTTAATGTCGTATCTTCTACTGGTGATCGTTTGCTTGCTTTTTGGTGATTTTGTTACTACTTTTGCCATTTTCACTATAAATGCCCACTCTCTCTCTCCCTCTTTCTCCTGGATAAATTTGATGATTGTTGTGGATCTCCCTTGTTAAAAATGCTGAAAGTTTTGAGTATTTCACGTTCCTATCAATAAGTACCACTATTACAGTCACTGTAGCAAGCTGGGGTTTAGGGTTCTGCCGTTCTGAGGAAAAAATTTATTGTCAAGTTTGGTCACATGATTTCCGCGTGCTCAAATAAATCATTCTGGTGAATTGCAAATATTTTCGTCAATTAGCTAGATTTGTATATAAAAAAACATAAAAATGAAAAAAATTGCAATCATTTTGTTAGATTGGTTTAAAATAAGTCGACAATAATATGTAAAGAAAAATGATTATAAGCCTCCGACATGAGTACTAATTGAAGAGAATTTGAATACCAATTGAATGTTATTTTTCTATATAGATCTCATATAGTCACACACTCATATGGGAAACGAACAAATACAAGCTAAGCTAGCACTTTCTCATAAAAGATAACATAAATAGAGGAGAGACCAACAAAAAACTATAATGTTGAGAGCAAGCCGATGAAGTAGTATATTTATGATTACTAGTAGAGGGACCAGGTCAAAGACTAGGGCTCAAGACGTAAAACAGGGCGAAGCCGACTTGGGTTAAGGAGGGCCAAATATATTTCCCTTTTTAATATTATTACATTGTGAGGGGAGACTTTTACTTAGAATTCTTAATTTTCTTTTATTTGAGCCTTTTATGTATTATAAATACGGTTGGGCTTAGTGGCGGATCCATGATTTTTATATAGGATAGGCCAAACTTAATGTAATAATTTTGTTTCAAAAGTTATATACTAGGTCACTCATTTTTTTAGTGAATAAGAAGGGGCAAGGCCCAACAACAAAACGGTCACTCATAACTAAAGTACTTATATATCGTTTTTTTGTTATAACATAAATAATACTCATTCTGTATGAAAAGGTAGATATGATTAGAGATATATGGGTAATTTTGCGATGGAGTAGATAGATATGATAAGGAAATAATAGGATACATTTATTTGAGTGAGAGAGTGGGTGACCTTAACGTTTTAGCGGTGGGAAGATTATCATGTGTTAAGATAATAAAGAGATCATATTGAACATTAAAGTAATAAAAATAGTAAGTGACACAAAGGTGTACTAAAAAAAAGTATTTGTTAAGGGACAATGTTCAATATTATGTAATGATAATATAATGCTCATGCTTGAAAATTTTATTATTCCTATAGTAATAATTAAGTACTACTCTAAGAAGTAAAGATAATGACAAAAATTAGAAAGTGAAAACTAAATAGGAAATCATGTTAAGCAATCATAGTTAGCCTAAATAAAAGGAAAAAGAAAAAGAAGCCAAAACTACAAACAAGAGAAATAAAGCCAACGCTCAAAACAAGAAAGCAAAAAAGCAAAAACTAATTCACTACGCTGAATCGAACACGCAACCAGGACTTTAACCATGCGCTTCTGCCATCTACTCTAACAGACCTTATAGTACTTAGATTTTCCAAATATTATACTTATCAATTTTTTAGACTAGCAAGGGCCATAACCCTCTTAAGCTCCTTAATAGCCTCGCCCCTGTAACGTGAATAGTCGAAGCTCAAAGGCAATGAGCTGAATGATGATACAATATCTTGAAGATATTATAATGTCCTTAGTATTCTAGATTTATTGTGGTAGATATTCTAGATTTATTAGATTACTATTTCGTGTTATGTAATTCTAGCTTAATTATTAGTATTAGCATTATTATTTTAATTGTATTAGAAAAATATGGTAAGAAGTTTGAGATGTACTTTCCAAATTATCTAGTTGAGGTAGAGTTTTAAAGACCTTTATAAAATATTAGAGAAGCATTATTGAAGATAGAAGCGCTTGAAATAAGCAAAAAAGTGTGAAAAGACGTAGTCCTTCTTGTAGTATGTATATTTAGGGGCTGGTCCAAGGGAAAGTGTTTCCTCCAAAAGTACGCGGTTCATGACTTGTCCATAAAATCATAAATAAGTTAGTCTTGTTTATATTACAGTTCATATGGTGGTCTGTTGAAGCGGTTTATGGCTATATCCTTTAGAAATGGTCTCGTTACAATGATCTAGTTTACAAGAGAAGTGTCTTCTCTTACGTCAAGTATCGTGGTGCCAGATATATTTTATGATGGAAGCCGAAGATGAGTTGGAGTTTGTCTACACTAACTAAAGGAGATAAAGTAGTTTGGTGGTGACTTATATTGATGTAACTCTCTTCGTTATTAATAGTAAAGTAGTTTTAGTTTTTTTTTACCTTCATTGAGGAAGAGTTTTTCCACGTATATCATCACCTTGTGGCTTGTGTAGTATTTTATTCTCTTGTATTTATTTGTTTTTAATTATATTTGTTATGCTTCTGCTGTTCGTTCTAGTAGTTTTGGGCCCTTTGATCCATAATATACAATATGTGAGCTAACTAACCGAGCTGTCAAGCCAACGTTGTTCTTCCACCCTGATACATGTAGATGCTTGGTATTGACGGGCTTGCGTTGCGAGATAGCCCAGGGGTTAGGTTGGGGATCCAATTTGATCATCTTTCGAACCAAATCAAACCCAATATTCGACTCAATTCAACCCATTTTAAACTCGAATAAAAAAATATAGATAGACCCATAATTAGTCAAATGTAAATGATTCGTACAAGTTTAGATAGGACATCGTACCATGTCGAATTAGGCCTCTTATTTTGTAAGGAGAAGACCTTACTGGGACAAAACCCACGCTGGTCAGCTCGACCCGGGTTAGTAGGCAAGACCCTTTGGAATGAGAGAGAAAGGGTAAGGAACACCCTACCTTAAAGTACCCCATAATGTGATTGGATTCCGTAAACCGTAATTAATAAGTAATAACCCCGTTTTAATTGCATCTCCAGATAAAAATTTTAACTCACTATTATTAAGGCAACTTTTACCTAATAAAGTATAATAAGGATAAAACTTAGTTTACCCAATGAGTAATTTACCCACTAATGATAGTTATAAACGTACAGTGAAATCTAACTCTCTATCAGCAATTATATATTAATAGTCTATTAAGAACGGATAATCTACCTATCTCTATTATATAAGCCAATGGAGGAGATACGATGTCCCGCTTGGAAAATGACTAGAATACCCTTCAATAATTTAAACAACGTATTCTTTATATAAAAAATTAAAAAATGAGAATCAATGCAACTTGCCTTATGGAATAAATCAAAAATAGAATATGCAATCAGTATTAATAACTTGACAAAATAGATTGACACAATCAATTCATGAAATTAATTTGAATCTTCAATCAAAAAAAGTTAGTGATATATCCTAACATAATACTTCGTATTTACAAAGTTCAAACAATATGGTTTATTAACATTTACAATCGTTAAAGAACTATAATAAAGCCGTTGACAAGGAATTATTAAATCATCAACCAAATTTTTCATTGACGGTATTGAACAGTTAAAAATCGGTCACCTTTAATTTAAAAAGATAATAACATCTACAAAAGAACCTCAATAATTTTAGATTAAAAAAAAGTCCATTTAACATATAGCTACATAAGGTTGTTGACGCACACATCGCGTGCATATATGACTAGTTAGGTAAATATTGCAGATCAATTGTTATATTAAACAATAATTGGAGTTAAATAAGACAGAAAAAGCAAAAGGTTTTTTTTTTGAGGGAAAAAAGTAGTGCATTAATTAATCGAGGGACAAAGAGTCCATAAGGGGAAACATTACTAGGACAATGGTTTTCCCAACATTGTTCATAACCGAAAGGCACGACTTTAGCTAAGTTATGGGCTACACAATTTCCATCACGCCTAACATGCGAAAAACTAATAACATTAAAATACGAGCAAAGATCAACAATGTCACCAAGGATAGCATCCAAATCCGAGTGGTGGAGAGCTGTCGTGGGTAGGCGAGACACGAGCACTTGGGCGTCTGATTCAATAATCACCTCATTCGATTCAATCCATGATTCTTCGCCCAAAGCACAGCCATATAAATTGCTTTTGCTTCGGCTACATCGGGAGGCCACCACGCACGGGTTCTACGAACAGCCGAGAATAATACCTTCCCCTTATTATCGCAAGCAACCGCACCCAAGCCAACCCACCCCTCACCATTCAATGAAGCATCAGCATTGACCTTCACCAAACTCCCCATTGGTGCGCACCATTTGTTGGGGCTAGGAGTAGCCTTCTTTCTCGAACCTGCATATATTCGTTCAGCATAGGAAGAATGTTCCTCAGCTTGTCGAAACACTCGCTGGGCAATTACTTCATGTGGGGTACGTTTGTTTTCAAAAACAAACTTATTCCTTTCACACCACAAATTCCAAGCCAAGAAGCAGCCTCTCTGCACCATTTTACCTTCCATCTCACCCCATTTCACCAACAGCTCGCAAAAATCTGTAGACCCCCCCACCCAGCAACGTTTCACAGCCACAGTCAGCCCAAATCTGCCGAACTCGCACACAACCCATAACAGCATGATACGCTATTTCTTCGCTGCTACTACACCAAGGACAAGGCGCCTCCTCGATGATGTGGCGTGCTTTAAGAGCAGCACGAACCGGTAGAGAACGAGTACACAACCTCCACAAGAAATGGCGGGCCTTTGGAGAGATCTCAAGCTTCCACAGGCTAACCCATGCCGCATGAAAATCATCTAAAGTCCCACCCTTTCCCAACATGTAGGTTGTTTTGACAGTATAGCAGCCTTCCTTCGAATAAGCCCACATAAAACCATCGTTTCCACCTCTACTGCTTAGTGGAATCGAGAAAATGCATTGTTGATCCCTATCATTAAAATTTTGTTCGATCATATCATAACGCCATTCCATCTTCTCGTAGTCAATGAGATCACCAACCACCTTAAGACTCTCGCACCTCTCACTCTCAATAAATCTCCCTCTTTCATCACCCACCCAAGGATCCTTCCATATATCAATATTCTGCCCATTACCAACTCCACACATTAAACCCTCCTTCACCAAGCTTTTTGCACTCCAAATGCTTCTCCAAGAAAAACTATTAGAATGCCCCAACCTTGCTTCAAGAACGTTCCCGTGAGGATAGTATTTCGCACACAAAACCCGACTCAAAAGGGAGTTTTTGAACTGAACTAGTCTCCAAACTTGTCTCCCCAAGAGTGCATCATTAAAAACACCAAGGTCCTTGAACCCCAAACCCCCCATACACTTGGGTTTGCACAATTTGTCCCAACTCAACCAATGCATCTTCCGTTCATCCCCACTACCACCCCACCAAAACCGAGCCATAGCAGATTTGAATTCCTGAATGATTGCCACCGGAAGTTTATATTGTTAAGTGGTAACTCTGCGTGCCCCAATCAAATTATATTGTTGTTCTTTCCCTTATGTTTATACCAATTCAATCAATACAATATAATTCAACAATACTTGGATTGAGGGTCGAGTAATTAGAGTCTTTTGTTAATCCTACGGTCGGGTCTTAACACTCTTAGATCAACATATGCTAGTACGGTCGCTCAACATAATCAGATCTACCAATTGTAACAAGCCTCTAATGAGTACGATCTTTCAATTCTAACTCGTATTAGCTAAACATAACCCATGATATTGCGCAATTACATGAATTAAACAATTATAACAAATCAATAGGAATTACTCTAATCCAATCCAATAATTGAAGAACTTTAAACCATAATCAAATAGATATAAACATGGATTCCCAAACCCTAGAAATAAAAACTACTTAATCATGAAATAAATAATAAAATCTAAATCTACTAAGGAAAACATAATTAAAGAAAACAATGAAATAAAGAGAAGGAAATAATATAACTCATAAATTAATGAAAAACATAAACTATGGTTTGCAACTAAAACTAGAAAGAGAAAAAAAAAAGAGAAAACTAAACTAGAACTCCGAAAATAAAATAACGTGATAAGGGAGGAGGAGAGAAAAGAAAGTTATTCCTAATCTAATTAATACTAGGTAACCTCATAAGACTAGGAAAGTAATTTACAAGATAAGGAAAGTCTCAAATATATCATTAAATGGGCGGATTAGTAATCCGCGCGTACGGTACGGTAGCAGATTCCAGCAGAAACAGTGCAATCTTCCGAAAGGCATAACTCCTTGACTAGAAGTCTCCTCGGGGCGTGCCACATATCGTTGGAAAGATTTTCAAGTGTAGTTTCTAAATCAGCTTAAATTATTCAATTATCATAAACACATCAAAAGTTATGGCCAGAATAGTATACGTGACTCCTTTTCCGCAATTCTTCTAATGATTTTCCGCTTTGTTTTAGCTCAAACTCGTACTATGAATTATCCAAACGATCCTTATGCATTGTAGCTTCCTTCCAAGTGCTCCTAATCCTCAATCTTTGCTAATCATACTCCAAATACGTTCTCAATCCCTGAAATTTATCAAAAACAAGAAAACATACCGAATAGGAGTAGAATAACATAACTTAATAATATGATGCAATAATGAACCTAAATATGAATCTAAATGCTCTAAAATACAACCTAATTAAATGTACCTAAAAACTATATATAAATATGACTTATCATGTATATCTCCTCTTCCAACTCTCCATGTAGAAAAGTTGTTTTCACATCTAGTTGCTCAAGCTCAAAATCCTAATGTGCCAATATTGCTAGTAACATCCTGATAGAAGTATGCCTGACTACAAGTGAAAAAATCTCATTGTAGTCTACTCCCTCCCTTTGTGTGAACCCTCTTTCAACCAGTCGAGCCTTATACTTGACCCCCTCTGTAGATGTCATCCCCTCCTTTTTCTTGAAAACCTATTTACAAGTAACAATTTTTCTCCTTGGAGGCTTAGGCACAAGCTCCCCAAGTCTCGTTCTTGTGAAGTGACTCCATCTCATCTCCCATTGCAGCAAGCCAATGGGTAGACTCCGTACATGTAATTGCCTCCCTGTAGGTAGATGACTCATAGACATCCACCTCCTCAGCAACCTGCAGTGCATAAGCCACCATATCTATTTGGGGGTTTCCCAAAATTCGTCCTCATAGGACACTCCCGAGCAAGGCTAGGCGCTTCTTCACTTGGCATTGAAGATTGTGGTGCTTCAGAATTAGTGTTTTGATTCTCTTCATATGTTTCATCACTCTCATCATGAGTGACTTGCTGTTCCACCTGCATCTCAACACTAACAATATCTGGTCCAACAATGGACTTCACAGTAGGATTAAGCATAGAATTTTCATCAAAGACTATATTTCTACTCAGTATAACCAGTGGCGGATCCAGGATTTTACGGATGGTGGGTCACTACCATGGTTTGAAAACATGGTTTCGATTGCGGTCGCAGAAATGGTAGCGGAGTCGGAACGAAGAAGTCGACGATAGACTGCATCACAATTGCCATGTCATGATTTTTATACTTCCTCCGTTCTGTTTTAAATGAAACATTTGGTGAAATGTCACTATTCATTGATCAATTTTGACTCCAATTTATCGCCATTATATAAAGAAAAACATAGTCAAGTGGGATCTTGTTAGATTCGTCTCGATGCATACTATCAAATTATAACTTTTTAATATTTTTTATGTGTGCACAACTAAAGATATTAATGATTAAAGAAGCGCGTTGGGTTGCGTGAAAAAGCAAACGTTTTATTTAAAACAGAACGGAGGAAGTAATACGTTTTTTCAAGTGCTATTAAATTTTTGTACTAGATATTATGAAACAAGATCCTTTCTTAAATCTATTCCAAAAAAGAAATTACTTTAGTTATTACTTTCTTTCTTTTTTACTTGCAACATTTTTCATTTTAAAAAGTTGCATAATCCTTGCACATTGACTTTTTTGGCAATATATTCTCTCTTTCTTTCTCCTAGTAGGTAGGAGCTTGGTCCTTTTTGTCATTTTTTATTTTCTTTTCTAAATTCTTGTGTCATACTTCAATATTGAATAAAAAGAAAAGCGGAGGAAGTCCATAAAAGATTAAAAAGATCCTAAACATTATATGAATCAAATGTTTCATCCCTTTTGTTATCAAATAAATAAATAAAGTAAGGCCAACATCGCTTATTCAATAACCTCTTGTATTAAAAGTCTGGCCTTCCCACCAAAAAAAGTCAACTTTCAAAAAGTAACTATCTTCTTATTTGATCCAGTAATTAACAATTCACTTTTAAGCTCTACTACTAAATAGAATACAAAAAAAAAAAAAAAAAGAGTAAAAAGAAAGAGAAAAAAAAGGAACAAGAAATTACTAAGCTAAACCCGCGTGGTAGTCCCCATCCCCATCCTTTTAATTTGCCTAACTTGTACATCTTCCTTTGTGGTTGTTGGTACACGGATTGTGGGCTAGTTTCCTATTTCAAAGAAGCCCAAGATCCAAATTAAACACCACTCCTTAACTCCCGACCCAAACTATTGCCCTTCTCTGTCTTTTTTCTTCTTTCTCTCTCTCTTCTGAGTTTTAGGTTCTGAAACTTCAAAACCATGGCTTTTTTTTTCTGTTCTCTCATTTCCTCTTCTTCCAGTCAATCGATTATGGCATTTAATCTGTGTAGGCGTGGATTTTTAAATTCCATTAATGCCTACACGCGGTGTGAGCGCGTTTATTTGACTACCCCATTGTCAAGGTTTTATTAAAAATACGTTTTGAAGTCGCCAACAATTCTTTAGAGGAAGAATCATAAACCTAATTGGATATTGAAACGGAAGGGACATCATGACTCCATAGATGGTCAAAATGAACCAAAGATTGAGTTCGGGGGTGAGCGTACAACACAGTCAGGAATCATGTTGCCCATTGCTGGCCTCTACTAAATATCGATTCATTACAGATTTTATGCCAAAGAATAATCAAATAATGTTTTAAACACCCTAAAAATATTTAGTCTAAGTTGGTTCAGGAAACACATAAAATACTATTTTTTTAGTGACAAGTTATTAGACAATCAAATTACAAGGTTCCTAGCAGGTTGTCCATGTTATCTGAATTAGTTAGAACATTTATTTAGGTCTTGATTAACAATAAATACTGAGGTGATAAATATTGCGATCGATCGCATGAAAAATAATATGTTCATAAAAAATAAATAAATATATGAAAATAAAGATCGTTACGGGGAGTTAGTATAATATATACAATACTTACAATCACGGGAATATATTAATCACCTACATCATGAATAAAGTGTTAGTAACTTCAAGAAAATAATAAAAAATAAATAAATAAAACAAATAAAGTTAGTTAATTTAGTTGACCCTTAGAAATTATACCACCGTCCGGGGTCGTTGATTTGTGCGGATCTTAGAAATTGAATTGTTGTACGAGCCGAGAAAAAATAATAGTGTTGCGTTTTAGTGTTATGTATTGCGATTTGATCTCGTTATGTTACGCGAGTCGGCGCAGGTAGGCGTAGGTGTGTTTTGTAGTATTTTTGGTGAGGATTACTGATGAATGGTGATTGATGAATTATGCTTTTGGTGATGTTTGTGTGCGATGATGTGTCGCAAGGTTAAGGGAATTGTGTATTGTTGTTAGTGATGTGGCGCAAGGGATTAGGAAGCAGGGGTGATGAAGGGCGTTGGTGGAGTATTAATATTTTGGTGCCATGAATTTTGTGAGGTGTCGAGTGAGTTGTGAGATGTATTGTTTGAGTTGGCCGTGTAAATTAGTTAGGTTGAGTTGAGATCTGAATTGTTAGGAGGAAGGGGTTTAATTATACTTCCTCCGTTGCAATTTAAATGTGACACTTTTTTTTTTCACAACTTTCAATGCAAAATTTTAATGGGGTATTAAGAAGGGGTAAAGGAAAGTGATTAGGAGGGGATGGGGGACCACTTCACATGGGGTAAAAAGGAAGATAGAGAGAGAAATCAGGGACCACCTGATTTCCCTCCTCATTTCCCACGTCAGTTTGGAGGGAATGGGATTTAGTGGGAATTTTTTCCCACCAAGTCAGATATCCTTCCTCCCAATAAATTTTGGAGGCAAACTTTTCAAATTTCTGAATTTTTCAATGAAATTTAAATGTTGACAACATATCCAAAATAATACCACCATATTCTCTCTCTTCTATATATACCCCCAAAATTAAATGAGGGGCATTTACACAAAATGAAGAGAGAGAAAACATGTTTTCCACCTAGAATGGTGTAGTTACACAAGTAATCAAGTTTTTAAATTAAATCACAGCACACACATCACTGTAATTAGTACTAATCCTAGAAATTAGGGGGACTGAAATTCCAAAAAAAAACTTTCAACTTCAGCCTTGGTTCTTCACAGCTATCTACCAAAATGGAGCCATTAGATGTTGAGGAGGTTAGTGTTCAAAGCCTTCAACAGCTCCTAGACATTGAAGGCATGGAAGAGGCGTTGCTGCTGCATGAAATGGGCAATCATTATGATAGTGATGATAATATGTACTCGGACAACGAACGTGAAGCCACAGAAACAGAAGAACAAGCACAGCAACATGAACACCACCAACCAGAAGATGAGCAACAGCAGCCAGAACCAGAAAATCAACAACAGCAAGATCTCAATGTAAGTTCAAGTAGAAAAAAACAAGAATTGAATTTAGAAACAAGAAGAAAGTTAATTGATGAACTTCTTACTTTGGAAATACATGGTAAACTTCCATGGGGTGTTAAAAGAAAAATTTGAAAGAAATTTAAGATTCATAGGATGACACTAGATAGACTATGGAATGATGCAAAACAACAAAGAGCAAATGGCCATGTTATAGATGTAAGGAGCAAAAAGTTTGGTAGATGTGGCAAAAAACTTAAAGTCTATGATGAGGCATGGCTTCAGACAGTCCCACTTCATTTGAGGACAAGTATTAGGGCATTTGCTGGTCATCTTAAACTACCTCATGTTGCTGTGTATAGACTCTTAAAACAGGGAAAACTCAGAAGTCATACAAGCAGCAACCATCCCAAGTTGACAGAGAAACACAAGCTGGACAAATTGCAATGGGTTTTGAAACATATACTACCAGCAACCAGCACAGAACCACCAACATTTGTTGATTTGCATACACTACAAAAAGTTCACTCTATAGCGACGGACATAATCCGTCTCTAAATCGTCAAAATCCGTCGCTATATGTACTCAGAGACGGATTTAGAGACGGATTATGTCCGTTACTAAAGTCCTCGTCGCTAAACGAACTTAGAGACGGAATCCCAAATATCCGTCTCTAATTTAGCGACGGAATAATATCCATTTCTAATTCCGTAGCAAAAAATTAGAGACGGATTTCAAAATCCGTCTCTGAGTTTAGGGACGGATTTCAAAATCCGTCTCTCAGTTTAGGGACGGATTTCAAAAATCCGTCTCTAATTTTAGAGACGGATTTCAAAAATCCGTCTCTAATAAGTTTAGGAATGGTTTTTTTAAAATCACCTATTGTGTTAGTTGTTCGGTTCAACCCGGTCCCATTACCGGTTCACAATCTCACTCGGTTCAGAACCTCGCTCTGGTCAACCCGGTCTGGCTTTGTAGGCAAGGCTCTTAGAAGCAGTGGAAATGGGTAAGGGGAATCCCCATTCTCAAGAACCGCAGTTGGTAGGAATCGAACCTGTAACCTCTAAGTCACAAGGAGAAACTCATACCAACTACACCAAGTACTACTTGTTTACTTTTACGTGTGGAATTGATAATAATTGAAAGAAATATTAGAAACAGATCTTAAAAACCCGTCTCTAATTTAGAGACAAATTTGAATTTCCGTCTCTAATTTAGAGACGGATTTGAATTTCCGTCTCTAAAGTGCATTATAAAAAATATCTACTTGTCTAAATTAGAGACGGATTTTCAAATCCGTCTCTAATTTAGAGACGGAAATGAAAATCCATCTCTAATTTAGAGACGGATTTGAATTTTCGTCTCTAATTTAGAGACGAATTTGAATTTTCGTCTCTAATTTAGAGACGGATTTGAAATTGCATTTTAAAACATATCTACTTGACTAACTTAGGGACGGAATTTGAAAATCCGTCCCTAAATTAGAGACGGATTTTGTAAATCCGTCCCTAAATTAGAGACGGAATTTGAAAATCTGTCTCTAATTTAGAGACGGAATTTTAAAGATCTGTCTCTAAATTAGAGACGGAATTCAAAAATCCGTCTCTAAATTAGAGACGGAATTTCAAAATCCGTCTCTAAAGTAGATCTAAATTTTTGACAAAGTATGGAAAAATTGGTAAAACACACCAGAAACGGATTTTATAATTCCGTCTCTAACTTAGGGACGGATTTTATAAATCCGTCTCTAACTTAGGGACGGATTTTAAAATCCGTCTTTAACTTAGGGACGGATTTTAAAATCCGTCTCTAATTTAGAGACGGATTTTAAAATCCGTCCCTATATTTTTTAGAAACGGATTATTAATTTTCCGTCTCTAAATTAGAAACGGATACAAATCCATTTCTAAAACTCCGTCGCTATACGAGCGTTTTTTTGTAGTGATAATGTAATTCACATTGATGAGAAGTGGTTTTATTTAAACCCAGATATGAGGAGGTTCTACTTACTCCCTGCTGAGGATGATCCTTATAGGTGTTGTGTTTCTAAGAGGTACAAAATCAAGGCTATGTTCATGTGTGCAACATCAAGACCCATCAAGGACAGTGAAGGAAATATGATACATGATGGGAAGTTTGGTATTTATCCATTTGTTGAGTATGTGACTGCCAAATATTCAACAAAAAACAGAAAAGCAGGCACACCTATAACTAAAGCACTTGATAGTGTCACACAACAAAGAATGAGGGATATGATTATCAACAATGTCATCCCTGCCATAATGAAAAATTGGCCTTAGGGTTTGTCAAAAGACATCTACATCCAGCAAGATAATGCAAGGCCACATATTCATGCAGATGACCCACAATTTATGGCAGCAGCAACTCAAAATGGGTTCAACATTCAATTGATAAATCAACCAGCTCAGTCTCCTGACCTTAATGTGCTAGACTTAGGATTTTTTAGAGATATACAAGCACTGCAGTATCAGTCATTTCCTAAGACCCTAGATGATTTGATCACAAAGGTTCAAGATTGCTATGATTTTTTTGATCCAGAAGTGTTGAAATATACATGGCTACAGTTGCTATATGTCATGGTTGAAATTCTTAAGTGCACGGGGGGAAACAGCTATAAGAACCCACACCATGGAAAAAGAAGGTTGGAAAGGCAAGGCTTACTTCCACAAAATGTTACAGTTGATCAATCACATATTGATGAGGTAGTTGCTTTCCTTAATGAGAAGTTCATTAATGTTGGTGAAGCATTTGACTACATTGATGAAATGATACAGTAGATTTTTAAAATGAAGAAGGCAACATTTTGGAAGAATAAAGAGTGCAACAACATTTTAAAGTCAGGGACAGAGTGCAGCAACATTTTGAAGAAGATAAAGTGCAGTACCATTTTGAAGAAGAAAAGTGCAGGAAATTATTTTTGTGTATTTAGGTGGGAAGGCAAGTTTTTGTGAATATGTGATGGTTTATACATATGCAAGTATGAAGATGTAATGCAGCAACACTTCTAAGCAAACCATAATAGGTTTGGATAATTGGGGTAGTATTAGTATGAACTTTTTTTGTGTTCAAATGAAGACTAAGGAGTGGTTTGTAAAGCAGCGTTGCAAGAGACATTAATCAATATATATTAGCTTATGGGTTATGTTAATTGTTTTAGCTGTACTCATATTTACATCTTTAAAACATATCTAAGGCTTATTAGTGTGAAATGGGTCTTTTATCTAAATCCATCAGGGAGAATTTTATGGGTCATAGAAGAAATAGGGAGGTTGATTTAAATCCTCAACACAATGAATATTCTTCAATGTGGAGCAAATCAACCTTTTTTCTCTACCCACAAACATGAGTCCCTTCATCATTTGGATGACTTAAGCCAACAACCTACAAATGGGACTCATTGTACTTCCAACAGCAACACACATAAGGTCTCAAACAACTCAGCAGCTCAACCAGTAAGGTTTTATATTAACTTTATCACATCATTAGCCATGGACCTCATCATAGACATAGGAACTCAAATAGGGCTTCTAAATCCATCAGGGATAATAGTATGGGTCATAGAAGAAATAGGGAGGTTGATTTAAATCCTTAACACAATGAATATTATTCAATGTGGAGCAAATCAACCTCATTCCTCTGCCCACAAACATGAGTCCCTTTATCATTTGGATTAGGCAAGGCAACAACCTACTCAAGGGTACTCATTAAACACCCAACAGCCAACCAGGACTCATTTAACCAACATATGAGAGTCACCATACTCAAACCAACAAATAACCCACACCAAAACCAGGACTCATTCATCCACAATTCATAACCAACATAACCAAATAACCAACATAACCAACATAACAACAACGTAATCATCAGCATACTAAGGCAACAAAAATCATACAAGTCAGGGACATAACATCATCATCATCACCATACCAAGGCAACAAGTCCTCCCACAACTCAAAACAATCATACCAACAAATCATCATCATCACCATACCAAAGCCAACAAGAATCAAACCAAGAAATCTATATAATCATCATCATCATACAAAGCCAACAAAGTCCTCCCACAACTCACAACAATTCAAACCAATCATGGACTCACAGCCAGCAACCCAACAATCATGAACATCAGCAAACCAACATTGCACAAATATATTGAAGGGACTCAATATATAAATAATAAAACAGTAATATGAATGGCAAAGAACTCAAAGTTAGGAAGAATAAACCTCAGGGACAAGTTTTTCTGGCTTTACGCCTGAGTAGCAAGGCATGGTAGTCCGGATCCCATTCCGAGGTTGTGCAGGGACTCATTGGCACAGGAACGGGTTCCTCATCATCAGAAGAGACAATATCCTCATACACCTCAAACACAGACCACCTCCCATCATTCTCAACATACATGGCGTATTTCTTCCCCTCATCATCATAAACAGGAAACCCATCACAAATAGCAGACTCAGCCTTCTCCTTTCCCTTCACCTCTTTCCCCTTTTTCTCCTTTTCCTCCTGTTTCTCCTTCCCTCTATTTGACACCCCTTTTCGGACCGATTTTGAAGCATACGCTTGAGGTGCCATCAGACCACAGATGATCTGGCGCGTAGTCCTCAAACCACCCTCACCCTTTCCCCCTTCAACCAGTCCCTCACCTTTGCCCCCAACAAAAACATCCTTACCCTTAGACGCAGAACAACATTTCGACCTCAAATGATAAACTCGCCCTTTAGGTGGTGTTTGTGCCAAGATATTACCTTTTTCCGGACTGTCGGGTACTAGAACTGGAGTTGGGGGAACAAACTCCCTTGGAAGAGAGGTTTTTGCATAGGAACTCTTCAACAACCTCAGATAAAGCACTCATAGCGTAGGGTCGGAGAAATTGTTCGGCATCACCACTGTCGAACAATCTTCTGGGCCAAGGAGAACCGTCAATGAAACCTTTCATCAAGTCCTTAATCAAATCAGATTCATCCTCATCATCGATTTCAAAAAGTGCGTCAGTGAGTGGAGAAAGATTTGGTACATACATATTCGCTATAAATTAGGGTTTTTTGGAAACTGAATTTAACAGATGTGAGGAGTTTCTAGGAGAGAGAGATAGAGATGAAGACGAAAACGACGAGAGAGAGAGAAGTCGAACTTGAAGATCGGAAAATTAGGGTAGATTTGAAGAGAGAAAGTGTAGATTTTAGGAGAGAGAGAGGCGAAGTGAGGAGAGAGAAAGTTGGATTGGGGTTTGGAGAAGATGAACAGATGAATGAAGATGAAGGGATCGATGTAAATGAGGGTGGGGGTTTAATTGATGAACAGGTGGTTGGGGTTTTATTTTCTGATGCAATTGATGATAGGTAGTTGGGGGGGTTTAATTTTTGGTGGGAGTCATTTAATCACATTAGGATTAATGGGGTTATATTAAGTAGGAATCAATTTCATTAAATGGTATAAACAAGGGTAAAATCGTAATAGCACAGTCCAAAACTTTCCATTTAAGGTTAAAAAAAAAGTGTCACAACTAAATTGAAACATGCTAAATAAGGAAATTGTCACAACTAAATTGAAACGGAGGAAGTATATAGGTTTATGGGTGGGTTGCAATAGGATTCCGAAAACAATTGGGTTTCTTAAAAGATTTTTATAAAATAGTTAGATAAAGATTTTTAAAAACACTTAGGAAAAAGATGATTTTTATAAAAAGATATTTTTATTAATAAAACTAATCAATATAATTAATTAATTATATCGGGCTAGAAAAGGGGTTTTATAAAATTGGGCTTTCATAAAAACAATTTTTTAAAAGATTTTCGAAGATGGGCTTTTTGAAAGGTATTTTAAAACGTTTTAGAAAATGGGCTTTTATAAAATTATTTATAAAAAGGATTTTCAGAAATGGGTTAATAAAACGAGTTAGAAAATGGATTGGGGATAAAACATTTTATTTTAGACTCGTTCTTTATTCTTTCCTTGATCCGGGCCAATTGGAGCAGGGTATTGGTCATCATAGGGTACTAAATGGGGAGACACGATTATGTGTCTACAATCTGGGTTTTGCTCTCCTTCCTTGTGGTCAACATACCAGAAGCTATAAATTATGGGTTTTTTTTCAAAAAAAAAAAAAATTAAAGATAGAACTTCATTTTTTTTTCTCATATAATGGTGGATCACGTGACCCACCATGACTAACCGTGGCTCTGCCACTGAGTATAACCCTACCCTTAGACGGGGACCAAATTCTATAAACTTTCACCCCATCCCCATACCCTACAAAGACTCCCTTTTTGGCTCTTGGCTCCAATTTACTCTCATTTACATGATAATAAACACTACAACCAAAAGCTCGCATATTAGAGTAATCTGCAGGTTTACCTGACCACATCTCATATGGTGTTTTGAGATTGATTCCAGAGTGAGGTCCACGGTTTATTAGATAACATGTTGTACTAACGGCTTCTCCCCAAAACCTCCTAGTCATCCCAGCATTAGAGAGCATGCACCGAGCTCTCTCCAGAAGTGTCTGATTCATTCTTTCAGCTACGCCATTCTGCTGTGGTGTATCCCTGACAGTATGATGCCTAGCAATCCCTTCATTCTTGCAGAACTCATCGAACTCAGACAAACAGAACTCCAAACCATTATCAGTTCGTAGCCTTTTGATCATCTTCCCAGTTTGATTTTCCACCAATGCCTTCCACTGCTTGAAATTCTTGAAAGCTTCACCTTTTGACTTCATAATAATCAACCAAGTCATTCTTGAAAAATCATCAATGAAGGATACAAAATACCTGTGACCTCCCAAAGATTTCACACGTGAAGGACCCCAACAATCAGAGTGGATATAATCCAGAGTACCTTTTGTTCTATGAATGCCCTTACGAAACTTGCTACGATGTAGTTTCCCAAAAACACAATGCTCACAAAACTCACCTTATGGCCACCCAAAAGATCTGCCTTGGAAAGGATTTGCATTCCACTCTCACTCATATGCCCAAGTCTCATGTGCCATAGCTTGGTCATATCCCCCTTCTGAACTTCAAATAAAGCAACAACAGCTGAACCAGAGAGAGTAGAACCTTGCAAAACATACAAAGTGCCACACTTGACCCCCTTCAACACATCCTTTGAACCCTTGTACACAACTCCACCCTCACCTCTGAAACTGAACCCCTTACTGTCTAACAGACTAAGTGAAATCATATTCTTGGTCATCTGTGGAACATGCCTAACATTGTTCAATGTGAAAAATGTACCATCATGTGTCCGGATCTTGATAGAGCCAATTCCAACTGTCTTACAGACTGCACTGTTAGCCATAGAAATATTACCCCCATCTACCTGCTCATAAGTAGTGAACCACTCCCTACGAGGACTCATATGATACGACGCTCCAGAATCTAAAACCCACACATCACTGCAATATGTTTGTTCATTAGCAACTAAAGCAAGATCATCCTCAAAATTTGAATTTTCTGCTGCAACAGCAGCAGAACCAGACCCAGATTTATTTTCCTGATGCTTCTTTTTAGGACATTCCTTTTCCAATGCCCCTTCTCCTTACAGTAATTACAGATATCATTAGGTTTAGGACCCCCTTTGGAATTTTCGGATTTCCTTAAATTCTTTTTCCCAGAATTTCCATGTCCCTTACTACCACTGGCCACCAATCCGGAGGCCTGATTATCTGTACCTGTACTACCAGATGCCTTATGGCGCAATTCCCTAGTATGCAAAGATGATCTAACTTCTTCTAGGGACACATAATCTTTACCAACAGTAAAAGATTGCACAAAATTCTCATATGATAATGGTAAAGAAACAAGCAGAATTAAGGCACCATCCTCATCCTCCACCTTAACATCAATATTACACAATTCTAACAAATCGTATTTAATTGATCTAAGTGATCTCTAAGAGGTGTACCTTCATTCATGCGCAGACTGAACAGACGTTGCTTCAAAAGCAACTTGTTGGTTAGAGATTTCGTCATGTACAAACTCTCCAACTTCAACCACAGACCAAATGCGGTTTCCTCCTCCGCGACTTCAGTGATGATGTCGCCAGCAAGACACAACATGATCGTTGAATGTGCCTTCTCCTACAGAACGGCCATCTGAGCGGTAACTGAATCCGATTACTTTTTTGCCAACGGTGCCCACAACCCCTGTTGCTTCAGTAATTAAAGCCCGCATCTTGATTTGCCACAGACTGAAACTGATTCTCCCAGTGAATTTATCAATTTTCACATTCATCCCAGACATCTTTCTCACCTAGATCGAACACAAAGCTCTTGATACCAATTTGTTATAACGGATGTGAGAAAGAACAAATATAGAATGCTAAACAAAGAAAAACGCACAAATTTAACGTGGTTCACCAACGGAGTATTGTCTACGTCCACGGGCAGAGAGAGAATAGTTTTATTGATCTTGAGGAAAACCAGAATTACAGATGTGATTATGACTAAATCATCGAATTAACGATTTAGGTTAAGGCTATTTATATAACCTAACTAGGAATCGCCATCCCGCGTCAAAACAGAATCCGCCCGGTCGGGCGCGCATACCAAAACTGACGATCTTTCGCCCGATCACTCGCCCGATCGCCCGGGCTAAACCGCCCAGGAGGGCGCCACCGCCAGGTCGGGCGAAATTGCCCGGCTGACCGGGCGAGCCCCCTGACTCGCCTATTTCGCCTACGCTTCAATAGATTCAAGGCATAGGATCTTACAGTTTGAATAGAAGGTGGTTCAGTAGTTTTGGTAGAAACACATGAACTCATGCATAAATACAAAAACACTCTCTGACTCTCTTAATGTTTTTCATAATTTTGTTTTAGAAGAAAAAATTCAGGGGAAAAGAAAAGGTAAAGTTTTTAGAAATGCTGAAAGTTTGAGTATTTCGTCTTCTGATCAAGTATTACTATTACAGTCACTGTAGCAAGTTGGGGTTTAGGGTTCTAAGGAAAAAAAAATCTCGTCAAGTTTGGTCACGTGATTCCCGCGTGCTCAAAATATAACATTGGATTGGTGACTTGCAAAGATTTTGGTCAAGGAGCTAGATTTGTATATAAAAAAGTAATGGAAAAAAAATTGCAATCATTTTGTTAGATTGGTATAAAATAAGTCGACAATATGTAAATAAAAATGATTATAAGCCTCCGATATGAGTAGTGAGTACCAATTGAAGAGGTTTTGAATACCAATTCATTGTTTTTTTTTGATAGATCTCATATAGTCACACACTCATATGGGAATCTAGCGGATATAAGCTAGCACTTTCTCATAAAGATAACATAAATAGAGGAGAGACCAATAAACATCTATAATGTTGAGAGCAAGCCAGCGAAGTAGTATATTTGTGATAGACTAGTAGAAGGACCAGGTCAGAGACCAGGGCTTTGTACGTGAATAGTCGAAGTTCGAAGGCAATGAGTTTAATGATGATACAACATCTTGAAAATATTTTAATGTCCCCTAGTATTCTAGAGTTATCGTGGTAGATATTCTAGATTTGTTAGAGATATTTTGTGTTATGTAATTCTAGTTTAATTATTAGTATTAGCATTATTATCTTAATTGTTTAAGGAAAATATTGTGAGAAGTCTGAGATGTACTTTCCAAATTATCTAGTTGAAGTAGAGTTTTGAAGACCTTTATAAATATAGGAGAATATTGAAGATAGAAGCGCTTGAAATAAATCAAAAAGTGTGAAAAGCCATAAGAGAAAAGATATAGTCCCTCTTGTAGTATGTATAAAGTACGCGGTTTCTGACATGTCCATAAAGTCACAAATCAATTAGTCTTGTGCATATGGTGGTCATTGAAGCGGTTTGTGGTTATATCCCATAGAAATGGTCTCATTATAATGATGTAGTTTACAAGGAAAGTGTCTTCTCTTTTGTCAAGTATCGTGGTGCCAGAGGTATAAGATGATGGAAGCCAAAGATGAGTTGGAGTTTGTCTCCACTAACTAAAGGAGATAAAGAAGTTTGGTGGTGACTTATATTAATGTAACTCTCTTCGTTATTGATAGTAAAGTAGTTTTGGTTTTCTTACCTTCATTGAGGAGGGATTTTTCCACGTAAATCATCACATTGTGTAGTATTTTATTCTCTTGTGTTTATTTGTTTTTAAATCATCACATTGTGTAGTATTTTATTCCCTTTAATCCTTTAATTTCTCTATTCTTTTCCAAAATTAATGGAGATACAAGCATACAACTATACATTATACAAGTACCCCTTCGTTACAGCTTATACCAACCCTGGATCTGCCAATGGGCACCGAGACAACGTAACGAGTACACCAGTATTGAATCATGAATGTAGTCAAGATTTGGTCTTGTTTTGGCCGTTGGCTATTGGACCACATTAGTGAATCTTGTTGAACTTATCAATTAGCTAAATAAAATAACCCAGAAAAAATTCGGCAACTTTTAAAGTTTCAACTATGGTGTGCTTGAACCATGATGTAAAACATCTTTTCTCACTATTCGCTACACTTAACAACCACTTTTTATCCCATAATATATGTTACTTATCTCTTTCAAAAAAAAAAAAAAATGTTACTTAAAAATATCAATACATTATTTATCTGTATTTTTTTTAGGGGAATTATTTTTATCTGTATTAATAACTTCATAGAAAACACACTTACTTTGATTTGACAGAGTAATATACAGGCTAAATATTGTACTTTATAATAAGTACAAGAAAGTGGAACAGAAATGAAAATTGGCCAACTGGGTAAGGTTCACAAAGATCTTCCATTGTTATAAATATGTAAAAGATAAAAACAAATCACTCTTGTTTTTTTTTATTAATGTATAGAGAACGTAAAAGGCGATTGATGTAGGCCCGATTTGATTTCGCGTGCTGGCGCCGTATGCCTAAGATTTTAACTAACTAAACCGATTGGCATCCACAACTAAACACTCTTGTTGAATGTTGCTCTGACATAAACAATATCTTCATCCGGATTTAGTTACCACATAACTCATATAAATTACAATGTGACAATTAATTATTCCAGATGAAGTGAGTATTGATTTTCTCTTTACAAACCCATATCAAAAGGCAAACTATATTATAATATATCATTAACTTGTTACAACTGCAAGTCTGCAACATGGCTAGGATTTGGCCTCTTTTTGCGATCACCACAACTTAGGCTTCTAACTAAACTTGGCAAACAATGGTTTACCGATTTACCCGATTTGCCTGTTTTCTCCATTTTACTTGTATTTGTTGGTATTTCATCATCTTTTCCACTTTTTTCTTCATTTGCTGCTGTAAGACTTGTTTGGCTATCACTGCCAAAGCTGTTGTCTTTGAGTAAATCAGATAGCCTCCTTCCTTGGTGATGTCCATTTGTGTTTGATTGCTTATATGGCGTGAAATCTGATCACAATTAAGTTGTTAATTGCAGTGTGTATATTAAATATCGGAGTTAAATTTTAGGATTTTTTGGATTATGAGAAAAACATAGTTACAAATAATTATAAGAGAGAAAATACGGAAGCCTATGACACGTAACAACAACCTCATGAGTCCTTTGTACGTACTGGAAATATACTTCCTCCGTTCTTTTTCTATTACAACAATTAGTAGTTTCACATCTATTACAACAAGCAGCTTTAGTTGACATTATTACCCTTTCTTTATTTTACTAAAACCATCATTAATTACTCACGAACCCAACATTTATTGTTATAACCATCATTAATTACTCACGAACCCAACATTTATTGTTATACTTCTACTTTATTAAGTGTAGTTCATTTCTCTTTCCTAGTCCAGTAAATCAATGGGTACCTTTATGCTTAATTACTCACCTTTATCTATACAAACATATTAAAAGGCGTTCCTATCAAAGGAACGGTGTCACTTGGTACTCTGCTCAAACTTTTAATACACATGCATGTTTTTAATTTCATTTAAAAATATTAACAATGTGTAGTTACTATGATTTGAACACATGACCTTTGAAATGAAATGTGACAGTTTAAACTTTAACCACTAACCCACTACAATTTCAATGCTTAATGTTTCAAAGTAAAACATAATAAAGTCTTGTAATTATATGTAATTATAAAGACATAGACAGGCTTTTTGGATTATAACACTTTTATTAAGTAATAATATTCTCTTACCTTAATTCCATTGAGATTATTATTTTATCCCCAAATTCCTTAGAAGTTTTTTAACAACTTATCATGCAATAACGTCCAATTTTCAATTTCGCACTAGACAGAATATTACGAAAAGCTAATAAAATCAATTATGAGATTTATGAATAATAATATATTTGATAGTTGTAACTGACCCGGGGCCAAAATACTAGTTACAAAAATCGTGCCTAAACATATTGTTGCAATAGATTAAGAACAAAGGAAGTATTATTTTAATTTTTTTTAAAAGGTAAGGAGAATTCCTTTACAAGGGGGAGAAATTGAGGATCTTTCTTAAAATGGGTGAGGATTGAACCCGTATATAACAAGGGTAGATATAGGGTCTTATAGTTATTAGGCCAACCTTAATCCTCACGTACTTGACATATACTTTCTCCGTTTTTTACTTACAATGTTTCACTTTGCACAAGAACCAAGGAGAAGAGATAGATATAAAAGAAGAATCTCATGTGCTAGGAGGGAGAAAGAGAGAACATATTGCTAAAATGAAAACATTACAAGTAATAGAGCATTGTCAAAAGTGGAAAACATTTCAAGTAAAAAAAAACAGACGATATGTATTAACATCTCTCAGTTAGATTGAATATTGATAGACACCACGTCTTTCTCTACTTGAGACTTGAGACTTGAGAGTGGCCAACCTTATGTAAAGTAGCCAACAAAACATAGGAACTATCTATCGAACAAATTTGTTAAATCGTCCATGTCGTACTAAATATTTTGTTTCTTTTTACTTGCAACAGTATGACTTTCACGCTTGTTAATGCATAACTTCAACTATTAATATCTTTAATTAGCGATAATTATAATAAGTAGATATTCGAAAAATATACATTAAGACAAATCTATCAAGATTCCACATAAATATGTTTTTCCTTAACTACTACTTCCGTCCCTAAATAGAGTGCCCATTTCTTTTGGGCACAAGTATTAAGAAGAAATCATGTGTATGACCTTAATTGTACTAAATTATAATTAAATATAGAAGTTGGTACACTTTTTATGAATTGTTTATATATTAAGGAGAGAGAATGTGGGTCATATGGGGAAGTGGGTGATATTATAAAAATTGAAAGCAAAATAATATTTTAATTGGTGGACCCATACCAAATAAGGAAATGAGAAATTTATTTGGAACAAACATAAATGGAAAAATGGGCACTTTATTTAGGGACGGAGGGAGTATAAATCACCAAAGATAAACTAAGTGGAGTTTATAAATAGTACAAGTCAAACGGTTGTAAGTACTAAGAAAAGCACGAACTAGTTAATAGTAAATTAGTAATGGACAATGATGGGAGGTTGTAATGAAGTTGGGCTGGGGGTTTTAATTTTTGTAAATCTCTATTATATAAGCCAAGGGGGGAGCAACGGTGTTCCCCTTGGAATTCACTTAAATGCCAATCACAACATTCCACAAGCAAACCTTCCGGGCAAACTAATCAACCCAAACCCACGCGAAAACTTGCCAAAACAAAATAATTAATCAAATCTCATTAACCCAATCAACCGATATAATGTTCAATCAAATAAACTTGCCAATAAAAAAATATCAATCAACAAGGTTCATTATCAATAACTTACCAAACATTAATACCACATACATAAAAAAAAAAAAAAATTACACGGCATAACAACATTACACAAACTCAATTACAAACACAAACTCCAAACAAAAAAAAAAATCAATTCTCTTCATAGATCGGAGCTTCACGACATTCTCAAATACGAAACTCTCAAATTTACCGATTCTTTATATTAATCGGAGTACGCGATTCGTTATTGAAAATAAAGTTATGTGTCTTGTTCTATGTTCAGTAAATCTTAATAATATGGAATATGTTCGAGTAAATTTAACTCAAATTACAGCAACTCTTAAAAATATGTGCTGTATTAGATTTTTTTTCAAAAAATAAATTAAACTTAAATTGCAGTTTATTTAGAATTCAATTCGAAAATAGTTGAAATTCAAATTAAAATTACATCATAAATTCTCGAAAAAAAAATGAAATTTCATCAAAAATGAAATTTGGCCAAAAATTTCGACCAAAAATTGAGACAAAATATGAGAACTCGAATTGTTTTTGTGCCCATATACTAAATTACTAAAAAGAAGTTGAGAAATAAATACTTAAACCCACATATTAAAATCAAAAAATTATGGCTTTAATCGAATTTCAACATATACCTTAATTTTGGGGAAATCGAATTTCAACATAAACGGTAGAGCTTGCGCCATGACTTGCTTGAGATAATCCTTAGCTAATAATCGATGGTCTCAATTGAATAGATAGAGAGAGAGAGAGAGAGAGAGAGAGAGAGAAATGAGTGTGTGGTTTGATTTGGGGGAAATTGATGAAGATGATGTTCAATTGAATATAGAGAGAGAAAATATTGGATATTGATATATTATGGGTTTCGAAATTGGGGGAGTAGTGGTTTGATTTGGGGAAATTGATGAAGATACGATGTTCAATTGAATTGGGGGAGTAGTGGTTTGCTTTGGGTTTGGGAAATATGGGTTCAAGAGTAGAGCGAATATGGGTTTGTTCAAGAAATGAGAGGAATGACTTAAAAATGGGGGAGTAGTATGTGGAAATTTTTGTCAAGTAGCTAATATTGAAGAATTGAATAGAGAGAAAGAGTAGTATGTCTCTTTTTGTCATGGGAATTGGGACACATGGGGTGCATATTAACGTTTTAGTGCAATACATCTATTTCTATCAAGCTATAATAGGTACATGCAAACTACAACAACAATTGTATAACGTTTAGAGCTATATTTTAAAAAAGCAACGTTTTAGTGCAGTGTTATCTCACCTCTACTTTTTTACCATTTTGCATAATTTTCATTTTTGATTTGTTTACTACTTAAGAATATTACGCCTAACAATATCATCGCGCGCATCGCGTGCATCAAAAGCTAAAAGTAGTAACATATCTGAAGCGCATGAAATGTCATTTCACTCAACTTTGTCCACCCGAAGATACTCCAATAAAATCCAAAAAAGAAACAGATTTTATAGATTTTGCACACTGGACTAAGTCAAAAAGGATTATCAAACGCCCATACTTTCTATATTTACTACTCCCTCTGCTTTTTTTTTTATTTGCTACATTTGTTGTGCACGGTTTTCAAAGCATTATTTAACTCTTAATATCTCTTATTTCGCTTAAGTAAAAATTATAAAAAATTGATATTATGAATCTACACGTCGAGACGAATCTAACAAGATCACACATGACTATATTTTTACTAATAAAATAATCAAAATAATCGGTCAAAGTAGTGCTCATTCCCGTTAAAGGAAACAAACGTAGAAATAAAAAAAGCGAGGAGTATAGAAAACAGCAGACATTTGTAATTTATTGCATTCAAATGAAAGATTTTTTTTTATATATCTTTTTAAATGAGTATCTTGTGCAGATTCCCCCTATATATACACTTTTTTATGGGTTCTCTCAACACATTGTCTCTTGATTTATGCATTAGTTTGGCTTTCCGCCAAAAAAGATAGCCATAAAATCACATATATATACAAGGTTCGATCTTCAATTTTGGATATAACCAATATTATCAGGATTGGGATCCTACTTTGTATCGTAGGGGTTGGTAGGATCGAATCGGTGGGATCGGATTGTAGGATCATAAGATCCTACAATTTTGTAAAATAGAGATTATTATGCTAGAATATGGTGAGAAACTCATGTTTCACACAAATCAATAATGACTTATTTCATTAACAAATGGTGATAGTTTTTTAATACTATAAGATTGAAGTAACATGCAACCAAAATCTAATAGGAGAAATATAATATGCGAAATTACTTTAGGATTTTTTTACGATAGGATTGGATCGTAGAGTCGTAGGATCGTAAAATCGTATTAAGATCCTACCATGTGATTTTTTGTGGTTGGGTAAGATCGAAAGATCCTACAAAATTAAGATCCTAAGTAGGATCGGGATTAGAGGGGTCCTTCCGGATTGTAGAATCGTAGGATCGTAAGATCCAGATCGGGATTTTAACAACAATGGATATAACCTCTATAAGAGTTTAGTAATGAGAATATGAGATAACTGACATCCATATGTCAAATAAAATACTACATCTGTTTTTTATTAGTTGCAATAAATGCTTTTTTACACAAATATTAAGGAAAGAGGAGAGCGAGTATAATTTGACCCAATTGTCCATGCTTTTTGCATGTGGGGTAGGTAAAGTGAGGATAAAATGGTTAAATTGCCCAAAAAATCTTTACTAAGAAAGAAAATGTTTTAAAACCTAAATAAAAACACCTAAATATGAAAATTGTTCTGCAACTAAAAAAAGAGAAAGTATACTTTAACAAAAACAACTTTCATGCATAGATAAGGTTTCCTATATCCAATCTCTCATATGCTTATACATGAATTAGTTATTGCACACAAGATAACAAAAGACAAATTAACTCCTTGAAAGAGTTGGGGAGTTATTCTTCTCAGTCTACACTAGCTTAAGGATAGAAGTTCATTTGACTCTTTCCGCTTGCCTATTTGCTTCCTCAACATAGTCAACAATAGAGTACTTGACTTCGAGTAACAATGTGTCTCTTTCAAAGGGATAGAGGAAAGGAAAACCCCGTCTATATTCATAACTACTCCCCACGTCTTTTAAGAGTAATCATTGCGTGAATTCAAGATCACCCTACATCACTCACGCATACATTTTGATTTAATGCCTTGTTCATACAGTAGGAGTTTGATTAATACTTCAAAGATAAATGTTTTTCGAAATATTAGGAGTAACTCTTAAAAGACGTGGGTGGGGAGTAGTTATGAATTATAAGTCTATATAAGCTAGGCAGCTAGCACTTTCTCATAATTATAACATAAATAGAGGAGAGACCAATAAACATCTATAATGTTGAGAGCAAGCCGACGAAGTAACAAGCACGTACTTCCAAGCTGCTAGTTAATCATGCTTAACATTCACAAATCTCAGTTAACGTTAATTAACCTCTCAATTAGACACCTGCAACGGAACATTACTCAAACGCGATCCGAGACCTTTTATTGTCCACAATACAACAACCCAAAATAGTTCATACGACTTCATGAGCTGAACTAATACAGTCTCCAAATGAATACCATAATACATCATAAGATTATTTCTAAGCAACAATATAATCCATATCTTGAGTTAAACGAGACACCTCTCTGATCACAAACTTACGATCCCAATCTTCTCTTTGGAGCGCACTATGCCTGCAAAATAACTAAGAATGAACTCTGCCCCTACCAGGACAAGTTCAAAGAACAAAATCAGAGAGACTGAGTACACAATGTCCAACCAGAAAATCTTTTTGTGGCTTAAAACGCATTTACAGATTTAAGTTTATCTTACGAGACATTTGAAATCATGATACAGAGAAGTCATAATAAAAGAATTATATAACAAATACTTGAACACAATTTATAATGTTACTTCTTGTTAAAAATAATAATACAAATTTTTCATAACGTAAATAGTATATACTTCAATCGATAAAACTATGAGAATTCTATAGAACTAATACGATCTTCCAAAATCAACTCTAACATACTTTAAGTCATAACAATATCTCCCACTTCTGTGTTTCAGATACAAAAACCTTTAATCCAATATGTATATCGTATTTAACTCATTTCATAAATTCTTAACGAGTTTCTTGGTAAATCATTTCCATAATCGGCGCATGAATTCCATAACTTGGGTGAGTAAAACATCACTTCCGAAATAGAGTTTGAAATAACTTTCCACGAAACCACTTGAATATTCAAACACATATTCTATTTTCTTTCAGAAATCATATTACACTGGGGAAGAGAACACAAATAGAGTTGCCATCCTGGCACATTCTCTAAACTTTTACAAGGGACGTCTCCCTCTTCGGTTATGTACTACTTGCAAGACTTTTCAGGACATGTCCCCAGAATACAGAATATTGTTCATCACTGCTCTAGCAGCTTCTTCCCCTCACGAAAAACACAATTCATAATTCAATATTTTCTAAAACTCAATTTCAAGATTCTCGAATCATATATATCAAAATATTAAAACACAATTGCATCTATGTACTCTATATACAAAACTTAAATTGCTTGATAAACACAGTATACTCTAGTTCCAATAACTTAGTATAAAACAACCTTTTGTAAAATTCATTTAACGAAAACTACTCAAATATGGACTCTAAAATAAATTGTGGTCTCATTTCTACGAGCTTATCAATTATCATAATTAAACTCAACGAAACGCGGTTTCCCAAAAAAAGATTATAATCCCCAGAATAGAACTTAAATCTTACATAAACTTTAAGTAATCAAAATGTAGTAACATCAAATTTCACATCGTTCATATTTCTAGATTTTAAAGAAAATCATATCACATCTACCTAAGTCTTATAATATAAAACTTCAGAGGACATATGTCTATAATTTAGGTGAAGCTCTCAAAGTTCGGACTTATGTATTATAATTACAAATAACTCTTCTATTAACATAATTTGGCATTTAACATCCCCCCTTCCTTCAATTATTTAGATCTCTCATACTTGAACTTTCAACTTCTAGTAGCCCGATTGACAAGGAATCTAATATAGTAAGACTTTATCTCATAGTTGAACTCACACCTCATTACTTAAGCCTTAGTGTCATAAGATAGCTATTGTATTTCCGACTTTATTGCCTCGATATTTCATTCTTCTATGGCCATTAATACATTATATACCATATTTTGTAAGTCAACATCTTATTCCATCTTTCCATGTCATGAATAATTATACCATTATTTAGCTATTCATTTATAATCTTTATTATCACTCCAGATACTTAAACTCATACTCAACACTATTTTAAATTTATAACTTATAACAATATTTCTTCAATATTTGAACTCAATGTTCATATTAATTTTAACTCCTTATTTATTTTATTATTAAAGCCTATCACCAGTGTCCATATTACAAAAGATTTATATTTCTCCCACTTCCTAATATTTAACTTACTCTTCCCATTAGAGGATGGTATCTCTAAATCCTTCTATTTATCCTCGTTTAATACTCATAGTAGAAGACCCCATTTCGGATATAGTTCCTCACAATTTAGATACTACAACTTATTATATTATTTTCTACTCTTTCAATCTATCACATATCTCTTGAGCTATTATATCACTAATATAAATCTCACACTTCCGATTTCACTTCTTTATACTTGATGTATGTTATCCAAACTTTAAAATACTTTACTCAGCCTGCTTTGAGGACCCATGACGTTTTTCTAGCAATTTCCATTAATCTGCTAAACGACATTTAAACTCCATAACTTATTTCCAACTACAACCTACATTACAAAAAAACAACTTATCTTACAACCACTCCAACATAGATTTTCAATCTCATAAAACTCACTTCCGAATATTACTCGAATGTACCTCTAAATAGTATAGCTAAATTTCTAATATGAACTTTTATTTTATTTTTCGCAAAAACAGAATCAGAGAGCTTGCTTTATAACTTACTAACTTATCCTCCATCTAATATCTCAAAGGATTTATGGCCAAGTCCAATAGTTATCACAAATCCGTCATATAGCTAAATCTTCCGCAGGTCATAATAAGTTGTACTATATATAACATCTCCAAACAACAGTTTACTTCTGAAATCTCTAACCTTGAACTTTTCATTACCCAAGTAATCCAAAGAACGCAAAACTCATAATAAATATATCCCGAAATCTTGTATTATAGTCTGACTTTTACACCCATATATATATCTTCCAAAAGTCAAGTCCATATTCCTCAAAGTTGATAACCACTATATTTAAAATCTTTGTATTGTGGACATATTCAGAATCTGTATAACGAACTTGAATCAGAAAACACTTGATCATTACAATGTACTTGATTTCTCGATAACATTTTGTAAATAAAACTCTTGATACATTTATACACCCTAGACCATATATAGACAAATTTTAGCTAAAACATAACTAGGTTCCATAAACTTATCAATCCCATTGACTTAAGTCTATAACTTATTCCAAAGAATACGAAATTTCTCAGAATGTCTCACTTATAAATACTCCTACAATTACACTGAGAATTATATTGTCATTACTTAAATACTTATAATCAAACGTCCATATATGACTTTCATATAATATCTTAAAATGTGGGTCACGATTAACTTATACTATTAGGTCTCAGAAACCAAATATTCTTCAATACGAAACACGATTGACTTAGTACACCATAAGCTAATATAATTGGTAACCTTTACTTCAAAATCCTCGAATAAAACTATTTTTCCAAAGCCAAAACTTATAATTATATCTCAAACCATGATTAGGAAATTAATGCTAAACTCTATATAATCCAACACTTGCGTTAAATCATACTAGTCTCGTATGCACGCGATGCGTGCGACAACATATTAGTATTAATACCGATATTCGAAATCGTAAAAAACATTAATCTTATTGCGAAAAATAAACATGTACTTCGTACTTACAATTTATTTTTACAAAACGTAGGATTGAAAATGAAGATAAGAGAAGTTGGTCTATATATGCTTACTTTTTTCTCATTAGGTTTATCTATTTCGCTTGAATAACATTTTGACTACGATAATTATTAAATCGAAAAATACAAAGATGAGTTATACTCTTTTTTTCTCGGTAATTTTATGAATTTTTAATTTATGTTCTTTATAATTGTTATTGAATGTACTATTTAGGTAAAAGAAAACTTTGTATTTTTGGCTTTACAATTGTTGGAAAATTTATTTGTTAGGTTAGTTTTCTCATCGTAACTATTCTTTTGATGAAAATCTTAAACTTTTTTATGTTAGTTTTCTCTTTTTACAACTTTCCTTCTTATGCATAATTATAATTAAGGAAATGAATCTTCATCTTGATAGGTTTTGTTAATGTTTCAAATTAGGGGTATATAAGTCTTTTCATGGGGGACACCATAGCTCCCCTTGGCTTATATAATAGAGATAATTCGGTTAATCGAAAAACTTAGTACTTAAGTATCACACTTTCAAACAAACTTGACTCGATCATAAAACCATTTAAAGTCCGAACTCTAATTCCTTTCAATAAAATCATGAAATGCATACAACTTACATTGCACAAACAAATTTAGTTATAAGGTGGAGGGACAATGTGTGCACTCTACTTGATCCTCATATATCGCACTAACTCGAAGTTGGTCTCCAGACTCCAATAATCCGTTGTCTCCGACTTACTAAATAATCTTGAACTCCACGTCAATTTTACTTCAACAATAAGGACAACAATTAACATACTAATCATAACTTATCCATAAGAATATACTAAAAACCTCCCTTTTAATTATGTGGCTAGAACCTCTGATAGAAATAACTTGCATTCCCTAAATCACTCGCAAGCAACTCACATATCATCCCTATTACTTTAATATGACAACACTACTTATTAGCATCCCTTGATTACTAATAATGCCATATCCAATTACAAAAAAGACTAAGTAATCAACTGAAATCATGCTTCAAAATCAACCATTATCCAAATAAGATTACAGCCTTAAGAATCTACCCATTTTGGTTTAAAAACTTAGTTTATCAAATAAAAGATCAAAACTTTATTCTTGAAATCATTTTATTATCAATTTCATTCATATTCCCATGATCCCGAAAAGAGAACGGAGGAGATGAGATCATATTATACCTTATATTAGTCAGAATGCAGTTGAAGAATCAGGAGTGAGCGAAAGATAATTGCATTCACAAAATTTAAAAGCACCAGCGCCGCCCGTAATGACTGCCGCACCGACATAATCGTCACAATAATCATCGGCAGAGAAGAAATGGATAAAAAGCAGCAATACATCATCACAAATGAGAGAGCGAGTGCATTAGTAAGAAGGAAGCAAGGGAGCTCGTAAGTCGTGGCTAAGGGGCGGCAAACTAAAGGAGATAAAGAAGTTTTTTTTTTTTGTCTACAACGGTAACATTAAGACTTAAGTAGTTGTGGCAAAGAGCCTATTACAATCCGAAGATAATAGTTCGATACAGTAATTAGGGAAAGGGAAAATGCCTAATTACATTAAGGGGATTGCAAACAAGCAACAGGAGATAAAGAAGTTTGGTGGTGACTTTTATTGAATGTAACTCTCTTAGTTATTGATAGTAAAGTAGTTTTGGTTTTTTTACCTTCATTGAGGAGGGATTTTTCCAATCATCACATTGTGTAGTATTTTATTCTCTTGTGTTTATTTATTTTTAAATCATCACATTGTGTAGTATTTTATTCCCTTTAATCCTTTAATTTCTCTATTCTTTTCCAAAATTAATGGAGATACAAGCATACAACTATACATTATAATTGTTAGATATGTGTATGGATATAACAGTGAGTAACAGGATACTAGATCTTCCAAGCACGTATTTATACGCTTTCCTATAAGTTATTTACCGACCCACTAAGAACAACAGAGTATCACGGTAATACTTATTATGAGATACGAAGAAGAAACATTGAATCTTGGTTGTTAACAAGAAACAATCCCAACAAGAGTTTGTAGTTTGATTTTGTTTAGAGAAAATACAAGAGAATTTCATTCTCTAAGTAAGTACAATGGAATGATTTCACACTTTAAGCAAGTATGAATAATTTCTCAAACCCCATTCCACATGTGATATCTTCCTATATATACTAGGGAAGATTTACAGAAGAAAAGACTTAAATGACGCAACCATTCACACGAAAAGACACACGGAATTTCACGAAAGAAATGCATCGTCAGAAAAACTGACGAACTTGGAGCGGGCGCTCCTTTATGGAGCTGGAGCTCCACAACCGTGTCAAGGATTTGGTTCTAATTCCAAATCCTGCCAACTTTGAGCGTGCGGTCTACTGAGAGCGAGCACTCTACTGACTTGCCTTTTCGTTATTCCTTCTTTCTCATCACATATCATCAACGGACACATTTAAACTATAAATGTTCCAACAATCCTCCTCCATTTATAGTATAAATGCTTTGAAATCCGTACACTTGCAAACTACACAAAATCAACTAAACTTGTGTATAAATAATGAAAATGTCTTAAAGATTGAATTTTCACTTAGTACAACATACTTTACAAATTTTCGATTTAAATGATTGACTAAGCATTGAATCACTCAACCATAAGAAAATTCGAAGACGCTATACACACAAGCTTACACAAACAACATTGTCACCTTCGACTCCATTAAAGGCCTTGAGTCCATATCCCCATTGGCCCATTCATGAGTGTTCCTAGTTAAGCCCCAAACTAGGTGAAGCGGCCAAACTTCTTATGTATGTGGATGTAACAGTGAGTAACAGGATACTAGATCTTCCAAACACGTATTTATACGCTTTCCTATAAGTTATTGAATCTTGGTTGTTAACAAGAAACAATCCCAACAAGAGTTTGTAGTTTGATTTTATTTAGAGAAAATACAAGAGAATTTCATTCTCTAAGCAAGTACAATGGAATGTTTTCGCACTTTAAGCAAGTATGAATAATTTCTCTAACCCCATTCCACATGTGATATCTTCCTATATATACGAGGGAAGATTTACTGAAGAAAAGACTTAAATGACGCAACCATTCACACGAAAAGACACGCACCATTTCACGAAAGAAATGCATCGTCAGAAAAACCGACGAACTTGGAGCTGGCGGCGCTCCACAGCCCTGTCAAGGATTTGGTTCTAATTCCAAATCCCTGCCAACTATGAGCGTGCGCTCTACTGAGAGCTAGCACTCTACTGACTTGCCTTTTCGTTATTCCTTCTTTCTCATCACGTACATATCATCAACGGACACATTTAATCTATAAATGTTCCAACATTATACAAGTACCCCTTAGTTACAGCTTATACCAACCCTGGATCTGCCAATGGGCACCGAGACAACGAGTACACCAGTATTGAATGTAGTCAAGATTTGGTCATGTTGTGGCCGTTGGTTATTGGACCACATTAGTGAAGAGTGATACCATAACTAAGCTTGTCGAACTTATCAATTAGCTAAATAAAATAACTCAGAAAAAAATTGGCAACTTTTAAAGTTTCAACTATGGTGTGCTTGAACCATGATGTAAAATATCTTTTCTCACCTATATATACATCTATAGAAGTGTACATGATACACGTACTAAATTTCAAAAACTTAGTAAACAAGACCAAGAAAAATGGAGAAGAAATTCTTTGGGCTTTTGCTTTTGCTTCTCTTCTTATTCGCTTCTGGTAATCTATCATTTCCTCCTTTCTTAATGTATGTTTATTGATCTGGGAATTTCAGATTTGGGAATTAATTTCTCCTTGGAATTTTTATGAATTTAAAATTTGATTGGTAGCTAAACAACTAAATTAATAAGTTCAAAAAGCTCTACTAAATGGTTATCTAGTAACATAAGAAAATACTCGAAGTAGAAATTCAAGTGTGAATATTTTTTTGATAGTTACTTCTTTTTTTCCAAGGTTAGTGCTTTGTAAAGAGCCTACTTTTAATTTAAAATTAGGCGCGACCCAAGTCCAATATTAAGAAGATCACAGACCACCTTTCTAAATATAGTGACTAGTTTAATTTATTTAGTAATCAGTTTAATCTATTTAGTAACCGGTTTCATTCATCCAGTAATCACATTCTTTAATTCATTTGGTGACTAATTTAATCTATTAAGTGACTAGTTTAATTCATTCGGTAAGACTATCAGATTATTTTTAAAAATTGTTTGTTGTAGATCGAGATTCAAAGGGAAACAAAGGAAGTAGAAGAGAAGGGACGAGTAGGATGGTGCGAGATGCTTATGAATAGTGTTGGGTTAGAGTGAAATGTAATGGACTTGTTAGGAGAATGTAGGCTTGAGTTTGTCTAATTTTAATATAAAATAAGACTGCATATTCTAATAATGTGTGTTTTTCTTCTTCGAGGGGGAGAAGTTACTTCCTTCATTATCCACTAGATAACTTTTGGAACTATTCATGAATTTTACATGGAATTTAATTCCTTATTAACCAAACGGTCACTTATATGTTATATAGAATGATTTAGGGAAGCAACTTCCTATAATTTGCGAGAGTTGAAACTTCCCATTAAGTTGAACCTCCTTAATTTTCAAATTAGCCAATCAAACAACATGCATATATCCCCAATTCTAGGAATTATTTTTCAGTTCCTTAAGATATTTGTGTTTTCTTGTGTTTAAATGACAGAGATGAACATGGTGGTTGAGGTTGATGGCGCTACATGCGCAAAACCAAGTAAGTTCTTCAAAGGTGGTCTTTTCTCTCATTTCGATTCGGCTTGTAGGAAGGCTTGTAGCCGAGAGAATTGGCCTATTGGAACCTGTGTGGCCGTTTACGATGTGAATGTCGAAGGCCTTGTTAAGCTATGTGTGCTCCTCATCTATGAAGTATGAGTAATTTTATTAGATAGGTACTTGTGATGATGCCATAAATCAATAATTTATCATCTCATACTAATATAGAATAAATTATAGTCGGCCTGAATTTTAAGTCTCTTTCGAGTTCAACTATCTTACTAGTTGCTTGTAAAAGAAAGATTTCTATATAAATCTCAGTACTTTTTTTTCTTTTCCGTGAAGCTTCATTTTTTTTCTTTTGTTTATCTCAATTGTTGAATACTCATATATTCAAGAAGTATAATCTAATCCACCATGCGATTGTATCATATATAAGCACCAATGCTTATCTTCAAGATTAATTTTTTTTAGAAAGTACGGAATTTTTTCCCATGTCGAATACGGAAAGAAATTATATCATGCCTTCGATAGTTAATGATATTGTTGTATCGTAGAAGACAAGAAGTATATGAATAGTGTAGTCAAAACGTTGTAATTATAAATGAAAGGAGCAAGTATAAATCTGTTGTTTCCCTAGCAATCATAAATTGATGGTTGTCCGGCTCACTTTCCCTTTTTCCTTAATTTCACTTTAACGTCGTATCTTTAGTTGCTCATTTTACTCTCTATAAAATGACATATTTGATCCTAAGTCAATTATTTTCCATATCCCCCAACATTTCAAATTCAAGATTCACAACTTGTTTGAGGTTTTGGAATCCATGCAAGTCCAGATTCAAAATCAAGTTTTGCAATAAATTCATCCATTCCATGCTATTCGCTACACTTAACAACCAGTTTTTATCCCATAATATATGTTACTTATCTCTTTCAAAAAAAATATATATATGTTACTTAAAAATATCAATACATTATTTTATCTGTATTTGTTTTAGGGGAATTATTTTTATCTGTATTAATAACTTCATAGAAAACACACTTACTTTGAATTGACAGAGTAATATACAAGCTAAATATAGTACTTTATAATAAGTACAAGAAAGTGGAACAGAAATGAAAATTGGCCAACTGGGTAAGGTTCACAAAGATCTTCCATTGTTATAAATATGTAAAAGATAAAAACAAATCACTCTTGTTTTTATTTTTTAGTGTATAGAGAGACATAAGGGCAATTGATGTAGATCCGATTTGATTTCAGGTCTTGGGCCCATGTCTAAGATTTTAACTAACTAAACTGGTTGACATCCACAACTAAACACTCTTGTTGAATGTTGCTCTGACATAAACAATATCTTCATCCGGATTTAGTTACCACATAACTCATATAAATTACAATGTGACAATTAATTATTCCAGATGAAGTGAGTATTGATTTTCTCTTTACAAACCCATATCAAAAGGCAAACTATATTATAATATATCATTAACTTGTTACAACTGCAAGTCTGCAACATGGCTAGGATTTGGCCTCTTTTTGCGATCACCACAACTTAGGCTTCTAACTAAACTTGGCAAACAATGGTTTACCGATTTACCCGATTTGCCTGTTTTCTCCATTTTACTTGTATTTGTTGGTATTTCATCATCTTTTCCACTTTTTTCTTCATTTGCTGCTGTAAGACTTGTTTGGCTATCACTGCCAAAGCTGTTGTCTTTGAGTAAATCAGATAGCCTCCTTCCTTGGTGATGTCCATTTGTGTTTGATTGCTTATATGGCGTGAAATCTGATCACAATTAAGTTGTTAATTGCAGTGTGTATATTAAATATCGGAGTTAAATTTTAGGATTTTTTGGATTATGAGAAAAACAAAGTTACAAATAATTATAAGAGAGAAAATAAGGAAGCCTATGACACGTAACAACAACCTCATGAGTCCATTGTACGTACTGGAAATATACTTCCTCCAGTCTTTTTCTATTACAACAATTAGTAGTTTCACATCTATTACAACAAGCCAACATTTTCACTTTCGGTATAAAAAGCAGCTTTAGTTGACATTATTACCCTTGCTTTATCTTACTAAAACCATCATTAATTACTCACGAACCCAACATTTATTGTTATACTTCTACTTTATTAAGTGTAGTTCATTTCTCTTTCCTAGTCCAGTAAATCAATGGGTACCTTTATGCTTAATTACTCACCTTTATCTATACAAACATATTAAAAGGCGTTCCTATCAAAGGAACGGTGTCACGTGGTACTCTGCTCAAACTTTTAATACACATGCATGTTTTTAATTTCATTTAAAAATATTAACAATGTGTAGTTACTATGATTTGAACACATGACCTTTGAAATGAAATGTGACAGTTTAAACTTTAACCACTAACCCACTACAATTTCAATGCTTAATGTTTCAAAGTAAAACATAATAAAGTCTTATAATTATATGTAATTATAAAGACATATACAGGCTTTTTGGATTCTAACACTTTTATTATTAAGTAATAATATTCTCTTACCTTAATTCCATTGAGATTATTATTTTATCCCCAAATTCCTTAGAAGTTTTTTAAACAACTTATCATGCAATAACGTCCAATTTTCAATTTCACTAGACAGAATATTACGAAAAGCTAATAAAATCAATTATGAGATATATGAATAATAATTTATTTGATAGTTGTAACTGACCCGGGGTCAAAATACTAGTTACAAAAATCGTGCCTAAACATATTGTTGCAATAGATTAAGAACAAAGGAAGTATTATTTTAATTTTTTTTAAAAGGTAAGGAGAATTCCTTTACAAGGGGGAGAAATTGAGGATCTTTCTTAAAATGGGTGAGGATTGAACCCGTATATAACAAGGGTAGAAATAGGGTCTTATAGTTATTAGGGCAACCTTAATCCTCACGTACTTGACATATACTTTCTCCGTTTTTTACTTGCAATGTTTCACTTTGCACAAGAACCAAGGAGAAGAGATAGATATAAAGGAAGAATCTCATGTGCTAGGAGGGAGAAAGAGAGAACATATTGCTAAAATGAAAACATTACAAGTAATAGAGCATTGTCAAAAGTGGAAAACATTTCAAGTAAAAAAAAACAGACGATATGTATTAACATCTCTCAGTTAGATTGAATATTGATAGACACCACGTCTTTCTCTACTTGAGACTTGAGAGTGGCCAACCTTATGTAAAGTAGCCAACAAAACATAGGAACTCTCTATCGAACGGATTTGTTAAATCGTCCATGTCGTACTAAATATTTTGTTTCTTTTTACTTGCAACAGTATGAATTTCACGCTTGTTAATGCATAACTTCAACTATTAATATCTTTAATTAACGATAATTATAATAAGTAGATATTCGAAAAATATACATTAAGACAAATCTATCAAGATTCCACATAAATATGTTTTTCCTTAACTACTACTTCCGTCCCTAAATAGAGTGCCCATTTCTTTTGGGCACAAGTATTAAGAACAAATCATGTGTATGACCTTAATTGTACTAAATTATAATTAAATATAGAAGTTGGTACACTTTTTATGAATTGTTTATATATTAAGGAGAGAGAATGTGGGCCATATGGGGAAGTGGGTGATATTATAAAAATTGAAAGCAAAATAATATTTTAATTGGTGGACCCATACCAAATAAGGAAATGGGAAATTTATTTGGGACAAACATAAATGGAAAAATGGGCACTTTATTTAGGGACGGAGGGAGTATAAATCACCAAAGATAAACTAAGTGGAGTTTATAAATAGTACAAGTCAAACGGTTGTAAGTAAAAAGAAAAGCAAGAACTAATTAATAGTAAATTAGTAATGGACAATGATGGGAGGTTGTAATGAAGTTGGGCTGGGGTTTTAATTTTTGTAAATCTCTATTATATAAGCCAAGGGGGGAGCAACGGTGTTCCCCTTGGAATTCACTTAAATGCCAATCACAACATTCCACAAACAAACCTTCTGGCAGCTAATCAACCCAAACCCACGCAGAAACTTGCCAAAACAAAATAATTAATCAAATCTCTGTTAACCCAATCAACTGATATAATGTTCAATCAAATAAACTTGCCAATAAAAAAATATCAATCAAAAAGGTTCATTATCAATAACTTACCAAACATTAATACCACATACATAAAAAAAAAATTACACGGCATAACAACATTACACAAACTCAGTTACAAACACAAACTCCAAACAAAAAAAAATCAATTCTCTTCATAGATCGGAGCTTCACGACATTCTCAAATACGAAACTCTCAAATTTACCGATTCTTTATATTAATCGGGTACGCAGTTCGTTATTGAAAATAAAGTTATGTGTACTGTTCTATGTTCAGTAAATCTTAATAATATGGAATATGTTCGAGTAAATTTAACTCAAATTACAGCAACTCTTAAAAATATGTGTTGTATTAGATTTTTTTTCAAAAAATAAATTAAACTTAAATTACAGTTTATTTAGAATTCAATTCGAAAATAGTTGAAATTCAAATTAAAATTACATCATAAATTCTCGAAAAAAAAAATGAAATTTCATCAAAAATGAAATTTGGCCAAAAATTTCAACCAAAAATTGAGACAAAATATGAGAACTCGAATTGTTTTTGTGCCCATATACTAAATTACTAAAAAGAAGTTGAGAAAAAAATACTTAAACCCATATATTAAAATCAAAAAATTATGGCCGTAATCGAATTTCAACATATACCTTAATTTTGGGGAAATCGAATTTCAACATAAACGGTAGAGCTTGCGCCATGACTTGCTTGAGATAATCCTTAGCTAATAATCGATGGTCTCAATTGAATTGATAGAGAGAGAGAGAGAGAGAGAGAAAAATGAGTGTGTGGTTTGATTTGGGGGAAATTGATGAAGATGATGTTCAATTGAATATAGAGAGAGAAAATATTGGATATTCATATATTATGGGTTTCGGAATTGGGGGAGTAGTGGTTTGATTTGGGGAAATTGATGAGGATACGATGTTCAATTGAATTGGGGGAGTAGTGGTTTGCTTTGGGTTTGGGAAATATGGGTTCAGTAGTAGAGCGAATATGGGTTTGTTCAAGAAATGAGAGGAATGACTTAAAAATGGGGGAGTAGTATGTGGAAATTTTTGTCAGTAGCTAATATTGAAGAATTGAATAGAGAGAAAGAGTAGTATGTCTCTTTTTGTCATGGGAATTGGGACACATGGGGTGCATATTAACGTTTTAGTGCAATATATCTATTTCTATCAAGCTATAATAGGTACATGCAAACTACAACAACAATTGTATAACGTTTAGAGCTATATTTTAAAAAAGCAACGTTTTAGTGCAGTGTTATCTCACCTCTACCTTTTCACCATTTTGCATAATTTTCATTTTTGATTTGTTTTACTACTAAGTAACAGTTATGCCCAACAATGTCGTCGTACGCATCGCGTGCATCAAAAGCTAGTAGTAACATATCTGAAGCGCATGAAATGTCATTTCACTCAACTTTGTCCACCCGAAGATACTCCAATTCCAATAAAATCCAAAAAAGAAACAGATTTTATAGATTTTGCACACTGGACTAAGTCAAAAAGGATTATCAAACGCCCATACTTTCTATATTTACTACTTATAGAAAACAGCAGACATTTGTAATTTATTGCATTTCAAATGAAAGATTTTTTTTTATATATCTTTTTAAATGAGTATCTTGTGCAGATTCCCCCTATATATACACTTTTTTATGGGTTCTCTCAACACATTGTCTCTTGATTTATGCATTAGTTTGGCTTTCCGCCAAAAAAGATAGCCATAAAATCACATATATATACAAGGTTCGATCTTCAATTTTGGATATAACCAATATTATCAGGATTGGGATCCTACTTTGTATCGTAGGGGTTGGTAGGATCGAATCGGTGGGATCGGATTGTAGGATCATAAGATCCTACAATTTCGTAAAATAGAGATTATTATGCTAGAATATGGTGAGAAACTCATGTTTCACACAAATCAATAATGACTTATTTCATTAACAAATGGTGATAGTTTTTTAATACTATAAGATTGAAGTAACATGCAACCAAAATCTAATAGGAGAAATATAATATGCGAAATTACTTTAGGATTTTTTTACGATAGGATTGGATCGTAGAGTCGTAGGATCGTAGAATCGTATTAAGATCCTACCATGTGATTTTTTGTGGTTGGGTAGGATCGAAAGATCCTACAAAATTAAGATCCTACGTAGGATCGGGATCAGAGGGGTCCTTCCGGATTGTAGAATCGTAGGATCGTAAGATCCAGATCGGGATTTTAACAACAATGGATATAACCTCTATAAGAGTTTAGTAATGAGAATATGAGATAACTGACATCCATAAGTCAAATAAAATACTACATCTGTTTTTTATTAGTTGTAATAAATGCTTTTTTACACAAATATTAAGGAAAGAGGAGAGCGAGTATAATTTGATCCAATTGTCCATGCTTTTTGCATGTGGGGTAGGTAAAGTGAGGATAAAATGGTTAAATTGCCCAAAAATCTTTAGCAAGAAAGAAAATGTTGCAACTAAATAAAAACACCTAAATATGAAAATTGTTGCAACTAAAAAAACAGAGAAAGTATACTTTAACAAAAACAACTTTCATGCATAGATAAGGTTTCCTATATCCAATCTCTCATATGCTTATACATGAATTAGTTATTGCACACAAGATAACAAAAGACAAATTAACTCCTTGAAAGAGTTGGGGAGTTATTCTTCTCAGTCTACACTAGCTTAAGGATAGAAGTTCATTTGACTCTTTCCGCTTGCCTATTTGCTTCCTCAACAATAGAGTACTTGACTTCGAGTAACAATGTGTCTCTTTCAAAGGGATAGAGGAAAGGAAAACCCCGTCTATATTCATAACTACTCCCCACGTCTTTTAAGAGTAATCATTGCGTGAATTCAAGATCACCCTACATCACTCACGCATACATTTTGATTTAATGCCTTGTTCATACAGTAGGAGTTTGATTAATACTTCAAAGATAAATGTTTTTCGAAATATTAGGAGTAACTCTTAAAAGACGTGGGTGGGGAGTAGTTATGAATTATAAGTCTATATAAGCTAGGCAGCTAGCACTTTCTCATAAAGATAACATAAATAGAGGAGAGACCAATAAACATCTATAATGTTGAGAGCAAGCCGACGAAGTAACAAACCCGCACTTCCCAAAATTCGCTAGTTAATCATGCTTAACATTCACAAATCTCGGTTAACGTTAATTAACCTCTCAATTAGACACCTGCAACGGAACATTACTCAAACGCGATCCGAGACCTTTTATTGTCCACAATACAACAACCCAAAATAGTTCATACGACTTCATGAGCTGAACTAATACGGTCTCCAAATGAATACCATAATACATCATAAGATTATTTCTAAGCAACAATATAATCCATATCTTGAGTTAAACGAGACACCTCTACGATCACAAACTTACGATCCCAATCTTCTCTTTGGAGCGCACTATGCCCGCAAAATAACTAAGAATGAACTACGCCCCTACCGGACAAGTTCAAAGAACAAAATCGAGAGAGGCGAGTACACAATGTCCAACCGGAAAATCTTTTTGTGGCTTAAAAACGCATTTCTGATTTAAGTTTATCTTACGAGACATTTGAAATCATGATACGAGAGAAGTCATAATAAAAGAATTATATAACAAATACTTGAACACAATTTATAATGTTACTTCTTGTTAAAAATAATAATACAAATTTTTCATAACGTAAATAGTATATACTTCAATCGATAAAACTATGAGAATTCTATAGAACTAATACGATCTTCCGAAATCAACTCTAACATACTATAAGTCATAACAATATCTCCCACTTCTGTGTTTCAGATACAAAAACCTTTAATCCAATATGTATATCGTATTTAACTCCTTTCATAAATTCTTAACGAGTTTCTTGGTAAATCATTTCCATAATCGGCGCATGAATTCCATAACTTGGGTGAGTAAAACATCACTTCCGAAATAGAGTTTGAAATAACTTTCCACGAAACCACTTGAATATTCAAACACATATTCTATTTTCTTTCAGAAATCATATTACACTGGGGAAGAGAACACGAATAGAGTTGTCATCCTGGCACATTCTCTAAACTTTTACAAGGGACGTCTCCCTCTTCGGTTATGTACTACTTGCAAGACTTTTCTGGACATATCCCCAGAATACAGAATATTGTTCATCACTGCTCTAGCAGCTTCTTCCCCTCACGAAAAACACAATTCATAATTCAATATTTTCTAAAACTCAATTTCAAGATTCTCGAATCATATATATCAAAATCTTAAAACACAATTGCATCTATGTACTCTATATACAAAACTTAAATTGCTTGATAAACACAGTATACTCTAGTTCCAATAACTTAGTATAAAACAACCTTTTGTAAAATTCATTTAACGAAAACTACTCAAATATGGACTCTAAAATAAATTGTGGTCTCATTTCTACGAGCTTATCAATTATCATAATTAAACTCAACGAAACGCGGTTTCCCGAAAGATTATAATCCCAGAATAGAACTTAAATCTTACATAAACTTTAAGTAATCAAAATGTAGTAACATCAAATTTCACATCGTTCATATTTCTAGATTTTAAAGAAAATCATATCACATCTACCTAAGTCTTATAATATAAAACTTCAGAGGACATATGTCTATAATTTAGGTGAAGCTCTCAAAGTTCGGACTTATGTATTATAATTACAAATAACTCTTCTATTAACATAATTTGGCATTTAACATCCCCCCCTTCCTTCAATTATTTAGATCTCTCATACTTGAACTTTCAACTTCTAGTAGCCCGATTGACAAGGAATCTAATATAGTAAGACTTTATCTCATAGTTGAACTCACACCTCATTACTTAAGCCTTAGTGTCATAAGATAGCTATTGTATTTCCGACTTTATTGCCTCGATATTTCATTCTTCTATGGCCATTAATACATTATATACCATATTTTGTAAGTCAACATCTTATTCCATCTTTCCATGTCATGAATAATTATACCATTATTTAGCTATTCATTTATAATCTTTATTATCACTCCAGATACTTAAACTCATACTCAACACTATTTTAAATTTATAACTTATAACAATATTTCTTCAATATTTGAACTCAATGTTCATATTAATCTTAACTCCTTATTTATTTTATTATTAAAGCCTATCACCGAGTGTCCATATTACAAAAGATTTATATTTCTCCCACTTCCTAATATTTAACTTACTCTTCCCATTAGAGGATGGTATCTCTAAATCCTTCTATTTATCCTCGTTTAATACTCATAGTAGAAGACCCCATTTCGGATATAGTTCCTCACAATTTAGATACTACAACTTATTATATTATTTTCTACTCTTTCAATCTATCACATATCTCTTGAGCTATTATATCACTAATATAAATCTCACACTTCCGATTTCACTTCTTTATACTTGATGTATGTTATCCAAACTTTAAAATACTTTACTCAGCCTGCTTTGAGGACCCATGACGTTTTTCTAGCAATTTCCATTAATCTGCTAAACGACATTTATACTCCATAACTTAGTTCCAACTACAACCTACATTACAAAAAAACAACTTATCTTACAACCACTCCAACATAGATTTTCAATCTCATAAAACTCACTTCCGAATATTACTCGAAGGTACCTCTAAATAGTATAGCCAAAATTTCTAATATGAACTTTTATTTTATTTTTCGCAAAAACAGAATCAGAGAGCTTGCTTTATAACTTACTAACTTATCCTCCATCTAATATCTCAAAGGATTTATGGCCAAGTCCAATAGTTATCACAAATCCGTCATATAGCTAAATCTTCCGCAAGTCATAATAAGTTGTACTATATATAACATCTCCAAACAACAGTTTACTTCTGAAATCTCTAACCTTGAACTTTTCATTACCCAAGTAATCCAAAGAACGCAAAACTCATAATAAATATATCCCGAAATCTTGTATTATAGTCTGACTTTTACACCCATATATATATCTTCCAAATGTCAAGTCCATATTCCTCAAAGTTGATAACCACTATATTTAAAATCTTTGTATTGTGGACATATTCAGAATCTGTATAACGAACTTGAATCAGAAAACACTTGATCATTACAATGTACTTGATTTCTCGATAACATTTTGTAAATAAAACTCTTGATACATTTATACACCCTAGACCATATATAGACAAATTTTAGCTAAAACATAACTAGGTTCCATAACTTATCAATCCCATTGACTTAAGTCTATAACTTATTCCAAAGAATACGAAATTTCTCAGAATGTCTCACTTATAAATACTCCTACAATTACACTGAGAATTATATTGTCATTACTTAAATACTTATAATCAAACGTCCATATATGACTTTCATATAATATCCTAAAATGTGGGTCACGATTAACTTATACTATTAGGTCTCAGAAACCAAATATTCTTCAATACGAAACACGATTGACTTAGTACACCATAAGCTAATATAATTGGTAACCTTTACTTCAAAATCCTCGAATAAAACTATTTTTCCAAAGCCAAAACTTATAATTATATCTCAAACCATGATTAGGAAATTAATGCTAAACTCTATATAATCCAACACTTGCGTTAAATCATACTAGTCTCGTATGCACGCGATGCGTGCGACAACATATTAGTATTAATACTGATATTCGAAATCGTAAAAAAACATTAATCTTATTGCGAAAAATAAACATGTACTTCGTACTTACAATTTATTTTTACAAAACGTAGGATTGAAAATGAAGATAAGAGAAGTTGGTCTATATATGCTTACTTTTTCTCATTAGGTTTATCTATTTCGCTTGAATAACATTTTGACTACGATAATTATTAAATCGAAAAATACAAAGATGAGTTATACTCTTTTTTTCTCGGTAATTTTATGAATTTTTAATTTATGTTCTTTATAATTGTTATTGAATGTACTATTTAGGTAAAAGAAAACTTTGTATTTTTGGCTTTACAATTGTTGGAAAATTTATTTGTTAGGTTAGTTTTCTCATCGTAACTATTCTTTTGATGAAAATCTTAAACTTTTTTATGTTAGTTTTCTCTTTTTACAACTTTCCTTCTTATGCATAATTATAATTAAGGAAATGAATCTTCATCTTGATAGGTTTTGTTAATGTTTCAAATTAGGGGTATATAAGTCTTTTCATGGGGGGACACCATAGCTCCCCCCTTGGCTTATATAATAGAGATAATTCGGTTAATCAGAAAACTTAGTACTTAAGTATCACACTTTCAAACAAACTTGACCTGATCATAAAACCATTTAAAGTCTGAACTCTAATTCCTTTCAATAAAATCATGAAATGCATACAACTTACAGTTGCACAAACAAATTTAGTTATAAGGTGGAGGGACAATGTGTACCTCTACTTGATCCTCATATATCGCACTAACTCTGAAGTTGGTCTCCAGACTCCAATAATCCGTTGTCTCCGACTTACTAAATAATCTTGAACTCCACGTCAATTTTACTTCAACAATAAGGACAACAATTAACATACTAATCATAACTTATCCATAAGAATATACTAAAAACCTCCCTTTTAATTATGTGGCTAGAACCTCTGATAGAAATAACTTGCATTCCCTAAATCACTCGCAAGCAACTCACATATCATCCCTATTACTTTAATATGACAACACTACTTATTAGCATCCCTTGATTACTAATAATGCCATATCCAATTACAAAAAAGACTAAGTAATCAACTGAAATCATGCTTCAAAATCAACCATTATCCAAATAAGATTACAGCCTTAAGAATCTACCCATTTTGGTTTAAAAACTTAGTTTATCAAATAAAAGATCAAAACTTTATTCTTGAAATCATTTTATTATCAATTTCATTCATATTCCCATGATCCCGAAAAGAGAACGGAGGAGATGAGATCATATTATACCTTATATTAGTCAGAATGCAGTTGAAGAATCAGGAGTGAGCGAAAGATAATTGCATTCACAAAATTTAAAAGCACCAGCGCCGCCCGTAATGACTGCCGCACCGACATAATCGTCACAATAATCATCGGCAGAGAAGAAATGGATAAAAAGCAGCAATACATCATCACAAATGAGAGAGCGAGTGCATTAGTAAGAAGGAAGCAAGGGAGCTCGTAAGTCGTGGCTAAGGGGCGGCAAACTAAAGGAGATAAAGAAGTTTTTTTTTTTGGTGAACAACGGTAACATTAAGACTTAAGTAGTTGTGGCAAAGAGCCTATTACAATCCGAAGATAATAGTTCAGTACAGTAATTAGGGGGAAAGGGAAAATGCCTAATTACATTAAGGGGATTGCAAACAAGCAACAGGAGATAAAGAAGTTTGGTGGTGACTTTTATTGAATGTAACTCTCTTAGTTATTGATAGTAAAGTAGTTTTGGTTTTTTTACCTTCATTGAGGAGGGATTTTTCCAATCATCACATTGTGTAGTATTTTATTCTCTTGTGTTTATTTATTTTTAAATCATCACATTGTGTAGTATTTTATTCCCTTTAATCCTTTAATTTCTCTATTCTTTTCCAAAATTAATGGAGATACAAGCATACAACTATACATTATAATTGTTAGATATGTGTATGGATATAACAAAGAGTAACAGGATACTAGATCTTCCAAGCACGTATTTATACGCTTTCCTATAAGTTATTTACCGACCCACTAAGAACAACAGAGTATCACGGTAATACTTATTATGAGATACGAAGAAGAAACATTGAATCTTGGTTGTTAACAAGAAACAATCCCAACAAGAGTTTGTAGTTTGATTTTGTTTAGAGAAAATACAAGAGAATTTCATTCTCTAAGTAAGTACAATGGAATGATTTCACACTTTAAGCAAGTATGAATAATTTCTCAAACCCCATTCCACATGTGATATCTTCCTATATATACTAGGGAAGATTTACAGAAGAAAAGACTTAAATGACGCAACCATTCACACGAAAAGACACACGGAATTTCACGAAAGAAATGCATCGTCGGAAAAGCGACGAACTTGGAGCGGGCGCTCCTTTATGGAGCTGGAGCTCCACAACCGTGTCAAGGATTTGGTTCTAATTCCAAATCCACGCCAACTTTGAGCGTGCGCTCTGCGAGAGCGAGCACTCTACTCGACTTGCCTTTTCGTTATTCCTTCTTTCTCATCACATATCATCAACGGACACATTTAAACTATAAATGTTCCAACAATCCTCCTCCATTTATAGTATAAATGCTTTGAAATCCGTACACTTGCAAACTACACAAAATCAACTAAACTTGTGCATAAATAATGAAAATGTCTTAAAGATTGAATTTTCACTTAGTACAACATACTTTACAAATTTTCGATTTAAATGATTGACTAAGCATTGAATCACTCAACCATAAGAAAATTCGAAGACGCTATACACACAAGCTTACACAAACAACATTGTCACCTTCGACTCCATTAAAGGCCTTGAGTCCATATCCCCATTGGCCCATTCATGAGTGTTCCTAGTTAAGCCCCAAACTAGGTGAAGCGGCCAAACTTCTTATGTATGTGGATGTAACAATGAGTAACGGGATACTAGATCTTCCAAACACGTATTTATACGCTTTCCTATAAGTTATTGAATCTTGGTTGTTAACAAGAAACAATCCCAACAAGAGTTTGTAGTTTGATTTTATTTAGAGAAAATACAAGAGAATTTCATTCTCTAAGCAAGTACAATGGAATGTTTTCGCACTTTAAGCAAGTATGAATAATTTCTCTAACCCCATTCCACATGTGATATCTTCCTATATATACGAGGGAAGATTTCTTCAAGAAAAGACTTAAATGACGCAACCATTCACACGAAAAGACACGCACCATTTCACGAAAGAAATGCATCGTCGAAAAACCGACGAACTTGGAGCCGGCGGCGCTCCACGGCCTGTCAAGGATTTGGTTCTAATTCCAAATCCCTGCCAACTATGAGCGTGCGCTCTCTGCGGAAAAGACTCTCTTGACTGCGCTTTTTCGTTATTCCTTCTTTCTCATCACGTACATATCATCAACGGACACATTTAATCTATAAATGTTCCAACATTATACAAGTACCCCTTAGTTACAGCTTATACCAACCCTGGATCTGCCAATGGGCACCGAGACAACGAGTACACCAGTATTGAATGTAGTCAAGATTTGGTCATGTTGTGGCCGTTGGTTATTGGACCACATTAGTGAAGAGTGATACCATAACTAATCTTGTCGAACTTATCAAATAGCTAAATAAAATAACTCAGAAAAAAATTGGCAACTTTTAAAGTTTCAACTATGGTGTGCTTGAACCATGATGTAAAATATCTTTTCTCACCTATATATACATCTATAGAAGTGTACATGATACACGTACTAAATTTCAAAAACTTAGTAAACAAGACCAAGAAAAATGGAGAAGAAATTCTTTGGGCTTTTGCTTTTGCTTCTCTTCTTATTCGCTTCTGGTAATCTATCATTTCCTCCTTTCTTAATGTATGTTTATTGATCTGGGAATTTCAGATTTGGGAATTAATTTCTCCTTGGAATTTTTATGAATTTAAAATTTGATTGGTAGCTAAACAACTAAATTAATAAGTTCAAAAAGCTCTACTAAATGGTTATCTAGTAACATAAGAAAATACTCGAAGTAGAAATTCAAGTGTGAAATTTTTTTTGATAGTTACTTCTTTTTTTTCCAGTTGGTCTTGTAAGAGACCGCCTACTTTTAATTTAAAATTAGGCGCGACCCAAGTCCAATATTAAGAAGATCACAGACCACCTTTCTAAATATAGTGACTAGTTTAATTTGTTTAGTAATCAGTTTAATCTATTTAGTAACCGGTTTCATTCATCCAGTAATCACATTCTTTAATTCATTTGGTGACTAATTTAATCTATTAAGTGACTAGTTTAATTCATTCGGTAAAACTATCAGATTATTTTTAAAAATTGTTTGTTGTAGATCGAGATTCAATGGGAAACAAAGGAAGTAGAAGAGAAGGGACGAGTAGGATGGTGCGAGATGCTTATGAATAGTGTTGGGTTAGAGTGAAATGTAATGGACTTGTTAGGAGAATGTAGGCTTGGATTTGTCTAATTTTAACATAAAATAAGACCGCCTATTCTAATAATGGTGTGTTTTTTTTTTCTTCGAGGGGGAGAAGTTACTTCCTTCATTATCAACTAGGAACTATTCATGAATTTTACATGGAATTTAATTCCTTATTAACCAAACGGTCACTTATATGTTATATAGAATGATTTAGGGAAGCAACTTCCTATAATTTGCGAGAGTTGAAACTTCCCATTAAGTTGAACCTCCTTAATTTTCAAATTAGCCAATCAAACAACATGCATATATCCCCAATTCTAGGAATTATTTTTCAGTTCCTTAAGATATTTGTGTTTTCTTGTGTTTAAATGACAGAGATGAACATGGTGGTTGAGGTTGATGGCGCTACATGCGCAAAACCAAGTAAGTTCTTCAAAGGTGGCTGCTTTTCTCTCATTTCTGATTCGGCTTGTAGGAAGGCTTGTAGCCGAGAGAATTGGCCTATTGGAACCTGTGTGGCCGTTTACAGATGTGAATGTCGAAGGCCTTGTTAAGCTATGTGTGCTCCTCATCTATGAAGTATGAGTAATTTTATTAGATAGGTACTTGTGATGATGCCATAAATCAATAATTTATCATCTCATACTAATATAGAATAAATTATAGTCGGCCTGAATTTTAAGTCTCTTTCGAGTTCAACCATCTTACTAGTTGCTTGTAAAAGAAAGATTTCTATATAAATCTCAGTACTTTTTTTCTTTTCCGTGAAGCTTCATTTTTTTTCTTTTGTTTATCTCAATTGTTGAATACTCATATATTCAAGAAGTATAATCTAATCCACCATGCGATTGTATCATATATAAGCACCAATGCTTATCTTCAAGATTAATTTTTTTTAGAAAGTACGGAATTTTTTGCCATGTCGAATACGGAAAGAAATTATATCATGCCTTCGATAGTTAATGATATTGTTGTATCGTAGAAGACAAGAAGTATATGAATAGTGTAGTCAAAACGTTGTAATTATAAATGAAAGGAGCAAGTATAAATCTGTTGTTTCCCTAGCAATCATAAATTGATGGTTGTCCGGCTCACTTTCCCTTGTTCCTTAATTTCACTTTAACGTCGTATCTTTAGTTGCTCATTTTACTCTCTATAAAATGACATATTTGATCCTAAGTCAATTATTTTCCATATCCCCCAACATTTCAAATTCAAGATTCACAACTTGTTTGAGGTTTTGGAATCCATGCAAGTCCAGATTCAAAATCAAGTTTTGCATTAAATATCCATTCCATGCTATTCGCTACACTTAACAACCAGTTTTTATCCCATAATATATGTTACTTATCTCTTTCAAACAAAAATATATATGTTACTTAAAAATATCAATACATTATTTTATCTGTATTTGTTTTAGGGGAATTATTTTTATCTGTATTAATAACTTCATAGAAAACACACTTACTTTGATTTGACAGAGTAATATACAAGCTAAATATAGTACTTTATAATAAGTACAAGAAAGTGGAACAGAAATGAAAATTGGCCAACTGGGTAAGGTTCACAAAGATCTTCCATTGTTATAAATATGTAAAAGATAAAAACAAATCACTCTTGTTTTTTTTTTTAGTGTATAGAGAGACATAAGGACAATTGATGTAGACCCGATTTGATTTCAGGTCTTGGGCCCCATGTCTAAGATTTTAACTAACTAAACTGGTTGACATCCACAACTAAACACTCTGGTTGAATGTTGCTCTGACATAAACAATATCTTCATCCGGATTTAGTTACCACATAACTCATATAAATTACAATGTGACAATTAATTATTCCAGATGAAGTGAGTATTGATTTTCTCTTTACAAACCCATATCAAAAGGCAAACTATATTATAATATATCATTAACTTGTTACAACTGCAAGTCTGCAACATGGCTAGGATTTGGCCTCTTTTTGCGATCACCACAACTTAGGCTTCTAACTAAACTTGGCAAACAATGGTTTACCGATTTACCCGATTTGCCTGTTTTCTCCATTTTACTTGTATTTGTTGGTATTTCATCATCTTTTCCACTTTTTTTCTTCATTTGCTGCTGTAAGACTTGTTTGGCTATCACTGCCAAAGCAGTTGTCTTTGAGTAAATCAGATAGCCTCCTTCCTTGGTGATGTCCATTTGTGTTTGATTGCTTATATGGCGTGAAATCTGATCACAATTAAGTTGTTAATTGCAGTGTGTATATTAAATATCGGAGTTAAATTTTAGGATTTTTTGGATTATGAGAAAAACAAAGTTACAAATAATTATAAAAGAGAAAACAAGGAAGCCTATGACACGTAACAACCACCTCATGAGTCCTTTGTACGTACTTGGAAATATACTTCCTCCAGTCTTTTTACATTACAACAATTAGTAGTTTCACATCTATTACAACAAGCCAACATTTTCACTTTCGGTATAAAAAGCAACTTTAGTTGACATTATTACCCTTGCTTTATCTTACTAAAACCATCATTAATTACTCACGAACCCAACATTTATTGTTATACTTCTACTTTATTAAGTGTAGTTCATTTCTCTTTCCTAGTCCAGTAAATCAATGGGTACCTTTATGCTTAATTACTCACCTTTATCTATACAAACATATTAAAAGGCGTTCCTATCAAAGGAACGGTGTCACGTGGTACTCTGCTCAAACTTTTAATACACATGCATGTTTTTAATTTCAATTAAAAATATTAACAATGTGTAGTTACTATGATTTGAACACATGACCTTTGAAATGAAATGTGACAGTTTAAACTTTAACCACTAACCCACTACAATTTCAATGCTTAATGTTTCAAAGTAAAACATAATAAAGTCTTATAATTATATGTAATTATAAAGACATATACAGGCTTTTTGGATTCTAACACTTTTATTAAGTAATAATATTCTCTTACCTTAATTCCATTGAGATTATTATTTTATCCCCAAATTCCTTTGAAGTTTTTTAAACAACTTATCATGCAATAACGTCCAATTTTCAATTTCGCACTAGACAGAATATTACGAAAAGCTAATAAAATCAATTATGAGATTTATGAATAATAATATATTTGATAGTTGTAACTGACCCGGGGCCAAAATACTAGTTACAAAAATCGTGCCTAAACATATTGTTGCAATAGATTAAGAACAAAGGAAGTATTATTTTAATTTTTTTTAAAAGGTAAGGAGAATTCCTTTACAAGGGGGAGAAATTGAGGATCTTTCTTAAAATGGGTGAGGATTGAACCCGTATATAACAAGGGTAGAAATAGGGTCTTATAGTTATTAGGGCAACCTTAATCCTCACGTACTTGACATATACTTTCTCCGTTTTTTACTTGCAATGTTTCACTTTGCACAAGAACCAAGGAGAAGAGATAGATATAAAAGAAGAATCTCATGTGCTAGGAGGGAGAAAGAGAGAACATATTGCTAAAATGAAAACATTACAAGTAATAGAGCATTGTCAAAAGTGGAAAACATTTCAAGTAAAAAAAACGACGATATGTATTAACATCTCTCAGTTAGATTGAATATTGATAGACACCACGTCTTTCTCTACTTGAGACTTGAGAGTGGCCAACCTTATGTAAAGTAGCCAACAAAACATAGGAACTATCTATCGAACGGATTTGTTAAATCATACATGTCGTACTAAATATTTTGTTTCTTTTTACTTGCAACAGTATGACTTTCACGCTTGTTAATGCATAACTTCAACTATTAATATCTTTAATTAACGATAATTATAATAAGTAGATATTCGAAAAATATACATTAAGACAAATCTATCAAGATTCCACATAAATATGTTTTTCCTTAACTACTACTTCTGTCCCTAAATAGAGTGCCCATTTCTTTTGGGCACAATTATTAAGAAGAAATCATGTGTATGACCTTAATTGTACTAAATTATAATTAAGGAAAATTCTACATGGTGGCCTCTTACTTTCAGTTATTCTATTTGGTGGCAGGCCAAAAAAAAGATTTATACCAAGTGACATCCTACTTTAAGCAATTATACTTGGTGACCCTAATCCACTTAAAACCTGACTAACCATCTAATTAAAGGTGAATTACTAACCTGCCCCTAAGTTAATTATCCTAACACAAAAAAAACCCTCCCCAACTCAATTAAAAATCACGCAACTTCAAGTTGGCTGTATATGTCGAGCTTGTGCTAAACTTTTATGAAGGCTGGAGTGTTGCGAAGTCGCTGAGCTGTGAGAGAAGGAACAAACTGACAAAATCAACAAGTATTACTGAGTGCAACACATATGCAGGACCTTATAAGACACTCAAACAATGATACAATCTCTAATGCCTTCTTTGAAAGCAAAATTATACATAAGTCCAAACTCCATATAATTAGTAAACCTCCACAACAACTGACTCATGGTGACAAAGTCTAAGAACAGTCTACATCATGTTCATGTTTCAAACCACAATTAAGAAAAATGCCTGCACACTTTTTAAAACGTAAAGAAACGTCATATACTGGAGCCAGACATAAACTGAAGAATGAAAAAAAAATTGAAATTCATCTGCTTACTACTAAAGGGAACATAGACACTTTCAATCCCCAACCTACACTAGACTCATACCCATTGAGTATCATTCGCTCATTCAGGATTCAGCTTGTTGTTTGTTACATCAATACATCATTTTGATAAAAAGATACAGAATCGAGAAAATATGTCTATTGTTGCTTCTGAACATCTTTTTATAACAAAATCCTATACACATGTCACTATGTCAGCACCTCATTCCAAATAGCCACTAACAGGTGTTTAGGCTTAATAAAAGAAACAATAAATACGATTCAAGTATTCAACCACAACTAAACTGATTAGTGGCCAAAGACAAACTTGAAATTCCCATCTGACGATTGCAAAAAAGTATTGTACAAAGTTTGTGCATATCTAGATGTATTTTTATCCTGAAATGTATTGTTGTCTTCATAAAAGTTTAGCAGAAGCTCGACATATACAGCCAAGTTGAAATAGCGTGATTTTTAATTGGGTGGGGGAGGTTTTTTTTTTGTGTTAGGATAATTAACTTTGGACAAGTTAGTAATTCACCTTTAATTGAATGGTTAGCCAGGTTTTAAGTGGATTAAGGTCACTAAATATAATTGCTTAAAGTAGGATGTAACTTTGTATAAACCTTTTTTCGGCATGCCACCAAATAGAAAAAGTTGAAGTAGAAGGCCACCATATAGAATTTCCCTATAATTAAATATAGAAGTTGGTACACTTTTTATGAATTGTTTATATATTAAGGAGAGAGAATGTGGGTCATATGGGGAAGTGGGTGATATTATAAAAATTGAAAGCAAAATAATATTTTAATTGGTGGACCCATACCAAATAAGGAAATGGGAAATTTATTTGGGACAAACATAAATGGAAAAATGGGCACTTTATTTAGGGACGGAGGGAGTATAAATCACCAAAGATAAACTAAGTGGAGTTTTATAAATAGTACAAGTCAAACGGTTGTAAGTAGAAAGAAAAGCAAGAACTAGTTAATAGTAAATTAGTAATGGACAATGATGGGAGGTTGTAATGAAGTTGGGTTGGGGTTTTAATTTTTGTAAATCTCTATTATATAAGCCAAGGGGGGAGCAACGGTGTCCCCCTTGGAATTCACTTAAATTGCCAATCACAACATTCCACAAACAAACCTTCTGGCAGCTAATCAACCCAAACCCACGCAGAAACTTGCCAAAACAAAATAATTAATCAAATCTCTGTTAACCCAATCAACTGATATAATGTTCAATCAAATAAACTTGCCAATAAAAAAATATCAATCAAAAAGGTTCATTATCAATAACTTACCAAACATTAATACCACATACATAAAAAAAAAAATTACACGGCATAACAACATTACACAAACTCAATTAGAAACACAAACTCCAAACAAAAAAAAATCAATTCTCTTCATAGATCGGAGCTTCACGACATTCTCAAATACGAAACTCTCAAATTTACCGATTCTTTAAATTA